>BGPT01001009.1:9019-37892 GCA_003297045.1 Symbiodinium sp. clade C Y103
ATTGAGATTTAATTGATTTTGAAATCGAGAAAAATAGTTTTTAGTATTAAGGTTTGGCGCTTACTATTAGGGATCCGCTTCGAAATCCAATTTTTTGCACCGTATTAATTGCGTTTTAAATTGAGATTTAAATGATTTAATTGATTTTGAAATCGAGAAAAATAGTTTTTAATATTAAGGTTTGGCGCTTACTATTAGGGATCCGCTTCGAAATCCAATTTTTTGCAACGTATTAATTGCGTTTTAAATTGAGATTTAATTGATTTTGAAATCGAGAAACATAGTTTTTAATATGAAGGTCCGAAGTTTACTATTAGGGTCCCCCCTAATAATAAATACCCCCCTAAAAATAAAAACTACCTGAGGTGTTTATTATTAGGGGGGGGCGTTTAGTATTAGGGGGAAAGGATTATTAGGGGGAAAGGATTAACCAAGTATATCAGTATTTACATATAACATCATATAACATCTTCTCAATATATAATCAGCAATCTTCCTGGTGCAAATAGATCTGATCCTGATCAGAGGATCCATGTCATCCAAAGACCCCGCTGAGTTCTCTTTCTGAGGGATGCGGGATATAGTTCTCATAAAGCAAAATCCCCAAAATTGAAACTGGGCTCCAATGGGATTTTTTTTCTTATTGGACTCTTGTTGGACTCAAGACTTTTCAGATTCTCACCACCAACGGCTTTCTTCGGAGCTGCCACTATTTGTCGCTACCAAGAAAGTGGTTGTTGGTCACCCGAAATCACTGTGCTTGTCGAAGTCATCACAAAAAATGGCCGACACAACCAATACGTTCAATATCATCTTTCAATATAAAATAAAGATAATATAATTAATAGCATATAATTAATATCATATAATTTATGATATCATTCAAAGGATGTGTTCCATCCAAACCCACGTCAAAGCTCCCCAGCTGGATCCGCCAGGCATCTCTTCGAATGTCCTCTGGGAGCACGGATAGACGCACTAGCAATGGACAGGTACCCAAATTGCGGAATACACAGGACAAGATAGGACAATGATATAAAATAATATAAAGACATCAGGAAATTTGGTGGCCTTCATCAAAAAAGAAAGTAGGTTTTCAAAGATATGCCACGGAGCCAGCATGATGTTGATACATAGGGGTGTGAAAAGACATGTGGTGTCCGGCACCTGGGATACCAAATTCTAGGCAACACACACTGCTTAGGTTTGTCGAAAATACTTCCAGGCCATCAAAAGTGGCAAGAGCCCGGGAGAGAATTTCAATCGTGATAGACGATAGAGTTAGATATTGTCCACATGCACGGAAAGGACCTGCCCACCTGCAAAATGACCTGTCCCATCCCGGCCATGTTTGCCTCTAGACCCTCTACTGACACGCCAGAAAAAAACTGGGAGGCAATTGAGCAACTTGGCACCTCCATCAACAGGGGTAATTCGGGACCTCACAGAAAACACGCAAATAATCGAACCAGGAACAAACGTAACACACTCCATCTCGTGTGCTATGGGCCTAATGTCCCCAAAGGGCACAACCAACTCTCCTGGATCGCTCTTTCGCTGCCGTGCTTCAGGATCATCTGCAGGCGAAGTATGGCGGGATCCCACAGTTGCCCCATGGATCCCATCCCTGGAATTCAATGGCTGATCAAAACTTGGCAATTTTGAATCGGAAAATATCCAGCATTCTCCAGCAAACCACCTCAACCTTGTGGAGTTCCATTCAAACTCAACCTGTATGAAACTCATTTAAAACAAAACCTGGCAACTAACAGAAATAACCCAAACCACCAAGGCGTGATTTGAGAACTTGGTCACTGGCTAGTTAGTCTAGGGGTTCACGCATCTAGACATTCAGGACATTGTAGGCACGCTCTGGAGGAAACCTTGACCAGCCGCAGCCTCCACCACTTAACATTTCTGGTCATCGTATGGTCGATAGATTCTGGATATCCGGCACCAACTCAAATTTGAACAAGCATCGTCCATCGTGCCTTTGAAATGAAACGCATGTTTTCATATTTTCCAGTATCTCCTGCTTGGAGATGCGTCACACTATCTACTGCATTTCAGCCCGTGTTTCGTCCCTGTACATTGTTTCAATGTCTTGAATGGCCCTCATCCCCACCGCGGATGCTAGTGGATCGCAAGTGCTTAGGCTATGATTGGGGTCTAGGCACAACTTGTTCCAACTAAGGATACTAAGGACTGCTCAACGAAATGCTAGTGGATGGTTCAGATTCTTTTCCTGCTAGAGAAAAGTGATGGAAGTTCTTTCACAGCCTCCCACCAGCGGAGGACTTCTGAATTATTCGCAGTATAAATTAACTCAAAAAGCCCACAACCACGCTACGAGGTGTTTTTCCTTTGGATCAGCTACATATGTTGGCCGTTCTTTTTGCATTGTTCAGCCCCTTTTCCTGGTTTTAGAATGTGTTTAGAATGTTTTTAGACTAAGTTTTAGATGGTCTTTAGCAGTTTTGGCTCATGCTTTATCCATCCGTGCAGTCGCCTCGATCAAGGCAAGGGCCTTGACGATCCGACGCCACTCTTTGTCCTTTTTCTCCTGGCGTCTGCTATGACATAAAGTATCATAAAGTTGCTGGTTGCCATTGGGATCCACTGGGCGGTTGAAGAATGGTGGTAGAGGTAGAGTTTTGTTTTTGGGGAATCGAAGCATGTGCCATACAGCACCATTGGACAATTCACTCACAAAAAGTTCATGCGACCTCCAATACCTGGGATTTCCAAAAAATATCGAGCTCGTCTTGGTTTGGAAAACAACCTTCCTTGACCATTGACGAAGGTATCGTTGGATTGGCCATGATTGGCCTCAAGACATGAACAATCATGCATAGAATGAACAGAACCCCAACGAAATGCAGACAGAGTAGAATGATGAAATATGATGAGTATGATGAATAATTGCTAAATTTGATTAAATTTGAATATCAGATCCATATCCCATCAATCTGTCACCGTCCGATCACAGAGGCGATGTGCAACAGTGGCCAGCAGATCAACCTGTGAAAACGATTTCTTGTGGTTCGACCTATGTATTGCTTCTGTGCGATTCTCATGATTTACCATTCCTGCATCTTCAAAATCTGACAAGACCCTGTCACTCGCAACCATCGTCCAATCTCCTGCAGAACCTTCCAGAGGAAAGCCATGATGACATCATTGTCTTCCTTGCTGCCGAGCTATTACTATTGAAGTCAGGTGGCTCTCTTTAAAAATATGAGATGTACATTGCTTCGTCATACTTCGTAGGTATCGTTGCAACTTGGTCCTGTTCATTGGAAGAAATTGGATCATGTCCTGTCCCCTTTATGAATGCGGTGAACATGAAACCACCTCCCTAACATAGCCTCTGAAGCATGTCGAAACTGTCTCTGATCCACAACAACTTAAAGGAACTTACCAGGTCACGAATCACCTCATTACCTGTGAGAACTTGGAAAGGCTGAAGAGTGTGTCCGACAAATCCCTGGAGCCCAACTTCACTCAGGTTCCGAGATTCCCAGGTATTCCCAGACCTAGGCCCTAGCGACCACAAAATTGCGTGGTCTCGAGGAAGTATGTTACACATGTTAGACAGAGAGCTGAAGCGGACTGCCATGGCGCCAAGTTTGGCCAAGTTGGGCCAAGCTGGGCCAAGTTGCGTCAAGTTGGGCCAAGCTGGGCCAAGTTGGGTCAAGTTGGGCCAAGTTGCCATATTTTGTGTCGCATGTGCAATCGCCTGAGCCAGAGGGTGGCAAGCTTGCCCAAATAGAGTCTTGGATAGGATACATGCCTTCTTAGTGTCAAGCACGATAGTTCCAAACCCCTAGGACCGCGGGAATGGGCAGATTCAAATCTATTCTTGATGGTGCGGATTTCTGAGTAAACTGTCCTTTCACGAGGTCTAGTTCTTTTGTCTCGGAGAGAAACCGCTCCAAAATACTACATGTAGATACGTTCACATATTCATGGCCTCGTTTGGATAGCCGAAAGGTTGTACCCCAAAGATCTGGAGGGGACATGTCCCATCTCTTCAAAGCTTGCACCTGCAATAGATTCATAATATCCCATAATGCAGTATGTGGACATATGTAAACTGTAGACCCATCCCTGGAGGCCTGTCAAAGCTGTAGAGACCCCGCCTGCAACGTGGTGTTGGGCACTCCCCAGTTCTCTCGGGATGTTGCCTCTCCAGCCAATGTCGAGGGTGCATCCAAAAAAAGAAAAAACATGCAGGGAACGACGACACCGTACATCACTGGTCACTTGGGCAGCAACAAAGCATGTCACATTGAACTTCCAGGCTGGATACAGCATGATACAGCCATGTTTGAGTTCGGTTCCCAAGCGGTACCACAAAGGATCGGAAGCGCCAAACATCAAAAAACTGTGTTTCAGCCCAGTGCGCTCTGCCTCTTTCAGCTGAGCCTCCAAGGGCGTATCCTTCTTCCTGACATCTGACTGGCCCCTGATCCATCTGACCCATAATGACCCATAGCTACCCATAGTTGACGACTTTGTGTTACAGCTAGCCTCCGGCAGGTGCATATGACTGGAATCATGGCTAATGTAAATGCAGTAAGCACGCTATCATACAATACCATGCAATACCATGCAATACCATGCAATACCATGCAATACCATGCAATATCAATATCAACCAAAGACTCAATGTGCAAATGATTTGCTCTACCTGTTAGCGTTGACATGTGTTGACCATTTCAATCCTCAAGGATGGAACAGTTCTCTGGCGGTTTCATCCCACTGCACATGGAAGCACCAAATGCTTGCGCAAATCCGAAGCCACCCGCAAAATAAAACAACTTGAAAAAACAATATATAAAACCGAAGGAAACCCCATTTTTCTGCCAAATTCCCAGCCCTATCTGCCCCCCGGCACCTCAGGTTGCTCATGCCTTCTCGCATGCGCCCGATCATCTTGACCTTCAGGCCCGTGCTCTCTGAATACAGCCGGGGACAAACGATGGTCCCGTCTTCAGAAGTTTGGCACGAAATGTTGAAACACTGTCACTCAATCATAGTCAATCGATTTTGCTGTGGTCTTGATTGTTCTGCATTCACCATGGTCCGGGAAGGTACTGTCTTGCTGGCTCAAAATGTGCTTTGATATTCTTGGATTGCTGGCAAGAGATTGTCTTGCTGTCTTAGATTCTAGCCTAGAATGATATAGAATGATGATACCTGCCAGACAGAAATGATGCGTCTTGAAGTGTTTGCAGCCTTGGGGTCTGCCCTGCTTTTGAAAATGTCAAATATCTAAACTTAGGACACAGATTTACACAGCGTTCATGGGGTCGACTGTGCCGACAATCACAGGTACAATGCCGTCGGAAACCTGTGTTGGGGTACCAGAATGTTGTGCATGAGCAATTCCAGTTTAAACTGGAGGAGACCCCGAGGTGCGAACACAGTCCTTAATGTAGCATATATGAATCTGCACGCTTGTAGAATCACATGCAAATTGACAAGTTTTCCTTTCGCGGGGCAATAAAACTGGAAAAACATGTCATAGGATCCAATTGCAGTAAAATGTAATATGAGAAACAAAGAAGTGGTGTTCACGTAGTATAGAAATATGATATCAACAATGCAGTTGTGCAATATATAATATAATATGATAACAATAATTCATATTTAGAAGGTAGTAGTTTTCATATGCTCTCATCGTTTCATCCTTTTAGTGAAACCAAGAATTTCGCCTCCACGGTCCTTGGCCCCCCCCGGCCTGTCGCGTGCCAAAGACAGTGACGTCTGAGTGATAACAACTTCGGGACCCGGATTCAGGCCCTGCACAATTAAAAGATCTCAAAAGTGGAAACTGGGAGCTAATAGTTTATGTAGGAAATGTTTGTGGAAATTGTGTGTGATTTGTTGGATGTTGGCATGTATGTTATTGCCAGCTACCTAGTCGAATGATTCATGCAGAATCACCTTGTGCTTTTCAACTTGTGTCCCTTTTGTATGCATGACATTGCAGGACTGCATTTCAATGGGGGTAAATGACAGGAGAATACACTTACCGTAACTTAGCCACAGACATTGTCAAGTGGTCCAACATGTCTTGATTTCTTTCCGCTGGGGTGCCTGGAAACTGCAAAAACAACAACAAAAAGGGTTTGCAGCGGGTTGTGGCACGTGTGGTCTTTTGGTAGGCTGCAGCAAAGTTGGTGTGGCTATGGGAACCGCTACCTGAGGTCTGACAATTTTCAATTCTAGGTTCAACGGCTCAACACATCTCTGCATTCTGGTCGGCCAACACCTTCGAAACAGCGGCGCGGCTGAAGAACCAAAACAGCAGTCGGTGTCTGGTTGGTGAGGCAAAGCACATGAACATTTCGTGGCTAAGTAGAGAATATTATGCCGAAGATCGATTGAAAAATATAGCATATGCTACCGGCTACCGTCGTCAAAGTTGTTTTCATTTGTTTTCGATGTATTTCCTCAAAATCTCAACATCTGTGGTCCCTAAGTCCCTCACCCTGAATGCCGGGAGGCCCAATCCGAAAGTAGTGATATGTGGTCATGGTTGCTCTTGGTCAGGAAGGAGGGTCCGGACGTCACTAAGCAAAGCACATGCATTTCTGTTGCATCCTGTTGCCACATAGCCAACTAGATCAACTAGCAGCGAAAATTAGTGTTACGTAATTGCATATAATTACAATCCTGTTTGGAATCACGCAGAAGGTAGGCAGTTGCAACGGTTGCAATCTGCCGAAAAGACCCAAATCTCTGGAAGACATTTGGCCAAAACTGTGCAACATCACTGCTGCCACCTTTTCCAGGTCTTCTTCGTCGAAGCAACCAGTGGTGGTCGCATGGCAATCAGGGGGCTTGGTCCCAACGTTCCTGGTGTATCTTGATGATCTTGATGTAACAGAATGCAACATTTGAAAACTTAAAGATGTTTGAAGTGATTGGTCAGTGCCGCTGGAATCCCGAACAGTTTGGGTGTTTCGAAGCGAAACGGCCCAAGCCATTCTGTTGCCCGACTCTCCAAGTACAATTCTTGTCATGTCTTGTCTGGGCTCAAGCCACCATCAGGACCGAGAAACTGCACAGCTTGGCTGTGGTCACTCATTTGCATGTGGAGATGACTGGAGATGGTTGCGTTTTCATTTTGAGCCAGTGATGCTGGTTTCATGCTGTGATTTTGATATGTGCTGCTGGGATCAGTCAGGAGATGGAAATTACAGTACATGAAATGGATAGCTCGAAAGTCCACCATGGTAAGCAAGTGAATCATATCACTCCAAATCAGGACAGGTATTTGTGCGATAAAGATATATGACCGCCAACTTTGCATCAGAAGGTTCATTTCTGGTTTGGAACAGGCTTCTTGAGGTATTCACGATGACTTCACTTCATAGACTGAGAGCGACCAACCATTTCACCCCATTTCCACCTGCTTGTCCTAGATCCCCAAGTGGGGCCCCTCACAGGGGCGAGGCATCAATGTGTTTTCACACGAAAGCTGCTGTCGTCCAGACGTCATCCAGGCAAACTGCTGCTTTGGATTTGTAGGATAGCCAATTTCCTTCTGAAGGGTTCCCACATAATTTATCTAGCTGACTTGTCTAGCTGACTGTAGCGAGATTCTTGGAGATCAACAAGATTTGCATCTGATACGCTCTTGGCTTATCTCGGCTTATCTTGGCTTATCTTGGCTTTGCCTTGGCATGCCCATGGGTTTTGGCATGTCTTGACCCTGTCGCAAGTCGTAGAAGTCACCGCTCAGGATATCCTTCACATTTGCTGCCGCATCCGCACACGAAGATCACGTGCCTGGTCAAACTGGGTTTTGCGGTGTTGCAAGGAGCAAAATAGGTGTGTCAGCTGAAGAAAGCTGAAGGAGATGACTTTAATGGCACTTCATTAAAAACAAACTCTACATAGGTGCTGACATAGCTCTACTGTCCCGAGGGTGTATCTGAAGAGTGGGCAACATGTCGCAAAGAAGACAGACATCTTCAGCAAATGATGTACGCGACAATAAACTACCTATATAAGGATATCTAGGAATAATGAGCTAACGCATGCTAACGCCTCCTTTCCTCTTTACATAACTTTACAAAATTTTCCACGGTACCGGTCCTGCCGCGGCCCTCCAAATGGTTACCTGGTATACCTCTTTGTGTCATGGAGACCGGTCCAAAAAGGTGGTCCATCGTGCGACTCGGTTTGAAACATGCCCGACAGACCTAACCGAACTAACCGAACTGAAAAATTCGATATCTCGATATCTATCTCTCCATGTTGCACGGCGTACCTCTAAATGACCTAAGTATTGGATGTTTCTAAGTTTCTATCCAATTCCAACATTTTGAGAGAAAGCGCAACACAGCTCTCTAGCAGACTCTAGCAACCCCATTCCATCCTGCAGGTCCATCCGCCACTCGCAGTGTTTTCATCGCACGCGGCATGCTCGCATGCCCTGTGCGAGCTGGGTGACAGCCCTGATCTTTACACAGCCAGAGCTGGGGCTCCCAACAGTGAAATAAACTGCCAAAGTTTACCTGTGATGTGCGGATAGCTTGAGACCTATGCATAACCAACCAGTGACACGATGCACTTTCATTCGCTGCCCTGTAATATGATATTATATATATATATATAAATATGTGTGTGTGTGTGTACACATACATATACGCACGTATATACACATGTGCCAATTATGTAAATGTAAATGTAAATGTATACAGAGCGTACAAATACCATTACAGTAGACGGCCACAACTTTCTGCAGAGAACTGTGAAACCAATGCCAAGCAGGTTGTAGGAATTCCGTGTTATGAACCTTAAACAAGTCAAAAGATCATCCAAGATGTCGATTCCGAGTCGATTCCCAAGTTTCAGCTGCTTTGTTTCTGGGAAGCTTTCCATAGCTTTCCCATCTGTTTGCAGACATGTCATCTATTGTCATCTATTGTCATCTCATCTTCGCTGAGGGAAGCCATTCGGTCCCCGAAAGGGAAGCCATAGCGTCCGCAACGGGACACAAAAATTGGACGATGCAAAGTCCAAGATGCGGAGCCTTTACAGCTGCCCTCGCACTCTGCAAGAGATTCTTGGCGCGGCCCATGTATCGACCCATCCGTCTCCAAAGTTCTGAAATATGGGTCATGTCATTCTGTCATTCCGGTCGTTTCACCCTGGTAGCACCCTGGTGAATACAACCGCCAAAAGTGTTGTCAGAACCACAAACTGGCGAAATGCTGGGGCATTCCCCAGGTAGTTTTGAGAGTTTGGTTTTGATCCTTTCCATCGTTTGTCGAAAGAAACCAGGGAAGCCTACACTGGGGCTCTAAGAAGCATGCCTCAAAAATTGACCATTCCAGCAGCCATGGAACACAACTTCTGTGTAGTTGTTTCACCCTGAAATTGCTATACCACCACCTCTGCAACTAGAGACCCAATTGGATAGAACTTCTGAAAATTCGAAGTCTGGAAACCTGTTTCTTCAAGTTAGGTTTTCGAATGAACTCCCTTCTGAATCTTCTGACTGGGTCCTCCATGGACGACGACCTGTTCTGTACCCGGCCGGGTGAATTATCAATGCAGCGCAGGTGATTGTAGCCGTAGCCCAGGTCCCTCGACCAAAATCGCTAAGGCTGTTGCAAGTTCTCAGTTCTCACCGAGTTCTCACTTGGAAAGCCTTCGCTTCTTCCAACTCAAAAGTCCTTGGCCCGTTTCGCCCGTTTCGCCCGTTGCGTGGTCGGATGCTGCTGGGATGCTGTTGGAGGCTAAGCAAGGAGCGTAGTTCAAATTTTGGTGACAAGTCTGCGATTTGAAATTTCAATTTCTCAACTCCTGCAATGAAATCTAAAAATGCAGCTAACACTGAAGTTCTATTCCCATTTGTTATATGCTGACTCCTCGTTCCATTCTCATCCCCTCGAGCTAACAAATACTAAAACCATTATATTTGCCAGTGGTAAACTCACCCACTAAGCTTGCAGGAGGTGTTGTCCAAAATTTACGAATCTTCAACGAGGATATCACAGATCCTGCTGCCATTCATGGCTATGTTCACTACCTCTCAAGCATTCTCAAACCATCTCAAACCTAGGTGTCCAATGGTTTTCAATGGTTTCCATGGCTTGCCCCCAATCCAACAACACATGCCACGCGTCCTTTTGTTGCCGAGTTTCCCAAGGCTCGCGTCGACATTTCCTGAGGTCGGCCACTCATCACTCGATTTGCCGCGTTGACCACGGCTTGCTTGGTGAAGCCGTATTCCTCCGTTGCAGCACTTCAGTGGCACTACGGCCAAAGATGCCAAAGCATTGTCTTGACCAGTAAGAACTTGAAGGCTGGATCTAAGAATCCCAGGGGACCTTGAAAAAAAAAATGGGCTGCTTATTCAGTTTTCGATAAAAACAAAAAACAATGGAATATAGAATAGTAATTTGGGAAATTTTGATGAAAGAAGAAAACAGACCGATAACTAAAAATCCAAATAAAGATAGAATCACAAGTGTCTTTGTTTGCAATAGACTGTATATATACTGTATATATGTTGTCGTCCATTGGAAGCTCCTGTCCCCCCATTGTGAATTTATCAAAGCACAGTCCTCCTGCACACGTTTGCCTGGGCAGAACGGTCAGCTTGGCGAACCAAGGGATGCATATGGGATCATATAAGATATTTGGCGTTAAGTTCTTCGAAGCTTCGGAGAATGGGAGTTTCACCCGTTTTGAGCTGCAGAGATGCGGACCCCAAGAGCATTGACAAGGCAATCCAATGGACGGCGCTAGAATATCAGATACTGTACTCCTGCAAACGGCATTCGTGGAAGAGGCATGTGTCTAAGAAAATTCCAAGACTCCTCGCCACTTAAAGATGGATTCCTTTCATGTGAGCCATGAAAAATACCCCTATCCCATCTCATTATACTAGTTGGTTGATAGGTTTCCCATGGTTTCCCATGGTTTCCCAAGATATCCCAATCATATGATATCATATGGCTTATCATAGTCCTCAAATGTCCTCGGTAAACCAGGTAGTATAAGTCCCTATAGTAACCAATCAACCAAGGTATTTTTCATGGCTCATGTGAGGTGTTGGAGGGACTTGGGATGCTCCAAAGGTATATTGAAATTCAAATCAGCTTAGGATGCGATCAACAGACAACTATCATCAACTATCTACCCGTGGTAAGGAGGGCTGCAGCTTGCAGCTGTAGGGTCTCTCTATCGCCAAAGTGCTTGGACCGGAAGCTCCAAAGGAGATCATGCCAACATGTTCTCCATCCTCAGCGCCGTAACCGAGCACGGTTGGCATCACAAACGGAGCCAACATAAAGGAGGGGCCATCAATAATGCACATTATAGCCAAGGAATATTATATCATATTATAGCCAACGAACATTAGGACACTATGGCCACTATGGACCATGAGGTAAGCAACCAAGTCTTGAATCAAAATTGGATTCACATTCATTGTAAGTCTGAGTTTCATACGAAAACTAAATCCAATCCACAGTGGGTTGTAGTTAGTCAAGATGTCTTGGGTGAACTATTCTTGTGGGCCCTGTTGGGGCATGGTCTTGCATGATCCGGCTGCTCTTGGCTGTGGCACAAATGGCCGTGTCATGCCTCACTGTAAAAAAATGGAAAAAAGCTGTAGTGTAATTCAGCAGATTTGTTTGATTGGAATCGGTCCAGTTCCATGAAACAGATTGGGTGAAAACATGCCATGGCGGCTGATCAAGTTCCCAACCAATCAATTTGGTGGAGGTTCCTCACAGTTCCTAAAGACTTCCCAGCACTGCAGTCACATCAGTTGACCATTCAGTCCGAGATTCTATTCCAATTAGCGATCCCCAGCAATGGTGTCTACCAGCTTCAATGGAGATGCGGGCGCGGCACTGCCTAGGAAGGACTTCGTCGATGTAGTCCTGCACCGGGGCCAGCGAAATATGCCGGGTGACTTGCCCTGACTTGCCATCACTAACCATAACATGCTACAACTCGTCGACCTTTCCTGAGGCTGCATCTTGAAGAGCTCCATACATGGCACACTAACCTGAGCACCGGTTGAGACAGGTGAGGTAAAGTCATGTAAAGTTATGCAAAGTGCGGGCAAAGTGCCAAACATTTTGAAGCGTTTAGCAAGTCAGGTCCCATGAGGATCCTGGTCCCAATGAAAGTTTGCCGAGGAGCTGATCGCACATTGACCCCTTGTTGGCTCAGCACTTCGTGAGCCTCCAACATCAGATGTACCTCTCAGATTACGCCACATCAAAATCACGAAGTCACACGAGACGAGGACTCCATATGGAGATTTGACAAGCGACGACGCGCCTCTGGACTATGAAACTGGCCGCATGGACATGAACTTGAAGAATCTGAGATGGAATCTACCAGATACAAAGTGCTGGGTAAATTACAATAATTCACTAATCTGAATTGAGGCATTTTGGGATAGTTAACCCTCACAAACCATATATATTCCAGTGAGGTCGTAGTGAGGTCGTTATAATTTACCCTTTTACTGAAGTCGGAGAGTCACAGCCCAGCTAAAAGCGAAACTGCGCTCAGGTGGCAACAGACCGAGAACGCCAACTCACATGACAAAAGAAGTGTGCGTGATCAGCATGGTCACGCACACCTACACTTGACAAGGAAAGGCGCCCAATCAGGCACACATATTCCCATCTAGATAGTCGAGCTTGGCGCATATGCGCAGCGTCAATGAAAATTTGTCAAAATAAGGTTTGGCCAGCTTTTTGCAGGCCACACACATCTCAGCAATTTTTTCCGAGAAAACGGGTGCACAACCCAAAAGTAGCCATTGGATGAGATCTCTCAAGACCATTCATGCACATGTGTATCTCAAGTTGCCTAAAACCTCGTCACATGCTCAAAGAAGTTCCTGGCTGGATGGCAGCACAATCGTCAGTCCAAATGTGATTCGTAAGACAAGCCGTGTGGCATCCCTCGTCAAGCTGCTCCAATGCATATGTCACGAGCTCAAAGTGGCAATCAAGTTGTTCCCAGTCTTGAAGGCCCCGCAAGCTCCTTTTGGCCCTACTATGCTGCCGAGCACCAAGCCCCCTCATGGTAACACTAGCCCTCGTCGAGACTGTGAGAGGAACCTCTCTCACAATCAACAACACCAGAAAAAGCATGTCAGACCAATTCGAAAGTGTCACCAGGGCACCACCACACCGGTGGCAGTCCATGAAAATACTCTTGCCATCCCGGTTGGCAACTCGCAGTACTGGACGACAAGCTAACGCCAGAGGCGGCACCATAGAAAATATTCCACTAGGACAGCTTGCGGACGATGTGGTCATCATTGAACTGAGATGGGCAGCAAATGCCTGAATCAAGTGCCAAGGCCATGAAACAGAACAGTCTTGGAAAGTGTGGTCCGAGACTGGGTTGACGTCCATATCTTGAATGACGACCATAGAATTCTCGTCCTCGGCAGCCGCAAATAAGGCAAATATCAAAAGGAAAAGCATCAAGGAGACGATCTGCTGTGAGCGTGGCAAACGCCCCATGGGTTCCTACTTGAATTCGAAACCATGGGCATTACATAGCAGCACCGAAGATGCCATGGCACAATTCGCAGGTCCGACAGAGGACCTGACAAGACCGCCGCGGGAAGGCTTGTGCCCAGATCTTCGTTATAATTTACCCAGAAAGTGTGGTACAGAATTATAGAGAATATACAATGCAATCAGTACATTCAGTCAGGATTAATCCAATCAACCATGCTATCTTGTAGCAGAGCTATCTGAAGTTGAAATGGATAGGGTGTAAAGTCTAATAGTTCTTGTTTAAACAATATGAAAGAAAACACAATCATTTTGTAGTAAATCCTACTAAGACGCAGCGCTTAGCGCCTTAGTTCTACCAGGTGGGATCCGCACTTCAACCAGCATCCAGACGGCATCCGCCTCAGAGCCAGAGGCCATCAAGATCAAGTCAGGACAGCTACCGGAATCGTGCAGAATATAACCTGCGCTGCATGCTGAGGCAGTTGGCCGTGGTTGGGCGACGTCAGAGAATGATCCTGGGGAAAACTGGTGTCTTCATATGTTTTTTGTAACAAGTAACAAATATGTAAAATTCATTCAAAATATTCAAAATCACGGACGTGTCCGGGATCATGCTTGTACCTAAGGTGCATATGCCTAAATATGTGCCCTGCGCGATGCGCTATGAGCCTAAGTTACTTCTACTTAAAAGTGTTGCCCGCTGAGACGCGATGAATAACGTTGTGGAAAATGAGGGAAATAGGACCATCGGAAGCTCCAGCAGTGACCCAAGGCTTTAGATTTCAAATGATTTCAATCATATTCAATCTATAAATCTAACAAAATGGCAAGTCGGATTTCACTTGGAATTTGGCATCCAAGAAAAAATCCAAGTCCAGGAGGCTTGGCAATTTTGCTGGGCCATAGAGTGGACCCACATGTCAGTTTGAATTTCAGGACCATTAAATAGAGGTACTGTACCATGTAAAGCCATATTTGGAAGGTTATCACCTTACATAGCCCTTACAACGGCGAATACTGACAGTCTATATAGTTCCAGAGCACAGGCCTTATGTATGGTAGGTCCCTCCAATTTGGGTGCCTGAAATGGCCATTGAACATGGAGGCGTTGTAGGATTGAAGTATCAACATTTGAGACTCTGAATGGCCCATCCTCATGGGGGGACTTGTCTGCTAGTTTTCCACAATCTGCCTAAGATTCTGAACATCTTCGATCATTTCGAACTTCACAGGGTGTTCCCTTCCATGTGCGATGCGAAGCCTCCCCGGTGAAGGCCACTGGCTGAGCTGAACTTTTGTCGATCCAACGTGGGTAGTGCCTGACGGGACAAGACCACGGCCACCGGCTCGTGCAAAGGAACCTGGCGCAGCGTGGGTGACCAGGCTGACCAGCTGCAAGCAGAATTTGGAGACCCATAGAATCCTGTCTTTGCGAAATCTTTGCGAAATCTATCCAATTTTGTGTGGAGTCTCTGTGGCTCACTTTTCCATTGCAGAAATGTGGTGGCCAATTGGAAATGGTCTGGAAGTCTCAGGATCACAACCTGATTTAAAAAGAACGACACAATTCCTACAAATTGTTCCCCCAATCAACAAGATCCTCAGTACGTACAACGAATGAGTGGCAACAAAAAACGCACTATGAGCCATATGCCAATAGTTTCCAAGCGTCGATGTGTTTCCACATCTCCACACATTCGTTGGCATCTGCCGGTCTAAAAACCGAGAGCCCAGGTATGCAGCGGAGGGAACCTCAGGAGAGCCTGGTGGAGACCAAGGTCTCACCAGTCTCGCCAGAGTTGGAGCCACCTCTAAGTTTTGGGGGTCTCCTCAAAGGGTGCCCACACTGCCAGTACTGATCCTCTTCTTGAACCAGCTTGATGTTTGCTTGGTGTACCTAGTCCCCAATTTTGACTCTACCAATCCATTATTACTCTGTTTTTTCAGTGGTTTGGCTGCTTTTGTCCACAGACAGTGAATGCTGAACCCACAAGGCAAAGTAGCTTGCCCTGGCATGGCTTCAATCTGCAACGGTTGGCATCGCTCTTTCACAACGACTCCTACCAACCCCATGTGGGCCTGGCAAAACTGGGTTCTTCAGTCGGTCCTGGATATATGATGATAATTGATGATATATGTCCCCGCCAATCCGTAGTCCTGTTGTGGCTCCAAACATGTTTGACCTAAAAATTGCCAACCACACCTGGTTGTCAAATGTCATCTCCCACTTTGTTGGGTTCTCTTTGCACCACTGACTCCATTCCTGTCCAGCTTCCTTTAAAAGTTTAGGCCAAGGGAGCCGAGTTGTTCCACCGGTTGATGTGTTGGCCCATCTTCTCCAACCCCAATGGAGTCGTGGGTGAAGATGAAAATGCTGGGCACCTCCATGATCGCAGCCATGCGGATTGGAGGCCTCCTGTCAGCGTGTCTCACAGTGTCTCACACTATGTGGATCTCTGTCTTAGGGGATCTGTACCTTGGGCCTGTAAGACCTCCAATTTTCGGGATGAGTTCCCGATGAAGCATCAGAAATCGACACAGTATGTAATATGTAAAACTGTAAGAAAGATTGGTTTGAAGGGTAAGTCGAATGGTGTATAGTTGCGAGAGCTTCGACTTCATATCATTTTGGACTCGATGGGTTTTCAAAAGGTGAAACCACACCAGGCGTGTCTCAAGTGTTGACCCAGCAAAATCGAGCTATTCAACTACAGTATTCATCCGTACAGGGATATGCTCTGCGAAGTTGGGTGATGCGAGTGCGCTGTGTCCCGACTTCTATTGGATATCTGGCTTTGGTTTACCAGCCCTACAGACCATTCCCAATAAGTAAGCAATCCTAATCACTTTGGGGAGATTGATCATCTCAGTCCGTTGGCAAAGCGGCAAAGATTGCAGGGTACTGGCCATCCATATTTCTTTCAGTACCATTGTATTGTCTCAACTCACCTACACCAATGGATTCCGATCACCATCCCAACACACAGTTGGATGCAGCGGGTCATGTAGTCGCTGAAGACCAAAAAGGTGGAACCAAATGGGCGAAGTTTGCATAGGGCTAAGCCATTCATCACCTGGATGCAACTGACAACCGACCTATCTGCTAACTTGCCGGAGTTCTGCCCAAGACACGCTCTATCAATTTGATTGCATCTGCTAGAACTATTGTACATATTTGTGCGACGTCTTTTCAAAACATAGGCAAGTTAATTACGGAGCTGACATGACTGTCTCAATGGTAATCAGCGAGGACAACTGGAGGTATCCGGCTACCAGCCCCAGCCCCTTTTCTTTGGGACAAGTAGCAGAGCCCATGGCGTGCTCCCGAATGCCGAAATGCAGGTTGCGACCGCGATAGTGACCCCAACGACTGGCCGGTGGCAAGAAGTCCTGGTGCCAAGCAGAACAAAGATTATAAACCGAAAGGTGTCCAGTTTCAGAAGGTGCAAATTCCCCAAGAACAGAAAATGAAATTCGTATGATTCGTATGGTCTCTTTATATCTTCATTTGATGTGTTATGTCTGGGGGAACTGAAGGGTTTTTGGTTTGGGGCAGAAGAAACTGGAGAAACTCAAAGAGAATTTGCTTCTGGACCTGTAGTAAATCTTCGGGCACTACTCCAAAAATCCATGACAACCAAAATGGTCAATGTTGTGTTTTTTTAAGTTTACATCTAAAAAAACATGTAAAAAAGATTGAAAAACAAGGGTATTTCCCCAAAGCGGACTGCCCCGTCCTCGGCATCCTTCAAAGTGGTCAGGCAGCTGTTGGCCAAATCTGCTGATCCACCCAGGAGCCACGGCATGCCTGCGATGTCCCCCTAAACAATGTTGAACATGTTACCTATCAATAGTGGAGGCGAGATATGTGACATGGAATGATATAATTGATATAATAACTAATTTTGATATAATCCTTAGTAGCTGCAAGTAGATAGAACCAATTTTGTCGACACCATCTACATTTACCGCCATACTTACTTTTCCCCTTCCACTTGGGGTGGGGGTCCTCGATATTGAGACTACCCATGGCAATCCCGCACTTTGCATCACTTTGCGCACCTTTGGAGACATAATTCAGGCAAGCACTGGAGGACTGACGAGTGGCCAGTCCCTTTGGGTCTGCTGGAAAAGATTCGAAGAAGCGATCCCAGTTGTCCGGAAGACGACCATCCAGCAAGTTCTGCAACAGTTTTCCTGCTGGGTCGCAGTCCCAAAGAAGGGTAGCTGGCATCCCAGAGGTTGGTGCTAGATCAAATACTGTATAAGTATCTATAAGTTAGATTCATGACGATTCATGGGCGAATCTGAGGAATTGCAGGTAAATCCGCGGTTGCAGGAGTTGAGGAAAAGTGATGAGATTATGCTATCTCCTTGCAGACAGTGGGATATCATGATATATCCCACTTACACAACCACAGAGCCTTAGGAAATGTCAGGCTCATGCGCAGGTGGGTTGGCATCCCAAAAATTGCACTTTCTCCACAAACTGGAAGTCGCCTGCTCCTTGTCACTAGTGAAGCGGCTTCACTCCACTCACCTAAATCATGCTCTCCAAACTCGACGCCCTTTTCAACAGCCTACACCAACGGCGACAAAACTCTCTCTCACATCGCACCAGAGTCTGTGTGCTGGAAAAGCAGCCGACCAGCTTGTGTGAGCTGCTAATCCCCAACTGTACACGGTCTACCAAAAGGACGGGAGCCTCAGCGACCGCACACCACACTTTCTACGAGAGAAGGAAGAGAGATCACCAGCGACAACGGGGTCAAGGGGAACCCTACCTTCGATCGACCAACCTGCCAAGCCGGTCCCCGCAAAGGGAACCGCGTTGGCACCGCTCACCAAATCAAGCCCGTCCACACCACGCAGGGCCCGCACCCACGCCCGAAAAAGGCCAGACATTTTGGGCAAGACGAAAGAGTTCAAGACGGACTCCTCCAACACATGCCACTGACCTCCATACCAAAAAGGCGGCAACCAACCTGTGTCATAGATGAATTGCCACAGCAACTCAACGGCCGAAGTGTGGGTCCAACCCGCTGCACATGTGTGGTACCAACGGAGCGACCCGAGCCAACTTACCAGGGTGTCACCAAACCCAGTATGTACTTGGGAACCAGCAGCAAGCGCTCCATACCCAAAACCGGCCGGATCAAGCGGGATCCCAGGGACCTGGTCAACTTCAACAAAGGCTTGCGCAATGGCCACATGCAAATCGGCCAACTTTGCAGCTAGCACCTTCCCCTGATGCAACGCCGTGAAGAGCCCTCGGTACGTCTCATGGCGCGCCCTGGCGATAACAACCTTCTTGGCCTCTGCATCAGCATACCCATTGAAAGTCGCCAAAATGCGTGCCTCACCCTGCAGCAACGCAGGGTTCTGATGTGCCTTCACCCACCTCACAACCGAGGGCCCCCACAACCGAGCTGCGGTCCTCACGCAAAAGAAACTCCACAAATCCCGATGCTCGGACGGCAGGCAACTTTCTCTCTGCCCAAACGGCAACTTGAGAAGCCTGGCAGCAACCTTCACAACCTCCTGATTGTCGCAAAAGACCGTGACGCAAGAGAAAGACGCCAGAGCCACGGTGATAGCCAACAACTCCCCCCTATAACTGGATTGCTCCAACCCAGGGACCAGGCCTGACCAGACCACTTCATAGTTTCCGTTGCTGTGGGCAAGGATCACCGCACCGCCCGCGACGCTCAGCCTTGGGTTCCTTGGAGAAAGGCAACTCCCGTCAGAAAAGACAAACTGGCGGGCCGTGGTCGTGGAGACGAGGTCGAACGGCCAATCAATTTCACACATGGAAGCTTGCCAGTCTCTTACCTCGGACGGTTCATCCCACAACCCAAAGGCCCAAGTATGATCGGGCAAAGCGCGCTGATCCAAAAAGTCCATAAAAGGCCTTCTAAGACTTTGGACCGCCTCACAGAATTTCACTCGGTGTAATCTAGAGTCGTCCATTCCACACAAGGGACAAGCCCGAGAGACCTCCAGACCGACCGCATGAGACAAACAGTCCCTCGTGTAGGTAACGCCTGTCAACTGGGTGAGCAATAAGCTTTGTTCCGCCAGGGGGAACTTGATCCAAGCCCTTGAGAGTTCAGAGTCGATGTGCTGAACATCTTCACATGCCTTACGGTGACGCAAATTGGCGGCAACCTGGTCCAACCATGAGGATTCAAGCACTCGCCGAACTGTTTTCAGCGGCGTCTCAACCAAATGCAGCACTCTTCCATAGTCATCCCTGGCCTCAAGACCAACGGGTAACCACCCCAATCCGCGCAGCTGCTTGGCCAGGAGATAAGAAACTCCTCCCGTACCACACCTTAAGGAAATGAGCCCTCGTCGCATCCGGGCACGACCCTGGGGAAAGTCTCGCCACATAAGCCGGAAGAGCCGAATCCTTTGAAGGAGCAGGCAGAATGCCGGATCAACAGTTTGGTGGGCACCGACCGAACAGCGATCCATGGGCTAACGCCCGGCTTGGCCATAGAGACGACACGACCTGCCTGGGTACGCAAAACCGTCAAGGGGACCTGACAAGTTTCAGCGCCATGCAAACACTGCGGCCAAATACCTGACAGCACCAACCGAGTCTTACGCCACCTCGAACAAGGAACGCCCTTGGCGCGGAGCAGGCGCTTGTGCCCAAGTGAGACGCGCTGATTCCTCTTTGCGGCGGCACGCCGCCGACAGTAGGGTAAATCTGCCCCTAAATCCACTGACTGCAGCTTCACTGGAACCCGGTCCTGGCCAAGAGCTGCCGCTTTGAGCCGTTTACAGCCTTCCCCAGAAGCACTCCATAACCAACATTTGTGCGGAGAGATAGGCAAAGCACAACAAGTAAGGAAGTGAGCAACATGCGGCAATGCTTCCAGAACCGGACCTGTTTGACTTGCCAAAACCTGCCAGTTATCAGCATATGTCAGCGGCATGACAGCGGCCTTGGACTGAATCCAGAGCGCAAAGAAGCGGCACATACAGTACATGGCGACCACCGAAAGTGGGTCACCTTCCGGCACACCTGTAACAGAGGCCCTATGAGAAGGATCGGCACGATAAACGTTACCTGCCACCAAAACGTATCTTTCCATGCCATCCAGAGCTCTCAGCCATGCGTCAACTAAGGCAACATCAATACCGCAGTGTTTCATGACATCTCCAACCATGGGACGACACAGCACATTAAAGGCTTTGACAATGTCCAAAACAAGACCGGAAGGCGCTTTCCCTGCATGCATCTCCTCGGCGACAAAGTCCGCAACGTACCCCCACAAGGATCGTGTAGGCAATCTCGGACCGACCGTAGGCAGTGAAAACTGCTGACACCAAGCAAGAAGCTGCCTCGTCCTGATACGAGACCAAATCCTGTAAACCACGGAAGCAACCGAAATCGGTCGCACCGAGCTCCATTCCGGGATCCCTTCCTCCTTCCGCAACAAAACTACCAACCACTGTTGCAATTGTTTGGGCCAAGTTGCGCCTTGCTCGACCCGAGTGAAGAGCCTCAACAAAGGCAACACCACACTTTCTGGCAACTTTTTAAGTTCGCCCACCGACCATCCACAAGTACCTCTCATTGACGACGCCTTGGCTCTCCCCAATGCATATTTCCAATCGGAAAAGCCAACGGGATCCAAGGGTGACGCCTCAACTGAAGGCAAGGTATACAAGAGTTGCCGCCAGGGTGCGTCAGCAGCCTCCTCGCTTTCCCTCTGCCAGTAGGCACTCCAGCCCTGAAAGAAAGAACGGGACCAAACTTCCGGGTCAAGGGAGACCTCAACTTTCTCTAGTCCAGCAGCCTCCTTCCGCGATAGTCTGACATCAAGCCGAAGCGAGTTGCCCTGTACCTCCAAGATGCGACACTCCGAAGTACCTTCAAGACAATCACCCGTCTGAAAACCCGTCACGTCTTGCACCTGAATCCATTGCTTGCCATCAGGCAACCATCGTTGCGGGGCAAGCCGGACTGGTGTACGAACACGCATCTCCATGACTGGCGGATGAGCCTGTTCGCGCAACAGACGAAAGGCAAAACTGCCCCCACGAGTGTCCCATGCTGCTTGCACCTGGCCAACAAAGATTTCCCGCTTAGCTTTCCAACACTGTTTGGAGACTTCATGCGCATGACCAGCCGCAGCCGTGTAGAGAACGTCCAGAATCTCCGGGCTGGGCATGCGATGCAAAGCGAAACCAAGCAGGTCAAAGGCCCAACGTGTAAACCTAGGCCGTATAGGGGAACCCACTATAGCAAGCCAGATACATTGTGTCTCCTCATCAAACCGACGTGGGTCCCCATCCCGAACACCTGCGCGCAACTTCCGTAAAAGGGCTTCAATCTGCCGCACAAGTTTCTGCCACCTTCTTGCTTGCAGTGCCACGGAAGGCATCTCGAGCCGAAAATCCCCCGGGCGCCCTGCATGAAAACGAGGGGGAGCCCAAGTCCGCAGCACGGGCTCAACCAGTTGACCCCTCCCCGACCAAGCGGGTTTGGAAACGTCCACTTCGCCTTCCTTGACCGAGGAGAGAAGTACCGCCTCTGCAATCTCGGACCAATTTGCAAAGGCTTCATCAACTTTTCCTATGTTCAGGGGTTCATCGACTGCAGCTCGCCACCGCTCAGACCCAACCTGTTCCGCCAAGACCTGCATTTTGTCAGAATCAAAGGCGACACCGTCCAAAGCCTTGGGCATGATCCATTTGTGAACTCGGAAGTTGTTCTGGGGGAGGTCAAACTCCGTAACCAAGACTGCGTGAGTCGCCAAATCTTCGTGAAAACAGACCTGCGACTCGCGCAGCATGGGCACCAGCAAAGGGTTAACCACACAAAAGGTATGGCGAGTGGCGCGCTGACACGTAGGCTCCGGTTCCCTCCCGTGTCGTTGCGCAAGAACAAGAGCGGCATCCACCCACCCATCCATCAAGAGGCCCTTCATGTCGTCAAAAACCGTCAAAGTGGTATTAAAATCCCCAGCCAAAATGGCGGGACCAGATACCGACCGCACTATAGCTGCACAGCTGCACTAATTGACTCGCAGTTCTCAAGATACCTGCGAGAGGTCAAAGGAGCGTTCGGCCAAAGATAAACCGTGACCATCGAAATAGCAAGTGTACCGACTTGCACAACACCAAAATGAATCCGCTGGGAGTGCCAAATGCGACTATCCAACACCGGTGATTCAAAACTGTACAAGGAAAAACGAGAGATCATCCCACAACCACGAGAAAGACCTCTGTAAGACCCCAAAACATTTCCCACTTCAAACTTATCAGGGACAGGACGACACAGCCCCACGGAAAAACCGACCGACCGAAATTCAGCCGAGATTGCTCGTATGGCCCTTGTCGTATGGCTCGTTTCAGAGCAAAGAACCACATCACAATCCCAACCCGCCATCACCTCAGCTTTTCCGAGCAACTGCGTGGGATTAGTCGTGCCTACCCTTAATCTCAGGGGTGTGACACAACCAAAATGTGGACACACTTCGCAAAGGCAAGTGGAGCATGCACTTCTTGATCAATCACAAAACCAACTGTGGGAGAGACCGACCTACGGACGGCGACATTCGAGAAAGACCGACCGAGCCATGAGTCATGTTCACCACAAAGACCCCCAAGATCACACTTTACCAAGCGACCGACCGTGTGCGGGAGTTCCACAACCGAAAGTACTGCATCCACAGGAGGATCAAAAAGAACCCCACCAGGAACCTTGGGAGACCGACCTTCTTGCAGAGGAGCAGCATCAACCTGGCAGGCCGTGCAAAAACCTACCTCATTTTCACCGTCAATATGAGTGGCACCAAACCCTTCAAAACTCCTAGATTCACCGACCAAAGCTGCAGCAAGAGTGATCCCTTTGGCATCACACATCATGTCACAAACTGAATACAAGTTTTCGACTTCTACAATACCCCGACCACCGTCGACTTGCAAACAGTCAACCCCTGTCATGGGAAGAACCTCGCACGCACCTGTGTCCGTGATGTAGTCGTGTTCAACCTGCAGCGCGGCACTAGGCGATGAATGACCAACAACCGCAACCGAGCGGGGGGAGTCCACAGGGATACAAACAACGACCGACCTCACCATGTAATCTCGGGCGCCACGAGGATCCCTGCGTGAAACTGGACTACTAGCTCTACCGGGTGCCGGCTCATACCGTCTGTACACACTGCCTCTCATTCTCTCAGTTCTGGTCCCTGAAAACGTCGGGCGAGCAGCTCCACAGACCGGGCACTTCTCCTTCTTGGCGAAAACCATTCTGGTATGGTTCACACATTCTCGAGTCGGACATTGCCAGTCGGCCGGGAAGATCCTTGGCTCCGGCTTCGAGTGTCTCGACGTTGCGAAATGGCTGCACGTTGACGCGGCAAAGGCGAAAATGACGGGGACCTTGGGCGTCGTGTGGAGCGCCCTTCATGGCCACCCAAGGTCGGTCTGCGAGCAGTTTGAAAATCTGAACGGCTTCCAGCGTCATCACAAGCTTTGCGACTTGAAGAAGGCCCTTCACTCATTGGGGCCTGCGTCACAGAGCTGTCAACTCCATCTCGGCCTGGTGCACAGAGTTTGGACTTCGGTGCCAAGAAGACTAAGTTCGTAGATCCGGAGTGCCCAGGCCGAGAAGACTCCCTTTCCTTGGTCGTGTCAACCTTGGGCTCTTCATCAAACTGCCTGTACTGATGATCGCTCGCCTTGTCGGCCAAGCCGTGGCCTGTGAGGCGGTCATCAGCATCATACTTGACTGCTTCTTCGAGTCGTCGACTCTTGGCCTCAGTCTCACGGCCAACTTCACCAGACCTTCTCTTCCTCCTGTGGCGGCCAGACTGGACACAAACACCAGACTCAATGGCCTGGGTGGTGAAGTCGTCAGCATCCTCCGCAAGCAAGGACTTGTAGTGGATCCATGGCTGCAACGGCCCGACACAAGAGGGCCAGGTGACGAGGACATTGCCTGTCCCATACGAAGCAAGTTGGCCAACTAAGGAGTGTGCAGCAGGCGGTCCTACAATATTGGCAACCATCGAAGCAGAGGGAAGAAAAACCGACCTAGCCGCAGGCAAGCAGACTTCTTCACCATCGCGTTCCCACATGGTTGCCCCAGACGGCATAAGCCGCAAAACAGCATCCTTAATGAAGTCTCGTTGCTGATCGAGCGTCAGAACCTGAGGTGCTATCCATTTCGGGATACCTTGAATCCCACCAAGCAAAACCGCCAGGGGCTCTGGATGAGACCCAACTTCAAACTCACGGACAGCCGGGTCCGGTAGCGTCAAGTCAAGACACCAGGAAGGCACGTCACAAACAGGGGCGCCAACACGGGCACCACCCAAGTTCCAGCGCGAACCCGGACGCAAACCAAACAGGGGAGCTGGATTGTTCTCGCCACTACCCGTCAAGAGATTGAGAGCCTCCTCAGGAGTGATCGGCCTCAAAGCACCAATGACTGAACCGGTAAGGCGCGGCAACTCCGGAGCGTCCAAGGCTTCACACCAAACCTCGGATATGCGCATCTCTGCCTCCATAGCCTGACGAAGGCACTCAGCCGACCCACAACCAGCCTCCAAACTTCTGATCGCATTTGGGATGGACTCACTCAACTGCGGAACCGGACCAACCATGAAAAGATGCCGGTAGAGAGCGGCCGTCTCATCGTCTACCGACCTGAGTCTGTCCCTTACCATCTTCACCAAGGGATCCCTCCTCAGTTGCCGGGCCCTTTCCGGCATCACAGCCGCAGCAACACGATCCTCAAGCCAAGTCATACCAGCACCGCCACTGAGGGCATGAACCAACCTGAGACACCGACCATAGGCTTGGAGGAGACCGACCCCCTCATGAACGCCACCCAGCATAGCGTCGTGCCAACGAGCCATGCCGAACAAACCGACCGACCTTCGGACCAACCTGCTGCCACACTCCCAAGCTCAGCCGACGCGGCCCCACCGCTGGCAGGTGCTTGAGCCAGGGCTGGCGACAAAACTCAGTAATTACTGAACCTTTGCAAATGGATGAAAGCAGTGTAAAGCCGGCGGTTTATGCAAGGAGTCCCTGCAAACTGCAAACTGTCGGTCCTTCTTCTGGATATTGGGTCTTGTATTCCTCCAGCATCTTCTCCTGACTTGACAGAAGGAGCATCAACAAAGATTGTCTCATTTTGAAGATTTTTACCCAGGTAGGTTACACTCCTGAGCGAGAAACAGGTTCGAGAAAGGAGTTCCACGGCAAAAAGCCATATGTGTTGGGCAATTCTGTTGGTTTGTGGATTCTGGCTGCCAAAGCCTCAAACAAAATCAAACAAGCCAATCTGGTGCAAGGTAAACTCTGGCATGGAATTTGGTACGGTTGTGCTGTGCCCATACAATATCCCATATCCCCACATATGCCTGCCTTCCAAAATCCGCGCCTTCAAGGTGGGTAACTTGCTGGAAGATTTATATAGAAAAAGATTTAGGGAGATTATTCATTGTGATTCATCTTGGAATCAGCACCCAGCGGCCCATTGTTGGCAGTTGTGCCCACCGCGCTGTGCCATCTGCTGCCTCAAGTGCTCCTTGACCTGCGCCGGCGTTGGGCACCATGGTCCCAAATAGTCCAGCATGGTCCGAAAGTAGTGGAAGCGAGGAAACAAACAAACAGAATCAAACAAACGTGTTTTGCTAACAAGGTGACTCGCAATGCACGTATCTCCTGACCTTGTTGTTTTTTGCTATCGTTTGAAGCTTTGATGGAGATGGATTGACTGATGGATCGTGGCACAACACCTTCTGACACCAATAACATTAGCCTACGCCTTTTCCCCCGGCCAGTTTGCCAAGGGGACCATAGAACCCTGCACTGGCGCATGCACATCGATGTTTCAGACGCTGAGGAAGGAGTTTTGAGCGCCAAAATCTGTATGGCATCTTGATCCGATTTCCAAACACGTCCGAACCAAAGAATTCAACCCTTCTGCAAAGAACATGTCACCGCAGCCATTCTGAGTGTAGCTGAATGTAGCTGCCGAAAAGGAAACAAAAGGAGCACTTTTGCTAGCTATGGCAGGATGTGTGGAAGGATAGCTGGCAACGGAAAGCCTCATTGGGCACCAGGAACTTCTCATTGGGCCAATTGTAGATATGCTTAGTTGCAGCCACCTGCAGGGTCGCGGGTGGGCCCTACATGGCGAATCTTTGATCTCAAGATGATTTCAACTTTCCCAATGGGATTTCAATGTATACTATCATGTTTTAATCATCCAGTTCGTGATAGGTCTCCGCACAAATACCACCAATCAACAAACGACCAGCCTAGCGTTCTGCTCGAAAGCTCGCTAATGAACGAAATTTGACACTGCATGGATTTTGGCACCAGCTTTCAAGATTCATGTTAACTGAGTTGAGGCTGATGATTACCACTCAAAACAACCCCTTCCGCTGCACCCTGAACTGGACCTCCTTCTCTCCCAGTGGAGTGCCATGTGCGTGGAATGAATCCTGCTTGGTCGGAGCACCCCAAGCGATGTGCGAGTCGACCACGATCAACGTGGGCCGCTCCTGTTCTCGCCTGACATCATGACATCTGAGGAAGTCGCGAATGTGAACTGCTGTGAAATGCTGTGAACTGCTGGAAACCTTCTGAAGTGCTATGAAGTGCTTATCTGCACTTTCAGCATTGCACACCACACCAACCTGGGATGACTTGAATCAATGGAGGTACTTATGGAGGTACTTGTATAGACCTGTACTCCAGGCCGCGTCAGCAACACTTTGTGCCACAGTCCGAAAAAACCTTCATCACCGTCCATCTCCATAATTCCCTAATTTCAATCAATCTCTCGAGTGATCCCCAAATCTAGGGACACCAGGCCATATAGTTTGTAAGATCTTGTAACAGTTCACCTCTATGAAACTCTTGGAATAAGCGTGATAAGCGTGCCCCCAATGGGTAACAGTTCAACCCCAATCGTTTCATTGACTTCACAGCCGTAGTGCGGCGGCCGTCGTTGCGGCCGTTCCGCCGTTGCCTGAAAGCCAAGAAAGCTCGTGTCAAGGCTTCCACATCGTTGGCATCGCCGACGCGCAGCACGTTCCAGCCGTAAGCGATGAAGCGCGTAGGGATGTCCTGCCAAAGGATCCCCCAAAAAAATCAACTTGTGCAATGCCATAAAAATGAAACATAAAAACATGTATAATATATAATATAGTATTGTAAAAAAAATATACATACATATAGACATAAATACATATATATATATATGTGTGTATATATATATATATATGTATATATATATATATATATATATGTATTTATATATACATATATATATATATACCTGAGCAGGGGGGGACGAAAGCCAGCCTCCAAACAAATGCTCAGGCGGCGTTTTTTTCTTTGCGCTGTATGATCTTTACACACAGACACTTTTACACGCAAACACTTTTACACACAGACCCTTTTACACACAAACAGCTTTACACAGAAACACTTTTACACGCAGCCCCTTTTACACACCAATTCCTCACACAGAGACGCTTTTACACAGACACGCTTTTACGCAGACCCTTTTACACACAGAAGCTTTTACACACAGACCCTATTACACACAAACATCTTTACACAGAAACACTTTTGCACACAGACCGTTTTACACACAAACATCTTCACACAGAGACGCTTTTACACACAGACCCTTTTACGCACAGACGCCTTTCCACACAGACGCTTTTACACACAGACCCTTTTACACACAGACCCTTTCACACACAGACGCCTTTACACACAGACGCTTTTACGAACAAACGCTTTACACACAGACCCTTTTACGCACAAACACCTTTACACAGAAATACTTTTACACACAGACCCTTTTACGCGCAGACCCTTTTACACACAGACCCGTTTACCCACACACATGCTTTTCCACACAGACCCTTTCACGCACAAACACTTTTACACACAGACCCGTTTGCGCACAAACACCTTTACACAGAAATGCTTTTACACACAGACACTTTTACACGCAGACCCTTTTACACACAGACCCGTTTACCCACACACATGCTTTTCCACACAGACTCCTTCACGCACAAACACTTTTACACACAGACCCGTTTACACACAAACATCTTTACGCAGAAACACTTTTACCCACAGACGCTTTTACACGCAGAGGCTTTTACACACAGACGCTTTTACACACAGACCCTTTTACACACAAACATGTTTACACCGAAATACTTTTACACACAGTTGTTTTGTTGTTGTTGTTGTTGTTGTTGTTGTTGTTGTTGTTGTTGTTGTTGTTGTTGTTGTTGTTGTTGTTGTTGTTGTTGTTGTTGTTTTTGTTGTTTTTG
>BGPT01001009.1:38050-49638 GCA_003297045.1 Symbiodinium sp. clade C Y103
GTTGTTGTTGTTGTTGTTCTTGTTGTTGTTGTTGTTGTTGTTGTTGTTGTTGTTGTTGTTGTTGTTGTTGTTGTTGTTGTTGTTGTTGTTGTTGTTGTTCTTGTTGTTTTTGTTGTTGTTGTTGTTGTTGTTGTTGTTGTTGTTGTTGTTGTTGTTGCTGCTGTTGTTGTTGTTGTTGTTGTTGTTGTTGTTGTGGTGTTGCTGCATGTTTTTTTACATTCATTTTTAGAGCCAAAACATGGTCAAATAGTTGGTGTTTTCGTGTTGTTTGACGAGTCTCGGAGCAAAAAACACTGTAAATACCGATGTTTTTTGCGCTTCGGGAGCTTAAAACCACGGTATTTACGGTGTTTTTTGCTCCTGGTAGCAAAAACCACGGCATTTACAGTGTTTTGTGGCCAGCACCTAGCAAAAACACTGGTATTTACGCAGTTTTCAGCATGTTGCAAGAAGTAATTGTTCCATGCCAAAAGCACAAAAACAATGTAAATTACAGTGTTTTGGCCTTTGAAACCCGATGAAAAACGTCACTCCCCAGCCAGGCTCTGGCCTCACCTTCCCAAACGGGCTCAAATCAGAGCCTCCCCCCCCCCACACCCCCTAGATTAGCTTCGCTTCGCTTCGCTTATACCTATACTCAGCCCAGGCCTTCGGCTGGCTTTCGTAATTATNAATCAGAGCCTCCCCCCCCCCACACCCCCTAGATTAGCTTCGCTTCGCTTCGCTTATACCTATACTCAGCCCAGGCCTTCGGCTGGCTTTCGTAATTATGTCAATATCTTTCAAAACAGGAATGTGGCTCACCTGATCCGATAAACAGTCCGCTCAGCAAAACCAGCACTTGTTTTTGCTTCCCAAAATGGGGTCACCGAACCGACAAAGTTGAAATGCATCCAAGAACCAATGACAGTGCCGGGTCCATGCCCGGTGGGTGATAACCAAAATCCCTTTGTGGATAGAGCTGCCCTGTTGACTTTAAACACTTTACGCACTTTATGCCTTCATGAAACCGAACACTAGTCACCCTAGTCACCCTACTCACCCTAGTCACCCTAGTCACCCTAGTCACCCTTGTCACCCTTGTCATCCTGGTCAC
This sequence comes from Symbiodinium sp. clade C Y103, assembly GCA_003297045.1. Taxonomy (NCBI): domain Eukaryota; class Dinophyceae; order Suessiales; family Symbiodiniaceae; genus Cladocopium; species Cladocopium sp. clade C. Next base: position 39,147 of record BGPT01001009.1, read on the forward strand.
CCTGGTCACCCTTGGTACCCTAGTCACCCTAGTCACCCTTGTCACCCTTGTCATCCTGGTCACCCTGGTCACCCTGGTCACCCTAGTCACCGTAGTCACCCTAGTCACCCTAGTCGGCCCAGTCACTAGGGTGACACTCACCTTCATTGTAACTGGGTCCTGCCTCGGAGATGGCCCAGGCGGTGTTGCCTTCAATGGTGATCTGATTGTTGTCCTCGTTCAGTGCAAAGAAATGACAAAGACATGCCAAAGAAATGGCAAACTCCAGAGCCAAATATGGCCGATCTGCAGCACCAACCACTTGTCTGTGGCATGAAGCTTTGAAGAGCTTTGAAACAGAAAACATCCTCGGTTGTGGGTGTTATATCAAAATTTCATGGGACCGTGAGCAAAAACTTGACTCGCCAGTGGACTTTCCTTCATCGGATGCAACGTGTTTTGAACATGAGGCATTGGCACCGGTTTCACACCCACGAAGGGTCGAGAAACAGGATCTGGGGATCTGGGGTCTATGCCTCAACAATGGTGAGACTTGGCTTTACCATCCATATGATAGTAAACTCAAAAATACATGGGCCTCTCTCATGTGTTGATTAAATCTTCCATCTTGTCAAGCCTCTGCAACATGAAGTACCATGAAATCAACACAAATAGGAAACAAGGCATGCGCCTGCCACATATTGCATTACATTGCCACATTTTGCCACATCTGCCAAGAGTCCCAAATCCAACACAAGTTGTTCAACTTCAGGTGCCCCGCGAGACTGGCAGCTTCTGCACTCACGCCCTCCTGGCCGCTGGCGTGGGGCAGGCGCTGCGCGACCACAGGGATAGCGATATTGCGGTAGGTCCTGTCCTCAACACTATCCTTGCCCACAACCACCCATACCGATACCCATTATCACCCGTAGTCACCCATCATCATCCGTAATCGCTGAGCATCAAGTGTCCAAGATTGTGATTGAATCACAGACCACCCAATTGTTCTATGTCAGTCCTGCAAGCAGCCATCTCCAGCAAGCGCAAAAACGTCAAAGCCAAATAAGGGGAAGTCCGGTTTGTTGAAGGTAGAGGCAAACCTCTTGAAGCGAAGGGCAATTGACCTTGCCCTGCTGGTCTCTCTCCTCTTTAGAATTCAAAGTTTCCGGAGGATTGGAACCCCAAGTCTCAAGTCTAAGAGCCTTCAATAAACAAGCACCCAGCGAAGTGAATCTTCCAGCCTATGTCACAACACAAATCCCGTAAGAGTTAAAAGGGTCTCCTCCGGGTGAAGGGACTTTTTGATTTGATGGGGCTGACTTTGGGGCATACCTGAGGAAATGTTCAAAGGTCCCCGTAGGTAGTCAAGACTAGCTAGCGGAAGTGCGGAAGACATACCCATGGATTGTTGGTCAGAACTCAGGCATACGGCATACACAACTGGCAAGTATCTTGACAGTCAATAAGTTTCCTCAAGATTAGATATACCACTTCTGATTGTCGCAATACTTTCTAGTAGGTATTATCCCGAGTCTCGAGGCTTCATTCTCTCAGGGTTGGACTTCAAACAACCAACAAAGAAGAGCGTGTGTTGTGGTGGTTGAAAGAACATCCTGTCCAGGATGCAGCTCAATTACTTCTTACATACTCCCATATACTCATCCGAAAGGGTGGTGTCCCCTTGGACTGTATATTAGTTGCACACTCCATAGCATCCATCCAGCAGCATCCTGGATCCAATGGCAGTTTTTGTTTATATAAATATGTCTTATTTGTTTGAAAATGTTTTGTTAAATACTGTTAAATGTTATTGTGCTTCATTAATTTTGGTATATTTTCACATCTAAAAAACCACCGCATCTGCCATGACTTCATCACCGAGGCACCACTTGGAGGCCATGGCCATACCGACGCTGGTGGCCACACCCTGCCCCAGTGGACCCGTGGTCATCTCCACGCCACCCGTCTCGCCGAACTCGGGGTGGCCCGGGCAGCGGGAACCCAACCTACGCGAAGGTAACGAAAGCTGTCGTTTCGGATCGTTTTAGTATGTTTTAGTGGGAAGAAACTCCCACTAGAACCGTAGAAGACCCTGTAGAAGACCAAATAGAACCAGATTCCCCTCCAAGCATCCAATAGTTCTGAATGACTTGCTGAGGTATGCGATGGGAAAAGGTTATGATTGCAAATCATGAATGCATGCGCATTGTAAGAATCGCTACCAATGTTTCTTGAAGGATGATGTAAGAATAGATGCGAATCAAAGGGATCATGACCAATTCAAATTCATGAGCAATGTTTGGCAAACACCTTACCGAAAGTAAATTGGAATGCTTCTCAATTTGGGAATCAGAAAATGCCGGGATAATTCATTCAACCTGACCTACGCAGATCATCTTTGCATTGAAAGCATTGAAGAGTGAGAATGGTGCAGAGATGTGAAGAGATGTGAAGAGATGTGAAGAGATGTAAAGAGATGTAAAGAGATTGGGAGAGATGTGAACTGGTCAAGTGGCTGGCGAAAGTTGCGGATGTCATCCAAGGAGACGGCCATCCTCGGGCACTGCACCGCTAGCGCGAAAGCGAAGACAGGCTTGTCAATTGGTGATGTCCCGGGGATTCGTAAGTTGTGTAAGTTATAAATGGACATGTCATTGAGGCTTCTTGAGGCTTAGGTTTAATAAGGAACGTCTTATAAATGGAGATAGACAGCTTTTTAGGATGTTTTGTGGATGAAACATACAATGGATTGAGAAATAGATGAATTTAACAGGCCCTGTCCAGTTGCGGCGAACCATACCATGCAAGGACCCACATCCAGAACAGGCGGACTCTTATCATCTTTCGAGTGATAAGAAGCATGAAAACAAGAGGAATGTTGACCATCATACAAGTTCAGAAGCATTGCATCATCTACGAAGGTTCGTGTTACAAGTTTAGAATTGGGGGAGGCCGGGAGGCTTGAGATTTTGGTTTATGGTCACCGAGCCTTGCATTGTGAATGCAGGTTATACAATGTTATACAATATTATACACCTAATTATCGTTTCCCTCCCAGCATTGCCTGAGGCGTTCCACACCACAAGAATTCAACAGGGAAGTTACACAATTGGTTCATTGGAGATCTGGATCGTCGACTGTATTTTTCAAAAGCTATCCCCTACAGTATGACAGAGAAATAACTCCAGTTTGAGCATCGCACACAGGTTCAACTGCTCAATGTGTTGACTGTCTCAAATCGAAAGTCCTTTATAGGCCATCAGCTTCACTCAAATCTGAACGGCCAGACTCCAGACATGATTCACAACATGTCCTTTGCTTCTTCAGTGTGAATGTTGTATTGCATCATATTGCCATCTGTACACATGAACATGGCGCAACTGTCTTGCCACCAAGTGTCTTCTCCGTAGAATGCCCTTCCTGTCAATGGAGCTGTGCTAAAGAAGTGATGGAATTTCATTCACGGCCATGTCACTGTTTGTCCGCTCGCCCAAGTGCTCCAAAACAGATTGAACATATTTGCAATGCAATGACCCATTCCAATCCATTCCATGCGTCCCGCACCTGCGTCATTTCCTTCACTCCTGCCACGTGCAAAAGGCCGTAGAGCAACATGGATGCATGGCCCATGGACAACACGAAGCGATCTCTGTTCATCCACTGTGGCGAGTCGGGGTCGTAGTTCAGGATCCCTTGGTGTCTCCCCCAACGCAAAGTGTTGCATGTGAGACACAGTACTTCACCTGCTAAAATGGGTGTGTATCCAACAGTCGAGACAAAATGGGAGCGGAAGTGCAATGTGTCAGTGATCATTCGTACATTGCTGATGAATGGCACTAGGCACCAAACCCTGTTCACCCAAGCAAACTATTGAATTGCAGCGGGAAAATCAAATATGTTTGTGATGCTATTGTTGTAATCAGTTGTTTTTTCATTGCCACATTACTCACCAACAGGTCTCCCACTAGCAACAATCTTCACCAGAGTTTCAGGGCCACCGCATGACACAGCCACAGTGAACGCCATGTCACTAGCCCAAAGGGCATATGCAACAGGTGCCATGGCCATGGGTGTACCAGGATGGCCCGAGTTGGCCTGTTGTACAGCATCCATTGCCAGACTACGAAGGCAACCTGCGCAGCTTTCCGAAAGAGCTCTTAGTCAAGATAAGCTCCCAAATAGGGATTGGAAATGAAAACTACGGGAGCCTTTCCCGACTCATGCCCCAGGAAACGCAAGAATGGTTACTCATTGTGTAAAAACTGCAGATATGGATGAATATAATTCCTGTCAACAATTGAAGTGTGATCTATAGGAACGTATATGCAATATGATAGGCGGCATTACCATACTACTATGGAGTAGTGGTGGCTGGGCAGGAGCTTTCCAGCTTTCATGCCAAGGTCAACCCCAGATCAACTGCCTGCATGTATTTGTCAAAATTGGTTACCCGCCAACATTGACCATTTCTGGTAGGGAAACATGTGAGGGTCCAAAAAGAATCCGTTACACTGCACTAAGATGGTCAACTGATCCAGAGGAAACTGATATAGTGCTGACTAGTTCTCTTTCAAGAAAACTGAACATGGTACTTCTTAAGGATGTTGTTGAATAAGAGGCTATCATACAACTCGTATAGGTACCTGTAGTGTCCTCTAGGCATAAGAAATGGTGTGCTGTCCCAGGCACTGATTACCAGCTCGTCTTTCTTCTTGCTGTCCTGGCACGACTGGTCAAACCGTTGGCGCCCCAACTTCAAAGGTGGAGCTATGTTTGAGTGAACATCAGTGGTCATCAGTGGCCGTGGTCATCAGTGGTCATCAGTTGCCTTTGTGCAAATTTGTGCAGATTTGTACAGCTCCTTGTTGAGACTTTTTCTTTCTTTTGCCCCGAAGATGATGTCTTCGATCGTCAGCATTTTCGCTTCCGCCATGGCGGCTCGGTCGCAACCGTCCGGGGTGCCGGGAGGTCAGCTTCACGTGTCTGCGGAAGGTGAAGTCTCAATGACTTGGCAGGGCCATCATGCCATCCTCAAAATATTTAAAGTATTTGAAAGTACGGACGTAACATGCCACAGCCCCAAGCTTCAGTTTCCAACATTGAGTGGCTTGGATACCCTATGGCTTCAGCCTTGTTCAACACATCACTACAGGACAACTACCCATGAGCGTGTGTAGCCCAATTTCTTGGGCGCCCAGTTTCAAACATGTTCAAACATCCCAAAAATGCAGCCATAGTGGAAGCTATTCGCGGTGTCGTGATATGTACTTGTTGGATTGTTTTGGTATGTCTTGGGTGCTGACACACCCCCATTTCATTCATATTCATACATGTTCATAGATTTTCTTACCATGTCTTCATGTTCTTCCAATTTCTTCAATATGTGTCTCATCCATTGTGCCTCTTGAAGCATTCCAACCTTCCGCAGCCGTTCGCTGAGATTCTTCATTCGCTCCATGCGCTGCCTGGCCGAGAGCTGAAGCGAGATGGCAGTCCACCACGAGAAAAGGTTTACAATGGCTGATATACGATTTACATCAATTCATATGCATTGTCACATTGTGTTAACATTGTATTCTTACAAATCAATACAATTCAATAATCAATGTGTTGTGTTTACAAATTACAATTTGCAATGCTGTGCAAGAAGATATATAATATAAAGCTATTTAAAAAGATGTGTATTTGAAGTCTAAATAAGCAATCCTTAGACTCTTGACCTCAAGGCCCAATCAGTCCAGGCAGCTAGTCAGACTGCTGGTAGTCTCACGCTTGTCATGATTGGTTCGAGTTGGGAGGTACAAGGCATGCGCACAGCGGAAGAGAGCATCATCCCATACAGACCGGAACCCCGGGATTGCCCAAGGCATACTTTTCAGTCACTGGATTTCTCCCTCTTCTCCAAAATCAGGCATAAATTCATAACTCAAAATGGGTGGTTGCAAGAAGCCATCCTAGGTCTTCAGTTTGTTTCCAAGGTGCAGCGCCATCACTCTGGGTTCCCAAACTCTGGAGCATAAACAGCATGGTCCAACTCGTGCAGATACAAAGGCACCGCGCTGCTGAAGTCGCCTGGCTGCGCAACTGGACCCAACTTGACCCAACTTGACCCTGGCATTAGACTCGTTTTCGGAACACCGGCGCCTTTCTCATCCAGCGTCAGGCCCCAGTTGTAGAGCGTGGACACGCCTCATGCACAGCTTCACGCAGCACCAGATCGACAACTTATGAGAGGGAGAAGCCAAGTCACCGCCCTCAGCACAAGTAAAGATCGTAAAGATACATCTCCGTTGGAAGAAAATACTCCACTCCTGAGAAAGCCCCCAGATTTGATCAGATTTGGCTAATGGCCCATTTTGACTTCATTTGGCCCACTTTGCCGCGTGCACCAAGTAGATCCAAGTAGATCCAAGTAGATCCAAGTAGCTGGTAGGATGCCTGTCCCCTAGCTTTTCCACAATCCCTGCAGCCGCCTCCTGAGATGAAGGGGATCTGCTGGTTTAAGAACTGGTATCATCGTATCATCCACCAATTCATTGGGGCAAAATCATACTGACGATTACTGACGCTACCATCTCAATTCGGGATTACTGGGATAAGCATGGATCAGCAAGTCAGATAAGTTCGGATAACTGGGACTACAAACAAAAGTGTGTCCGGCATCTACATAATTTTGGTTACACCTGGAACAGTTGCTGGCTCATGGCCAGTAGGGCCATGTGGGATGTGGTTTATCTATCATGGGATATCAATGGGCATAAGATCTGGTCATTGGGTTCGACTCCCAAAAATTGAGCAAGTTTCCACCCTTCCCAAGACCAAACCAAAGTCAACCCTGACCATCAGCCTACTCCAGCATCTAAATCGACGTTGTACGATGGTTAACGTGAAATTGTGAAGAGCTAACAATTTTTGAACAACCCCTTCCTGCACTTCCCTTTGAAACCATACTGCGACCCCCGGCCTAATCTCTACCACATTGAACCCCCCCTGTTCGACCGATTTCGTCCGATTTCCTTGTAGCATTCTTCTGCGTCATCGATTTCGTTCACGGAACGCAGAACGCCAGCCAGGTTGTTGAGGCATAGCAAGGTGTCCTCAGCTGCATCACAAGGCATCAAATGAAATTTAGCGTGAAGTCACGGTAAAGAATTCGGTTCATTCATGTTGTGTTGGTTGAATTGAATCCAACATGCTCTTGTTGATATACAAGTTGATACATGTTGATATGGTGTTGATACCGTTGAAAATCATGAAAGCATATCAAAGCAATTACCTCGGCAGCCCTAGGGCAACCATTCCCAACCAGAAAAACAGCTCAATGACTTCATCCCAAGACGCGAGGTGTTTGTCTCCCAGGGAGTCTCGCATTCCTTGGACCGCCTTCTCATAAAGCCTAGGCCGATAGGCTGATGGGTAGACCAGGTAGACCAGTTGCAAAGGCACAGCACGTCCGGTTTGTCGGCTCTCAACCCCCAAAAAAGCTTTGATAAAATGCGTTCAATCCGATCAATCCCAATTGTTTGCTAAGCACCCAGGATTGGTATGTGATTGTATCATTTTGTATATCCACATGTACACCGTTTACCCTTTCCATCCGCTACCAATCTGAAAAAGATCCTGATCACTCAGTGAAGTCATAAGATTTGACAGCAGCCGAAAATCATCCTCGGCGACTTGACTCTCTGCATGGCTTTCCCGGCTTTCACGCTTTCCCTTTTTGAAATATATTGAAATAGAGGCAGAAGTCACAGAAGTGAACCAACATATTTGTCAGTGCACTGACCAAGTCCGACATTCTAAGTGGCTCTTTGGCTTTCTCCAGGTCTCCTCGCGTTCGCATCACACCCGCCTTGGTTTTCCGAATTGCTGGGAGTTTCACAAAGCACGGCGGAAATTAACGCATAAAGAAAGAAATCATGAAGTACACCGCCCACCGCAGTACACCACTGAAGGTGAACCTGAAAAACGAACTGGGAAATGATCTGACTATTGAGCACTACCCGGGTAAGCCATTCAGTGCTGCCATGCAAAATCCCCTCTCGTGAAAATCATCAAAATGGGTCTTCAGATGTCTTCAGAGATCTGATTGCCATGGTAGCTGTTTCAGTTTCCAGGGGACAAAAAACAAATGTTGTGGAATATCGAGGTGCCCTTCACTGGCACCACTACCATGACTTACCATGGATACGCTCCTTGTTGGAGACATCACACAATGTGACTGCACATGCAATAGTATGGAATAGTCCTTTTTATGTCTCTTCAATTTGCACATATTGTTCTTTCTCTATGCCCGAGCAGATACCAGTTGCCTATTTGAGTCCACGAACCGTGAGACTATCACCCTGCCAAGACTGAGGGATGATTCTTACACTACTGCCCCTGCAAACTTTAAAAGTGGACACATCTCCGTTATTCGTGGGTGCAAAGACAAAAAAAAATGTGCGGAGCAGGTAGCTCCAAATGGAATATCACATTGGAAAAAACACCCAAATCTGTCGATATCTATCGATATCTATCGCTCTAGCACAGGGTCGTCCAAGCTGCCAAGTTGTTAATGCTCTTCCTCAGGGGCAACGTTTCTGGAGACTCACCCAGCTGTCTAGGTAACAGTTCCAACAGTTCCTGCTTGGAGGCTATCATCCCGCAATCAACACAATTTACAAGAAGTAGTGTGCTTGGAAAAGGATTGTCGGAGAAGTCAAGCCCTGAAAGAACACTTTGATCACTTGGGCAATCATCCACAACAAAAACATGAAATAAAACATTTCAAGTCACAAAGACAATGAGAAACGAATAACAAAAATTCGAGCCGCTGCTTTCTGTAGCAGGGGTCCTTTTTCTATTTTGCGACCCGCAAGTCTGGGACTGGCGGATCATTGCTTTGCCCCAAAACTAGCATGCCTGATAATGCGAAATCCTCACACAAATAAAATGATCCAGGGATTCCTCAAGTGATCGTGAAAGGTGATCACAACAGGCTTCAATGTCAATGCCCTTCAAATATTCCAGTCATACAGTTAAAAGATGTTAAAAGTTTGTATCCCAATGTATTCTACAAGTTCAGGACTTGGTGCAAAATTGAGAATTTCCTCCGACTAAATTCATGACGTCCAAGTAGCCTTTTCGGAGACCAGGGTTTTTGTAGGTGATTCCTTTGCATGTTTTTTGAGTAGTGGAGGGCAGCAGGCCCCTTCTTGACATTTAAGGAGGTCTCTTACTCTCAGCATGTCTTCACCCGTGTAAGTTTGGCGAATGGTAACACCATTGTGCAATAGGAAGACCTAGCGCCGGCCGAAACCACAACGAGTTAGCCTCATCTACTTGTGATTGTAGATGTGAAGTAAATATAGAGGTCTAATTGCAGCAATGGGTTCCTCTTCTCTAATATCGATAGCTAAAAGTTATTCCCAACGGCAGCAATTTGCATTAGATTCTCTGGAACTTGGACCTTGTACCACCATAAATGGGCCTGGCACTCAGATCGCGAGGGTGATGGGTAAAAAACAAAAAACTAGACATCTCTGGAAAATTCGGGAAATATCAATTATCTGCAAATTGAAACACGCATTCCCAAAACGTGGATGTTCGCGAGGATGTGCACTGCATTCCCGAAGCTCAGCTTCATGATCACCCTTCTCTGGAGCCAAGTCACAGCGTCACCGGGTGGCGCTTTCCCAAGTGCTGCCGACCACAAAACACTGCCTGTGTGAGAACTTTGGATGTGTCGTCCCACCGTGGTACTCCCATGGCGAAGCAAAGCTTCGGAGGCACCAGCTAAATAATCCTCGCAGAACGCAAACTACTCTGGTAATACACAACCAATAGAATACAACCATACCATGCAACCAGTATTGTTGCCACCAGAGCCAATCAGTCGTTGCAGCACATGTTCACTTTTTGGGGTGATGAACATCAAAAGATGATGAGGCCTTGACTGGCCATCAGAGCCCCTTTGCGCCAAGGCTGGGTCCATGGATGGCTTTGAGGCCATGTTTATGAATGTTGGCATCAAAATTGCCAAAACCCCCAAAACAAATATCGGTCTGAGCCTCCTTCAAGAGGGAATGGGCTTTGTCCAACGCCTTCTTTTCTTCGCGATCATCGTACTTCCTTCGGTACTCCTGACGTGGAAGTTGGATGAAGTTGGTAGGACCGCTGAGGCGAACTGCTTGTATCATGGTTTTCCACTGAATTCCTAAAAAAATGTATATAATATGTAACAAATGTAGTGTACTAGTTTGCCTATCAAACACTTGAGGCCCAGGGGTAAGGGACGAAAGCTAGCTCGGCAGGGAGCTGGACTTGAAAATAAAGTGGGCAAGTACAGTGGCGCATTTTTTAACATAGATANATAGATACACCGATACATAGATACATAGATAGCTAGATAGATAGGTAGGTAGAGACATAGATAGATAGATAGATAGATAGATAGATAGATAGATAGATAAATAGATAGATAGATAGACAGACAGACAGACAGATGGATAGATCGATGGATGGATGGATG
>BGPT01001009.1:51183-71350 GCA_003297045.1 Symbiodinium sp. clade C Y103
TAACTCATGAAGTTTCATGGGATTGGAGATTCCAGCCCCCCCAATACCTTGCTAAAGCAAGAGGGACTTCAGCTAGCAAAAGCTAGCTTTCGTGATTATCAGGATATATACCTTATCCATTTTGGATGGCACCCAATGGCTCTCCCCACGTCCCAAAATTGTCATTGTAGCATCCTCCTTCAACAGCCAGTGGACTGGTTCGCGATCCGTTTTGGGGGACATACGACATACGCTCAGTTGATCTTAGCAGAGCGGTGGGTTCAACTACAGTCGCTTTTGAGTCGTTCACCCTTGTTGAGAGAGAAAATGAAATAAAATGAATCAAACTTTCCTGAGTCTTTCCTGAGTCTTGTGTCTAAGAATCACCAGTGGAGTCTCAAGGGTCTCTCTGAGGGGATGTCTTCCCCGTGCCCACCATGGCACCATGGCACCATGGCTTCATGCCCCGGGCTCCTCAGCCAGATCCTGCACGAGCAAATTGGTGAAACTGGACAGCCAATTCATCCCAATCCCTATCCGATCTATCCGATCTATCCGATCTATCCCAAAGCATCTCCTTGGATAATTTAGGGCAACAAGTTCTTCCGAAGGAGATCTGACTCCGCCGGCCCACCAGGGGCTTTCAAGGCACATTTACATCGGAAGAAGATAGCCGACAGATGCCGACAAATGAACCAACTGGACTGAAGAGTTCCGTCGGTCCGGTCAAAACTCCACGATTCGGCAGAGGAACCAAAAGAACTCCATGGAGGTAGACGGGACGTTTATGAACGTTCAGGTTCGGAGACGGTTTGATTCAGTAGAGCTGGGTAGATCATGCTTGGAGAATCCTGTTTGCTGAACTCTTGGCTCATCTTACCATAATTGGTCCCGGCTTGTCGCAGGATTCACCTGCCTAGACCGTCGTTCTGCGGAATAGCCGTATGTCAACGAGTACTGCTCAATTTCAAATCACGCAATGCTTTTTTGAAACAACAGTCCAGGTAGCGTGCACCCTGTCTCATGACTAAAGCTCTGGCAGCATGAACCTGTTGCTTTTGTACATCCAGAAAATTTGAATCGAATTTATCAAATTGTCCCATTCGACAATCTCCCAACAAGCATTGTATGCTCCTTTTGCATGGAGGCGAGATTGTTCATGCTGATGATGGTATCCATGTGCCTTGGCTCAAATCAAAGAGCCTCATCTGAACTTTCCCCAAAAAGGCCCTTCAGGACCGCTTGACTTGATTTTGGCTTGAATTTCCAAATCGAATTCAAAAATTGACCAAGCAAACCCAAGACACTTAATCCCAAAGATCTTCCTCCGTCCATCCAGCACCTGCTCAAAGAGCTCAAAGGCCTTTTCTGTCCTAAGCACAGACCCTTCCACCCACTCAGGTTCCACGGGACTATCATGATGCTGGTGAAATTAAACAAATGTTGCGCCAAAAGCCCCCTTTAGCAATCTAAAGCGTTCTGCTAGTTGTGCTGAACGTCGTCCAGCCCCAAATAAACCAGGATCCCATTGTTCCCATGACGCTTTGAACGTGGGCTTCACACAACTCATCAGCTGGCAACGATGATGTCATGATGTGTGAGGATGTGTCACGACAAAAAGAGAAGGAGAATCGAGAGCATCGAGAATCCCCTACGCCACAGATTCAAAGGCACACGTGGCGTTTCACCATTTGGTCCTATTTGTTTGTTTGGCATGTCACGCCCTGTCCCTTACCTGCAACCCTAGCAGCCAGGCTCCGTCAATTCATGGCCCTAGACTGATGACTGATCCCTCAAGTTACTAGTTCTGTCTGCAATACGCATGGAAATTAAAATCATTGACTGCCTCTTGGGGCTCGCGATGAAGAATTTTGGCCTTGCAATTTATCATGGCAATCGAACGCTTACATACTCATGTTATCTCATTTCTACATATTTCTAGGTTCTTGTCTGAATTGTTGGGGGTTAAAATGATTTATAGCAGCTATTTGGCTATTTAAGATTAAGTATCGTTGATAGTTTCATGATATCTTTTGTGGTGACATCAGCCTCGATGTCAGCCTCACAGTGTTGGCCTGTTGCCCCACCACGCTGACGAGAAGCTGTCCGTTGGTCTTGAGGTACAGTGCCAGGTTGCCTTGGCACATCTCGGCAGGGATTTGCTACACCCATCTCCTAGGCTTGAGAAGCCCTGAAATCCAACATTCAAACCTATTCAAACCAAGAAATGATGCAGTGTGAAACATATTGATTTCCCAGGTGACTGTGTTCAAAGGCACCAGGGCATCAAACTTTGTGAAATTCTGCTTCTGCCATCCTACTTCTGCCTGTATCCGTTGACATTGAACACGCAATAGTTTCAAGAAGCACATTGGTGGGCAACGATCCGAGTCCAACCCCACAACTGGTGACAGGTAGACTGTTGGGCCGCCTTGAACCAACAGATGTAGCGGCTTTCTCACAAACACTACCCACGTCAAGACGTCAGCAAGTCGTATTGTGCAACACTGCGCAGCCACCCAGAATGGCTATAAACTACTAACAATCCTGGATAGACTCGATAGATTCATGACGCAACAAAAATAAACTTCCTACTTGATGATCGAGACCTTTCAAAACATGGCTACATCCCAAGCCCAGGCCGCCCAAGCCCAAGGCACTCATGCTGGTCATGGTATCTGGATGAGAATGGCCCAAAACGCCACGCCGACGCTCCAGGCACTCCTATGAATTACGGGGCCGAGGGCCCAATGAGGCCTGTTGGCATCCCAACAAAGTTTGTATTGTTCACACGCAAATTTCCAAATGTGAAATAATAGTGAAATAGTGATCACATGGGATCACTAATGATTTACTAAATGATTCGATATCTGACCTACAAAAAAGCGACCAATGATGACTTCCGAATATTTCCAATATGCCATAGATCTGTCCCTTTGACCCGCCACTTTGGCACCCGCGAACCCACCACGGTCACCCACTCTGCCAAGCTCCTGGTAGAGTTTGCCCGCTTCGGAGGGCCGCCCCAGGGCATCCACAGTACAGGCCAAGTTGTTGAGACTCGTCAAAGTATCCTCAGACAATCGCTGAGTTGGACCACTTTAAGACTTGGAGAGGTTTTTAAGATTTTTTAAGAGTTTGGATCGTTGTCCAGAATCACACTACGTCCGGCCATGGTGTCCTGAGTTATCTATAGCGTGGGAAACGAGGTAAGAAAAAATCTTGGCTGAGTGTCATTGAGTCGCGGAAATCTCCCCTTCAGAAACTTCATCTTGTCCGCTCGCAATTCAGCGCACACTTTCCAGATATTCCAAACACTGCGACATTGACGATAGCAAAGATTCGCATGGTTGGTAGAATAGCTAGAAGCTATTTGTTGTGTTGTTGTTGCTTGTTTAACTGTTTATGTATGAGTCTGTTCTAGGTGCTTTGAACTATATCATCTTCGTTTCCTCAGCCAGCTATAGAACATCAAAGAAGCGCATTCATTACTTGGATGGAATCTAGGACGGTTGGATTTTGGTCCTATTTGTTCTTTGGTCGAATATCCTGGTTATCGGATACGTACCATTGTTGAGTGTCGGATTTGTTGGTAGGTACCTGGTAGGTGATAGTCTCGATTTCCTGAAAATGTCATGAGGAAACTCCATCTGGGACTGGGACCATCCTATTTTCGTCTATTTTCCAGACTAGTTTCCAGAGGTGTCTTTTCAATTCTTTTCATCTATTTCATCATTTTGTTTTGCCAAGTCTCCGGATGCTTGGGTCCCAAACTTTCCTGGACGCAGGTGCAGATCAAAGTCAACCATCATGTCAAACCATACTAAAAGAAATAAGCAGGCAAGGAGTGTGTTATCAAAATATATGCTTCATAGATACAAATTGGCTAAACCGACACAACCAGCAATATGCTTAGCAAGAATTGGATTGCCTACCCACAACATTGTACGTACGAGATCTATTGACCTCAACAGTGGAACTTCTTGCAGGATGAAGGATGTGGAAGATCATGACCACTCCTTTTGTGGAACAGGTATGGGCCAAGGGGAGAACAGAGCTTTAACACAGATTCGAAGGGCATTGTGCTAATACAGCTGTATGTTCGCGAACCATGAACCCCCTGTATCCTCCTGCCAGTTTTGACCATGAAACAGCCGGTATCCTACCCCACAGCAAAATCCTGCTCAAAAAGCGAATGGTGACCTGGATCAGACAGAAAAAGGAAAATGTTGACCCCATATCAAACTGGGACAAACTCAAAACAATGTGTGTTTCCTTCTTTATACTATTCTGTTTATTCGAAGCACGAAAATATCTGAACTTTATCAACCCACCCAAGTAAAGCTGGTTACCACATCCACTCTTCGTCTGTCAACAAAGCATGATTGTCCCCGGATCATTCAAGGTCATCCCCCATCTAAGTGCAAGCAGGGGACATGTCGCAGCTTGAAAGCATCTCTAAAGCATTTTTCGGCCTCTTTGTAGTCTCCTTGAGCCTCCCATGGTAGGCATGGGGAAATTGGAACAGCTTTGCAAAAACAACCACAACCACAATAGCAATGTGCCGCAAGCAACAAGGACACGCACCCCACTACGCAACGACCGGCAAATGTCAGCAGAATGCATGCAGCATTCGAAGTCGCCATCTTCGGCTTAGATTTTCACGGGGGGAATCAGCAAGAACAGAAAGGACGGCTGTTGAAGCAATGGAACCAAGCTGCAACGTTTGGGAGGTAGCAACATGTAGCAACACATTTTAACCAATTGGTTTGGGTCAAAAATATGGATTCAAAGAACTGACAGATTTCTACAGTAGAAAATTCATGACGATTTGCAACAATCTGTGGATGTTTAAGTCTCGACGGTTGACCTTTAATAACATCGGCGGAAAGGAACGCCACAAGAGGCCAGCCACAAGAAGTACATCTGACATCCTCCTGCTGATGTGATAAGTGAATAAGGGAAGTGCATTGGTTAGATCCAGGAGGCATTCAACAAGTACAGTATTCTAGGTATTTCGGTATTTCAGCCTTTGAACTCTCGGCTACTAGCTATTGAATCCTCTTTCAAGTGGATCATCCGCCAGATCATAGGGGCAGTTCGGCTCAAAGTCGTCACACCATGACTCGCTCTGATCAATGGACCGGTATGGGATCACCAGTCAACCTAACTGGGCAGAAACTTTCGACCAACGAATTCCGTCTAGACAACCTATTCACCACTTGCCACCTGGTCATTTTCTCAGTGTGATGATATGTTGTTGATGGTTTCTGCTTAGCCCTTTATCAATTCATACTGGTTGTATTTCTCATGTCTATATAATATATATATATATATATATGTTTTCTCCATCGGCGCCTTCCATGCAGAGCCCAAGTTGTTCAAAGCGTCCAAGGTGTCCGGAGCCTCCAAGGGCCATGGCCGGTCGACAGCTCTGCAGGTCATTTGCCCACCGCGCCCAGCATGCCCACCACCCCAGGTTGACAAAGTTGCGACACCTTGTGACATTATGGGATCTCCATTTGCAACATAAAACCATCTGAAAAATGCAATGTACAGGCTGGTGGATCTTTTGGATTTAACGGTTCAAAAACTGAAACGCAGGTATGGTTCCACATGTGGCCGCACCACACCCCACTCAAGAGGTGCTCGGTTCGTTGCAGTATCGACTCTCAACTATCATTTTCCTAGTCCCAATCACGACCTGCACCCTTGCTACCGACCAAAAAAAGAAACCCGAGCCAGAAGAATTGGTGAAATTTTGCAGCGGAAATGGTCAATTGCAAACATGGGGGTACAACTAACGATAGTGGAGATGAGGAATCATGAGAAATAAGAATATCCTATCTCTCTCCCTCCCTCTCTACATGTCTGTACATACATATGTATATATATATATATACATACAGTACATGTGTGTGTGTGTGTGTCATTTCAGATTCATATATGAATGTGTGTACATATATATATATATATATATTATATATATATATATATACATGTGTGTGTGCGTCTCAAATAATGGACAATTGAGACATGACCACCGGATCTCCTGCTTAGACCCAGAACATAAGTACATGTACCAAGCATCCATACAAGTGAATCCCATCATGAAATCCGCGGACATGTCAAACATGCCAACAATGCAAGAAAAGTGTTGCCTGCAAGGTATTCACTATGGTGACTAAGATCCACTGACACCAGCGCTGTGCCCACCACAAGGTGCCGTTCCCCAAGCGATTTGAACTCAGGAACAGTCGCGACGCGCGATCTATGCCGGATCTCTAAGAATTCACGGTCGCAGAAGTCGCAATCCACCAACACCACAGTCGACATCAGTCGACCAAGCACCCGTCACAAACTTTGGCCTATACCTTCTGATTCAATTAACTCAACAATAAGTCCTATAATTATGATTATGTATTCAGCCATGTATATATTCAATCGTTCGATTGACTTGTAAGATATTGTAAGTATCTAGTCCATAAAGCCTGCACATGTTCAATGAGTTCTCTCTGTTCAAACGCCATGCTGTCCATCCGGCATCATCCGGCCACACAAAGACACCCCTGCCACTACCCCCCAGGAAAAGTCCTTCAAGTTGCCGTCACCTTCAGCGAGATCGGCTGCAATAATCACCGTTTTTCAGAGGTCCAAAGGGTCGACACCACACTCTGTGGATGTATAATATAAACAGTATATATCAATCTTTTCATCTAGTATATAATATATCTATATGATTTCTATATGTATATATACACATATTTGATAGCCTATCATGGTCTACGATAGTCCATGATAGTCTATGATAGTATATTCATACAGACATTACATTATCCCATGCATTGGAGATGCCAATCAAGGATCATTGTAATATTTAGCATGGACAATCATGGGTAGACGGCCTCAATTCAAGACAAATGTTTGACCAACGAAAGCATACAGTCAGCTTTGAATGGTTGCTAGGTTTTGAATTTCAGCTGAATCCATGCTGCATGGGTCAGGCGATGAACGAGTCCATGAGTGCCAAGATGTAATGAGCAGTGGTTGGAAACCCAAGGGAACCTCTCGCAATAGCCCGACCAGGCTCTGGAAAGTTGGTTCAGCGCGAAGATAGGGGGGGTCAGGTGCACGGGAAGTTCAGGTTTCTCAAGTTCAGAACCCCACCATCAATATCATATATCCAATTCAAGTTTTGTTCAAAAAACTCAACACAACCTATACACCACCTACCGCCCCCCTTTGTGCTACCAAGACACCCTCCTTTGGGTGCGGCACTAAGGACAACAAGAAAGCCACGGCCAAGACGATAAGTACGTTGCGATGACGTTGGCGATGCACGCGATTCATGGCTGGCGAACCCTCAGGTGTTGGAAAATTTTTGCGAGTTGACCCTGTACCTTTCCAGACAGGGATGACCGGGCATGTCCCGATGCCACCGGAAATATGCGTACTTGATGGTAGAAGTCAGTGATTGTCCGTTGAACCCGATAGTCTTCTGAAATCTTCCTATATAAGATGCGTGATAGTTTGTCACGAACTTGGAAATGCGTTCCAGCTTCGGGGATGCGGCACAGACCACGCCCAGCCTGCTCGCCAAAGGCCTTCTTGGATCCAAACAAAGCCTCCTGCGCTAAGATCAAAGCCTTGCCAAGTTTCACAACGACAATGGTTTCTTCGTTTCAATCGGGATCGAGATTGAATGTCACTGAATGGGAGGAAACAACCAAATATGATTCTAAGCATCGTTTCTGTGGATTCTCAAGTTCTTTAGGCAGTTGTGGTTCCTTCACTTCGGGTGTGACACGAAGGAAAGTCAAAGTCCATGAAGTGCATGAAGTTCACAACCACAACCAGAAACCCAACCAGAAAACCAGAAATATAGTGAGACAATCAGAACCACAATGACCATATCAGAACCATCATCACAAAAGATTCGAAAGATTGTTCGTTGGTCTTTCTCGTGACGTGAAATCTCAATCCTTTCTTGATTTCCCTTTCAGCCCCCCAAACCACACCTCATAAGTTTGCCCTTGCCTCGGCAGTCACACTCACCATCAATTCCTTTTCAATCAAATGACTGCAGCCAAGAAACTTTCAGGAATGACATAACTCAAACTGGACATGACTAAAACTGGAAATTGGATGAAATTGGATGGCTGTTCCAATCTGTAGGATGATTGTGCTGATGAACATGTTCCTACAATTTCTGACAATTTGGAACAAAGCACCTGAAAAAAAAATTCACGACAATCCCGAAATTTCTGATTGTTCACGGTTGTTTGCCTGTAACGTTGCCGAGCAGCTGTTTGCACATCGAAGCCTCAAAAACGCGCGGCACCGAGAAATCCATGAGGTCATCAGGAGGTACGAGTATGACAAGTATGACCGGTACCTGTATGACAGAATTTTCAATGATCAAGTCTGATCAAGTGTTCACTTGGATCATCAGCATATGGTTTGTTGTAATTTAAGGGAAATTTTCATCCATTTCCACTTCAAGGGATTCAAAACCGCGACCATCTGCCTCACTTGGCCATTCATATCATGATCTTTTCGGAAAGTGATATCATGATTTGGCGCTGTGAAGCAAAGAAGTGGCCGCAAGTTGTCCATAGCTCAGCTGTGTCTGTCATGTATACCAGTAGTTCCGCACAGGTGGCAGAAATTTTAAAGATAGGAAACCTATACGAGAGGTGTGTTGTTGTTATGGATGGATGGCAAAGCGAACCCACTGATGGACGGAAAATGGTTGAGGCTCTGAATCTCTCTCTCTCTCTCTCTCTCCATCTCTCTCTGTTTCCTTTTCTCTGTCTGTCTCTATTTCCCTCGCTCTCTCCCTCCCTCTCTCTCTCTCTCTATCCCTCTCTCTCTCTCTCGATCGATGGATCGATCGGTCGATCGGTCTATCCATCTATCTCTCTGTCTGTCTCTCTGTCTGTCTGTCAGTCTGTCTACCAATCTGTAAAACAATCTGTCTATCAATCTGTCTGTCAACCTGTCAATCAATCTGCCAATCAATCTGTCAATCAATCTATCGATCAATCTATCTTTCTATCCATCCATGTATCTATTTATCTATCTGTCTGTCTATCTATCTATCTGTCTGTCTATCTACCTATCAATCTATCTATCTGTCTATCTATCTATCTACCTATCCATCTATCTATCTGTCATCAATCTTACTTATCTTATCTTTCTTATCTATCTATCTTCCTATATATCTAATCTAATCTAATCTAACCTAATCTGATTTAATCTAATCTAATCTAATCTAGTCTAGCCTAGTCTAGTCTAATCTATCTATCTATCCATCTATCTATCTATCTATCGTTCTTTCCATCTTTCCATCTATCCACCGATCCATCTACCTATCTACCTGTCTGTCTATCTCTCTCTCTCTATCTCTCTATCTCTCTATCTCTCTATCTATCTCTCTATCTATCTATCTATCTATCTATCTATCTATCTATCTATCTCTCTCTCTCTCTCTCTCTCCCTCTATCTATCTCTGTCTCTCTCTCTCTCTACCCTTCTGTCTATCTATCTATCTATCTATCTGCCTGCCTGTCTGCCTGACTGTCTGTCTGTCTGCCTGTCTGTCTGCCTGTCTACCTCATCTATCTATCTATCTATCTATCTATCTATCTAACTAACTAACTAACTAACTAGCTAACTAACTAACTCATGTCTATCTATCTTTCTATCTATCTATCTAACTAACTATCTACTATCTACTATCTATCTATCAATTTATCCACCTACCTACCTACCTATCTGTCTATCTATCCACTTACCTATCTGTCTATCTGTCTACCTAACTGTCTATCTATCTATCTACCTATCTATCTCTCTCTCTCTCTCCCTCTCTCTCTGTCTCTCTCCCTCTCTCTCTCTCTCTCTCCCTCTCTATCTCTCTCTGTCTGCCTGCTTGTCTGTCTGTTAATCTGTCGACCTATCAACCTATCCATCTATCAATCTGTCAATGTATCAATCTATCTATCTATCTTTCTATCTACCTATCTATGTATCTATCTGCCTACCTACCTAGCTAGCTGCTAGCTAGCTATCGCTCTCTCTTTCTCTCTCTCTCTCTCTCTCTCTCTCTCTCTCTCTCTCTCTCTCTCTCTCTCTCTCTCTCTCTCTCTCTCTCTCTCTCTCTCTCTCTGTCTGCCTGTCTGTCTGTCTTTCAATCTGCCAACCTATCAATCTATCCATCTTTCATTCTGTCAATGTATCAATCTGTCTATCTATCTAGCTACCTATCTATCTATCCATCTATCTAACATTCTGCCTATCTAGTTCTCTATCTATCTCTGTCTATCTCTGTCTCCCTAGGTCTCTCTCTCCCCCCTTCTCTGTCTCTGTCTCTCTACCGATCTATCTGTCTGTATTTCTGTATGTCTGTCTGTCTGTCTGCCTGCCTGTCTGTCTGTCTGTCTACCCGTCTCTTTAATTCTAACTCTCTCTATCTCTCTGTGTCGTTTCCATCTCTATCACCATCTCCATTTCTATCTCTTCTCCATCGATCCATCTATCTATCTATGCGTCTATCTATTTGTCTATCTGAAAGCAAGCAAGTATGCAAGACCATCTCCAAAAAAGAAAGCGACAGCTCCAAAACGAAGCAAATCTGCGAGACTACCCCAAAATGCGAAGTTGGCAACATCAAGACGCGGCAATTCTGCAAGACCTCCGGCAAAATGGAAAGTTGAGTGCATAGTAGATGGCCTCGACCTTTGCGTTTTGCGATTTTTCCACTCCATCTCTCTAAAGTACTGCGTCTGCCAGGAAAAAGTCATGCGAGGTCATATGAAGTGCTGCACCTCTCACACAAAATCATCTTAGAAAATTTGAAGATCTGATGCTCCAAGATGCAACCCCTTTCAGGAAATCAGCCCCCTGACCTCCTAACATGTCTGATGCACATGTCTCTTGTATTGCGCCTGCCACGCGAAACGCATCTTTGCAGAGCCTCTTCAAACATCCCACGCCTGCCATCCTTTTGAAATTGCTGCCGCCCGCACACACACGTAGGTTTGGCTCGCTTTTGCGAAGGTGCAGACTCCATTGCGCCTGCCATGAGAATTTTGGATAGTTGACTTCAAAAGAGGTCCGTTCTTGTCGTATTTTCACTTCGAAACGCGCTTCGTGCCACAGCCGTGTGCACTTTTTGAACACCTCGACTGCCATAAGCGCTCCGAACCTGAGGTGTTTTTGACCAGTGTTACTTCAAAATGTGCTTCGCACCACGACGGCGTGAACTGCTTGTCATCTCGTCAACTTCCAAAAGTGCTCCAAAAGTGGTGTGATTTGCCACTTTTCACTTCAAAATGTGCTTCACGCCGCAACAGCATGCAATTTCTGATCTCTCGTCCGACCAGATGGCTCCGCACCCGCCGCTCTAGCGAGCCTATTCTTCGACCCTCCAGAGCCACAAAACATTGGAAAAACACAGCGTGTCGTGACTTTTCTACCTTTTCACGCACCTTGATCTTCTTTCTTCTGACTCTTTCTTCTCTGACTCCCTCTCTCTCTCTCTCTCTTGTCTCTTTCTCTTCTGCTCTTTCTCGTGCGTCTCTTTCTCTTCTCTGGCTGCTGTCACCACTGTTGCTGCATCTGTCCAGAAATCGGAAGTTTGACTTGTTCGATTATACAAGTTTGCTCATGTACACATGTAGCTTGCGTGGTAGTTTCGTCTGTGTACACCGGTTTGCCAAATGGTGTTACTATGTACGCTGTGAAGTACTTTCCCTACATACATTCCCCATAGCGAAGGCGTGAAGAGCAGGTAGACAAAGGCTAGTCTGCTTTCACCATTGCTGGGGAGCCAAGGCTGGACAATCCACCAAGCAGCTTCCATGATGAATCTTGAAGCTTGAACCTACCCCGTTACATTTTTGCGGGAGGTGATTCCTTTCGCTCATGACTGGAGTCGTGATGCTTGTTCTGACGATACCTGTTAGGTCTTGTGGTCCTCAGTACTGTGGAAGTTGAAACTTGTTTGTCTATGTTGAATTGATTCTAATTCAGGAAACCCAATGGTTAAGGAGATTTGCAGCCGGGCTGAGGTTTGCAATTCAAAATAGGTATAATTTTCTTACAAAGTGGCATGGTTCAAGAACAGATGAATATTGGAAAACAATGCCTCACAAGATGGTTCAAAAGAAGATGGGCGTCTTTTCCACCATGTTTTTCCCACCGAGGGTCCATCTTTCCAATGGACTGCAAGGTCTTGGGATGTTTGTCTCCAAGCACGTCACGGCGGATATGCATCGCTTCACCGTAGTGGTCCAATGCGCCCTTCAAGTGCCCTGGCCGTCACCAAATGGTTTGGATGACTTGTTCGCATAGGCCGCATAGGCCGCATAGGCCCATTCTGTTCTTCCGGGAGCCATTGGTGGGCCCAGGGGTCCATATGGTTTTCCAGTTGTATGTATAAAATATGTGCATAAATTAATTTGACATAACATGATATGACCGGCACTAATACATGTTATAGAATGGTCAACATTTCGGCCACAACCCCAGATTCCCAGATGCTCCACGAAGCCCCGGCCCTGCCTCGCTTCTCGAGGATGCCCCCCATGTGGGTCATGCTGGTGAGTGTTTTGGGATTTTCATCGCCATACTTCTCACGGCGGGTGTCCTTGATATGAAACCACATGCAAAGAGAGTGGTGAGCAAACAATATAGATGACAATAATATTAATTAGTGACAGCTAGTGACAAATAGTGTTGTTCCCCACCTGCCAGGTGATGGTCTCCAGATTTAAACAAAGCAACACACCCTCACGCACAGACCTGGCGAGCTTGCCCGCACCCAATAGAATATACCTCAATGTTCTAGCATTCTGCAAATAGACATTTGCAACTAGCAAGACTTGTTCAAGAAGCTCCTAGCTGCCCAGAACAGAATGTCTTTCCGTCCCTTCGACTGGTTCACCCGTAATGTCATGATCACCGCCACACCCAAACTGTTGGAATTCCTAGGATCCTAAGGACAAAACAGCCCAAACACGAGCCCCAGGCCTGTACAACTCAACTGCGGTGTTTGCGGCCACAGTTTCTCTTCAACCCGTGGTAATTCGGACCCTCAAAACCTTGGAACATCTTGAAACATCTTGAAACATCTTGAAACACTTTCATAGGATGAACAGAAAGAATTAAATTGGTTTTGGGGGGCCATGCAGCGGGCCAGCTGCAGCCAGGCATCCAGAATGCTTTGGAAGAGATTCGCCGTCCAGGTACCCATTCTCACCTGTGTGGCAATCAGTGCTAAGTCGGCTGAGTTTGACAGAATGCCATCTGGCCAGTCCTGTCACTAGCCCTGCAGTGTGACGTGTTATATAACATGGCCTGCCATGCAAGTGATTTCTGTGACTACAATTCTTTTGCCAACATCTCTTGCGGATGAATCTTGCATCAAGAGAATTTCGAGGGGGCCACTCCAAGCCCTGGGAAATGGTTTTCTTGACATTTTCGCAACTGGTTTGACCCAATTCTGGAATTGGAAAATTGCACAATATCACAGACATCAGTGTCTGAACGTCTTGGAAATCGGGGCCATCAGATGCCCTAGGTGAGGTCTGCCATCATGGGGCAATGGGCAACACTAGGACGAAACGATCAACATCTGAGTTGCGTGACCAATGAAATCTGCTTCGTGGTGAGCTCCCTATGCCAATCATCTCCCAGTTCACTCAAGTTACATCAAGTTACCCTGCCTATCCTTGGCAAACATCCTATCAAACCGACGGTGTCCTTGTTAGGTCCTTGTTAGGTCCTTTTGGTGTTCATCATTTGTCCCCACGAGGTTTGTAAGACGACTTCACAAGACCGAAGGTCTAAGCCTCAGATGCGTCACAAGGAAGGCTCCCGCAGATTCCACAAGGTCCACAGCGCGATGGCAGGCGCCATTTGATCAACGACCTTCAGATGGTGAAGGAGTGCTATGGCATGCTACAGCATGCTATGGCTGCTTGCAGGGCTCTGTGTTGCCTGGGTGAGATCTCGGCGCAAAGACCATCTTCCAAAGTGGAAATTGAGGAAGTGTGCCTTGGGTGTCTCTAGATCTCAAAAACCTAAAGATAAATTCATGAGTCGTCATCAGCCCGGAGGGATGCCGGTTCTTGAACCATTCGCCCGACCAAGGACCTGCTTCAACGGCATTTCTCCCCAGCCAAATGTCTGCTCTAAAGAGCCGTGGCCACATCCACTTGACTCAACCTAGTCTGTCCAGATCTGGGCCGTTCGCAACTGCCATGCAAAGCACGCAGCAAACTCTTTCGCGGTATGTGCGCAGCCGTTTCTCGCTGCAAAAGCGAAAGGTCGGAATGATTTTCCAAGTCAATGGGTCAATGTTTGGACCTGGTGTGATTCCCAGCGACCGTGTCCGGGGCGGGGCGCCCCAGTCACCTTTTGGGGAGATGAAAGCAGATTTGGCGACAAATCTCAAGACTGCCAACCACCAACTGGATCTTCACATATTGATGATGACAAGCACGAGTTTTCTTTAGACTGCAACAAGCACTTTGATCACGTGGCTTTACAAACCTCAAAGGATCTCATGTAGTCTTCTGATCTCTGCCCAACTTCCCCCATGCACAATACCGGCTTCGCGGCATCGGATCGTTCAGCTCGCAGCACCCAGGCCCACTTGGTCTTCCAAAAGATCTATTTTGTTCCATTGCATTCCTTCCATGTCATTCCATGTCGTCTTGAAAGTGGAATTTGAGGGGACAGAGCAAGTCCACAATCTCTGTGTTTAAGCTGGGGGATACTGCATTTGCTGAGATATCACTATATGCATCAGTTCTGCGTGTCTATGATACGAATCTGATATCAATATGTCTAGAATTCAACAATGGTCAAAACCCCTGCCTGCAACGGCTGTACCTAACAACAGATTCATGCTTTCAAATAAATCTGGTTTTGCTTGAAGCAATTGACGGCTAAATCTGAGGCTCTACTCCTCGAAATAGGCAGCAAACCCAATGCAAACCAAATAGTCCCGGGGGCTGCTCAGAATCGGGGCTCAGATGGCTTCGCAGCAGCCCAGCATGAGACCCTCATGGGTGGGGCAGCAGCCGCCAGTGATGTTCAGCGCCACGCATTTGGGATACTTCGAGCACTCCGTGCCAACTTCGATGGTGACCTGCTGGTCACGCCGAGTCACACCCATCAGAAAATGCTGCTGGGGTGTATGATCAAGGCCCTAAAGACGAAAACCAAGTCTGCTGAGAGGGTCGCAAAGAAGTTGACTGGACCCGGCATTTTAGCGGATTCTGTGCCACAAAATCTGCGGAGGCCAGCTATGCCTGCCTCTGTGTTTCTCTGTGGCAGTGGGACAAAAATATGGGATCAATAAGTCAATAAACCATAAACCATCATAAACCCCTGAAATCATCTGTGACAGCCATGTTTCAGATGGTCTTATCACCATGAAACGACCCAAAAGCCACCCCACCTGCTCGAGGGTCTTTGGAAAACCATTGCAGCAGCCCAGGATAACATTGTCGGCATTGGGGCAGCAGTTTCCCTCCTGGATCTGCAGGGTATTCACATGTATTCATGGAGTTTCAAGAAGTTGACTGTGTCCCAAAATGTACGTGGGGAATGGCAGAATGTACTTTTTGTGTGATCTCCCCTTGCTGTGCGATGCCCAGTTTGACCACCTCTGACCCAAGTGCTGAACCAAGGACGTATTGTCGGTCAAATCATTTCCTCTGGAGTCCCATGGACAGCAAGGACTTGGGATTGCCCGCGCTATTCTTCAGCGAGTGTCTAGATGCTTGAAACAAGGATCTGGCCAGGAAAGTGTGAAAGCCGAAAGAGAACTGACTCTTTGACGGGAGCAAGGCCACATTACTCTTGGATGCTCCCATTCATGATCAACAAATTGGGCGTGATCTGTGAGGTTCAGCCATTTTTGAGAATACCGAAATAACGAAATATCCATGCTTTCCAGTTCAGCTGTTGGTGCATCACCATGAAGAATAAACAAACTCACATTTCATCTATAAACAAACTCACATTTCATCTCTGCTACAATATTCAATAACCCTCCTCATCAATTGGCAAATTGGCAAGGAAAAATCACGCCTCGCATCTTGGCCCCACAGTGGATGTTTTTTGCCACGAATCAATCCATTCTGCTTCAAAGAAAGAAAAGAAACGCTTGAGGCCCAGGGGTAAGGGACGAAAGCTAGCTTGGCAGGGAGCTTGGCATGAAAACACAAAGGGCAGCTGCGCAGCTTTTTCGTCAACGTGGACGAGCGGGACTGAAGCTGGGGCATGTTGGTAAGGCGAACATCCAGGCCTACTTATTGAGGCAATGTATGTTGGAGGGGACAAGGGTGAGAACATGCAAGTATGATTTTGTACAGTGTACTGTTGCATGACGAGGATCAGGAAATTCAACGTAGCCAATGTATATATATACATATATGATGATGATGATGATGATGATGATGATGATGATGATGATGATGATGATGATGATGATGATGATGATGATGATGATGATGATGATGATGATGGTGATGATGATGATGATGATGGTGATGATGATGATGATGATGAGGAGGAGGAGGAGGAGGAGGAGGATGAGGATGAGGATGAGGATGATGACGATGATGATGATGATGATGACGATGATGATGATGATGACGATGATGATGACAATGATGATGAGGATGATGATGAGGATGATGATGACGATGGTGATGACGATGGTGATGGCGATGGTGATGGTGATGGTGATGGTGATGATGATGATGGTGATGATGATGATGATGATGATGATGATGATGATGATGATGATGATGATGATGATGATGATGATGATGGTGATGGTGATGATGATGATGATGATGATGATGATGATGATGATGATGATGATGATGATGATGATGATGATGATGATGATGATGATGATGACCAGTGTTGACAAGTGATTGGGGAAGATTCAAAGGTCCACCTACGGAATCGGAGTGGACCTTTGGAAGCGCGGGAAAGAATAACGCAGTGCCTGAGAAATAGGGCGGCGAAATGCTGACGGTGTCCCTGGATGGGATTGAGCCACTGCCAAACTGCTTGTGAAGCAGCCAGGGGGAGGGGGGGTATAACTGAGAAGTCTCACGCGATTGGAGATGTTACCTTGCCAAAGCAAGAGGGACTTCAGCTAGCAGAAGCTAGCTTTTGTGATTTAAAAAAAAGAAAATAAGGAAAGAAAAGATAAGAAAGAGCAAGAAAGACAGAGAGAGAGAGAGAGAGAGGAAAAGAGAGAAAGATAGGAAGGGGGGAAAGGAGAAAGAGAAGGGAAGGGAGAAAAACAGAAAAACGAACAAAAGGAAAGACAGGGAAAAAAGGAAAGAAAGGAAAGGAAAGAAGGAGGAACAGGAAAGTACAGGAAAAGACAGGAATGGACAGGAAAGAACAGGAATAGGCAGGAATGGACAGAAGAAAGCATCATTTGGCACGTCACACATGATGGACCCAATCCCCCGAGCGTCCTTGATTCCCACATCCACACATGCAGGATAGGCGCTGCAAGTCGTGCCGTTGATACCAGGAGTCACAGCCGCCACGGCTGTTTTCTGGGCATCGTCAGCGGCTCCCCAATTGCTCTCAGCCTGGCGCTGAGAGAGCTCGAAAGGTGGCAAGTTGCGGCTAGCGTACTGGCAAAGCAATTAGGTGCTTTGTAAAGTCAATAGAGCGGCCCATTCATAACGATTCCTGAAATTTTAAGAGCTTGATAACAAAGATGTTCGCAAAGTAGTTTCAGCGGTTCCATCACAAGTACAATGAGACAACTCCAAGGTCCTTAAAACTGACCAGCACCAGCAACCACACCACCTAATGCATCCTAATGCATCGTGATGCATCTGATACGTCTGATGCGTCTGGTGCATCTGCCTGCTTGATTCCGGAATGCACAAAAAACTGTTGCAAGCCGCTGCTGGCTGCTGCAGCCGTGTGCAGACCGGCGTCCACTGCATCAGTGGAGTCCTGGAGGCCGCTGGCATCCGCCTGTTGCAGACCGCTGCCAGCCTTGGCCGCAGCAATAGCCTCTTGGGCAGCCTGGACGGCACCTGCCACGGAATGCGCACGGAATGGGCACTCAAGAGCCAAGAATGGTGTCAGTTGCGCAAAGCAGGTGCGCCATGCAGGGATCCAGTTGCTGGCTATTCCGCAGTTCACACAGGTGGAACATTCAAAGAGATATTCAATGAAACATTCATATCATATTCATATCACATTTGCCTTTGCCCTATCTTTTTTGGAGATGCGTCCTATTATCCACTCCACAGCTCTCAGTTCAACGGCACTCCGGGCCTGGGCAGAACTTGGGTCCTGTCATTGTCTCGGAATACTTCATTGGCGCTGCCTTGGTGTAGGATGCCTCGCCGGTCAACAGGCAGCCGCCATCCTTGGCTCAGAGCTGAAAGATAGGTACAGTCTAGTTAACAGGTATGGGATGGGACAAAGCAATGGGATTATTGGGCAAAATGGTTGGGTTGTCCCAAAGAGCAATGGTGTTGCAAGCTATTGGCAACCTAGTCAACCTTTGCCAGAATACTTGACAAGTGTTTGCGAAATCGCGATGTCACCCATGGAAACCGTAAAATTATGCAAAAAATCATGTCCCAGGATCTGGCCAAAAGGTGAAATGTGAGCACTCGGGCACCACCTGGCAGCGTTGCTGGCACAGCTCCGCGCTGAACTCCACGGTGCGCTCGGTGGCGTCCAACTTCCTGCCTGGTCTCTGCTCAGCGTCCCAGGTGTCGTGCCACCGGATCCGACATCAATAAAATGCCATTGGTGCATTCTTCAGTGTATTCCATGAACATAACACGCACGTAGAATAGTATGTGGATGATTGGGGGTGGGTGTATGTGTGATTACGTTGTATTCCATCTGCATCCATGATATATTTGTCACACTGTAGTAGAAACGAGAAAAGGCCGCCCTTGCCAATCCCCTAGCCCAACAGCATGCTAGCCGCTAGCCACCACCAGCCTGAAAGCAAGTGCTGACCTCTGCACCGTCACCATCGGCCTGCCCACAGATAACATCTCTTGTTATGTCTGGGAATAGGCAAGGGATACCAATAACGCTTGCTTCCTAAAAATGGCCCATACCTACCAATTAAACTATAAGGCTGATACATTCACTACGGTTGGTCCATTGAAGTTGACAAACATAGCCATATATGGTTTTATGAAAAAAGATGTGATGGATGAGTTTCCTCCCCAAAAGTTGGAATTCTCCACTCCGAGACTCCGAGACCACATTTTGGGGGGAAGCCCTCCTCCATGTCCAAGATTTGGGAACCCCAAAAAATGATTGAGCCGGAGTGGTCAAAACCGAAGTGGTTGGTCCACCATACATGTCGATGAAACATGTGGTCCATCTGTATACATTCCAAATGCCATCCTGGTCGCCCTGGCCCCAGGCCTCATCACCATCAAGCGCATCCAGTCCAACGAAGCTTCCTGATGGGGACGACGGGCAAGACGCAACAAACTGCAGGGACGAAAGTGCTCCAAGACTCCCAACTGTCCAACCCCCCAAACCAATGGGAATGAAATTTCTATGCAGACTATGCAGGTTTCCTACAAAAACCAAGACTTTGAACTGATAGCGGGGCATGACATTGCCCCAGTTGCTGTTTTAGCTGCGCCGAGCCACCGGACTTGCTTCGAAGTCCCACGCCTTTGGATCCCCGGAGCGCCAGGCCAGCCACGGCCACCAAGCCGAGAACCAGCAACACACGGGAAGGGAAACTCCAGGCGCGTTGGGGCGCCGGGGAATCCTCCAAGAGTTCCTCCAAATCTGAATGGTGATCCATCGCTAAACCTGAGACAGGTCACTTGAACGGCCCCTTCAACATACCAAGGTCACTACACAAGATAACGTGGCTATGGGATCATGATGAAGAAAGAGGATTAGGACTGTGACATGATGATGGCGATCACAACGACGCTCACAATGACGATGACAACGATGATGACGATGACGATGATGATGACGATAAGGTTGACAATGAGAACGAGGAACATGGTGATGTGATGGTGATGCTGCTGACGCTGCTGAGGACGGAAGGAGGATGCGCATGCACATGAGGATGAGGATAAGACTGAGCATGATGATGTGGAGGAGGAGGAGGAGGTGGAGGAGGAGG
>BGPT01001009.1:71506-126803 GCA_003297045.1 Symbiodinium sp. clade C Y103
GTGGTGGTGGTGGTGGTGGTGGTGGTGGTGGTGGTGGTGGTGGTGGTGGTGGTGGTGGTGGTGGTGTCATGTTCCATGGCCATTTTCTGGGGTTCAACATTCTACGTGACGTAGTCCTCTGCAAAGGTACAAAACTAACAGCCCCAAACAGGTTGGGGTTCTAGGTTTGAATTACCTCATGCATCACACAACCAGCCCAGCCTAGGTGACAGCGGCCGTTCCCAGTATGACTGTGCGACTGTGCGGGGCAAAAAACAACCTTGAGCTGGAGATAGACATGGTTCGCAGCGGTCCTGATTGATTCGCGATACCTTTCCTCTGAGGCATCAAAGCCATGCTATGGCCGATTGTGCAGATTGTTTTCCGACCTGACCCACCAAATTGGGTGGATAGAAACATCATCACATGCAACTCAGGCAACCATCAGCCACATCTCATGAAGACTTTCCCGAATGAAACAGCCTTGAGACAATGGTTTGCCCCCAACTTTACCATGTGCTTGTCTTGTTGTACACCTAGAAGCGAATAGTTGACCTGATCCACAAGAGCTTGAGTTGTTTTATAATTGGATATGCATTTTGTTGTGGGAGGCACATATCCTCATCTTGCAGCACGTTGTTGCTACAATAGCATACCAGTTCTTGGTGGGCAGTCAAAGTATCACCATTTGGTCGGTCAAGCAACTACCTGGCTTCATCCTAGTAGCAGCATCCTGGTCTCTGCCACAGTGGCTTTTCTCACTTTTTTCATCCTGATTCTTAGCTGCTCTGTCGCTGGGCGTGCCCAACATGTTTCCTTGTGGCAGATTTTGAGAAGGAATATGACAGTCATTGATAAGCGCTGTTGAGAAACTACGTAGGTCCCAAATGGACCAAGAACAGTGTGTGGTAAGCACAAACATCATGTTATGTTACATATGTTCATCATGTTCGAAGTTTGAAGTTACGTAGAGACTACCATGTGATTTGAATTCCCTATCAGAATTTACCCTGACCTTCAAAACATTCAGAGTGAAGGTAGAATGGCAACACTCCTTCCATATCAGTCTTTTCCTTTCCATCAACGTATGACTCGTTGTCGTCCAGCAAGACACACCTCGAAATTTGTGTTGGCAAAAGAAGCTTTAGCCATTCTGGCCAGCTGATCAGGAAAAAACTTTCTCTTCTGTTATCCTGACAAATACGCAAGGAGGTTTGGAAATGTTCGTGGTCAAACAAGATGACCGCCTAGGCGTGTGTGTCCCACGCAATAGGAAATGTCACCTGTCTTGTCCAGGAGACGCAACGGAAGTCCCTACAGAGGATCCTATTACAAAAAGAAACAAAAAGGTCATTGCTCGTCCAAAGTCAATTCAGTCACTTTTCCATCCTTTTGGATGCATTTCGGTTTCTGGAAAGTCAGACTAAACGAAATCTCCATGTCAACTGCCAAGGGAACCATGAGGAACGCCGAACGTCGCAACGACCACTGACTTTGCAGTGCCGGCACAGTCACTCACGGTTTTCTTTCTTGTCCATGATCCTTACAGCCAAGCGGTGGTCTGCGAAGATTTTGCGGTCAAGGAACATATGGGAATGGAGTCAGAATAGAGCGTGTGTGTGTGTGTGTACATATATATATATATATATATTATAGAGCAGAATCACAGAACCTTCACGAGAAAATCGGAAAAACAAATCATGATTGCAACTCATGGAGGGAGTCCCAATGATTGTTCTACCAATGGTCGAAAAGGGCCAATTTCGAAACAAGTGCAAGGGATTTCAGACCGGACATCTTAGCTACAGGAACACACTGTTTGAGAACCACCAGGTGCGTGGATAGCATGGCCTCCCTCAATAGATCTGCGCAATTTGTGTGGACTTAACAAGAGGTTTGCACACAACATGATGCCCCGCAGACTTTGTATCATCGTTCCTAAAATCAGACTGGCCCCCACCTTTAGGTTTGGTTTGTACCTCGAAAATGTGGAATTTGTTTGAAAATTTGAAACTCTTTCTCAAACTATCACCCCGGAGATCCAGTAGCATCTCGTCCAAGTTTCAGATTTCCAAGCAGCAGCCCAGTTTCACCCCATCAGGCGTGGGGCAGCAGCCCCCAGTCATGTTCAACTTCGCACAAGCAGGGAACTTCTCACACTCCGAGCCCAATAAGATCTGAACCTGTGAGCCATTCCCCAGGATCGCATCATTTCGTGCCTAGTTGGACCTGTAGTTGGCTACATCAATCTTTTTGAGGCCTTCATATTTCTAGATGGCCACGCCTACAGTTGGATTCATCCAACACTCATGGCCAGTCAGCACCAGCATCAGTACGGTTGCAACTGGTCTTACAAATTGCACCTTACTGATCCTTACTGTTCAACTGTTGCGAGAACCCAAGGCATATCCAAACTGAAACAACCAGTGTTGGCCTGGAAAGGACCGGTGGTTTCAGAATTTTGCCGGGCGATGACGGAGGTTGTCCTAAACTGAACTACCTACTGTACCAACTGTGGGTACCTGCACCTAGCCAAAACTTCAAAGAATGGACCAATGGATAGGATGGATAGGATGGGAATCGACAGCCTATAGCCTCTTTGCCTCCACCCCGGACCTGCGGAACGACCTTGGGGAAACCATCGCAACAACCCAAGCTCACCTGCAGTTGGAGATGGCATTGCAAACAGTGAAGATGGATAAAGCAAATATACACATTGCAAATATCTACTCGAATCGAAATGATCTCTCTTTTCAGCAACATTCATCCATGCATAGTGCACATAGTTGGCTGTTCGGAGGGGTGAAACAATCATGCACACACAAGAATTGTATGACTTCAGGCCCCAATCACCACTCCTCATGAGTCACATGCATGCTGTGTGGGTTTGCACTTCCATTTAGGTTGAGAAAGAATCAAACAAGAATCATCCTCAAGGTACACATTACGCATGTGCGCAGCATGTTAGACTTTGAGGATCCTGATGCATTCGACCCGCCCAACATTCTTCCTGTCCACCAGAGCCCATCCTATTGTCCCATCAATCCCTGTGACTTCAGCACCTTCTCTGCATTGGGGCAGCACTCACCCTCCTCACCGGCAAGTTGGCAAGTCGGCAAGTAAAAAAAATCCGTGGCAGGCCCTGGCACCCCAATGGACAGAAGTGTTGAGCCACGAATGTATCCATGTTCCTTCAAAGAAAGAAAGAAAGAAAGAAAGAAAAGAAGGAAGGAAGAAAGAAAGAAAGGAAGAAAGAGTCACTTGGCCACTTTGCACATCACACATGAGAGACCCCCCACCAAGCGTCCTTGATCCCAGCTGCCACACAAGCAGGATAGGCGCTGCAGCTAGTTCCGTTGATTCCAGGCAGCATCCTTGGAAGGTCGAGAAAGGACATCCCCAAATTAAACTATCAAGGAAAAGTCCTCTCAGCTATCCACAACAACTCGCGGTTGACATCATATATAGTGTCCCATCTTTGAGAGTCTATGACTCAACAAGTACTGCTGCAACACACACTTCTGCATACAAAAACAACTATGATTGTTGGTTCTTGTTCCCATTGTTTCTATCTAATTTAAGAGTCCAATTCTTTGGGGACGCCAGATTTTGAGCCAAGGCCTCTATTAGTTTTGCCTTTTAACTTTGTTGTACGTACCTAGTCCATGGAGTCCATGGATTAGGTTATGCTTACCCATGTCATTGGAAAGGGAGGAGTGCTAAGCTTATTGTACAGTCGTGGCCTGTGTTTCCACGGAAACAAGGCCTAGAAGTGGAAAGTTGGATAAAGTTGGTACTTTCTTCGCCATATCGTAAACGAGGGACTCAGCGGCACGAGTATTACCGACCCGGCAAAAGAACGGCCTGTTCTCGACAATGACTTTCAAACTTGGGACCCCAGCATCAACTTGACCAATTTTGAAACATGTTTTTAAAAAAAATGTTGAAACTGGTTGAACAAGGAAAGATCCGTTGATATCTACTCTCTTACGCTTGGTGTCTGAGTGATCGCCATGGCCGCCTCATGGATGTCAGATTCCGTTGCCTGGTCAGGGACCATGAACGATCTCACCAAATCCGGGACATAATGTCAGAAATACATTCGGAAAATCATAGAAATGCATTCTTGTTCTTCCAAGAACCCCATTGGTAATTGGCCGAACGGTACTTGGGAAGTGAAACAGGTTTGAAAGATTTTGAAGGGGAAAATGAAAAAACATGCATTCTTCAAATGCCAGTGGTGGTTGGGAACATGTCCAGGCAGTTGGGTACCAAGGTGGTCATATTGCTTTGACTTTTGACAAGTGTTGAGTGCTTGGTCTTTCGTCATCCAAACTCTTTTTGATGTCCAACCGTCTAACCAGAACAAGGATGTGGGGTTCTTGATGGTTCTTGTTTCTGGTAGGCCTCCAGTTTCACTGCGTGCATTTTGCCGTTCGCATTGGGTATGCACTGTTGCGAGTGGAGCGGAGCCGGGTCAGGATGGAGAACGTTCATTGCTCCGTTCATTCGTCTCAGCGTTGGAGATCGTTGGAGGACTTTGCTTCCGCTCTTGTGCTGTTCTTTGGCTTTCGCATGCATTGGTGCCTGCTCTAGTTCGCTCTAGTTCTTTTTTCGTGCCTGCAGTGATGCTGCTTTGGTTACTCTGCTGCAAGTGCACCAGGATGTCACTACATTTTTTGGTTGGATGATTATCTATTGTATATACATACATGTATACATATATATATATAATATACATAATTACATATAATTAATCCATTTCGGAACAAACTGTGGAAGAGGCCAACCAAGATGGTTTCTGTTGTTCAAAACAATCTATTTGGGATGACCAGGGGCAAAGATATAACCCCGACTTTGCTTTCAAACAGATCAACCATCACAGAAATGAGTATTAAAAGGGAGAAGGTGTTACGCTTACTCAAAGCCTCAATAGACATCAATAGACCATGGGATACCATGAGAACACCTCCATGGTCTCGCACATGGAGAAAACCCTGAAATAACACTTCCCATGCCAACAACGATTTTTGGACCATGGCGGATGCTTGGACTTAGGTGTAGACACCAAGTCCATGCGAAAGGAGATGTTCAAGGATTTTTCCAAAGAAAGGTGGTGACCGAGGTGAAAAAAGAAGTGGCAAGTCACATTTATTTGAAAATGATGCTAACCCGAAAAGGAGAATGTCCCCCTTGTTGTCCATTTTTCAATCAAAGGATTGTAGGATATATGCCAATATATGCATCCCAAATCACTCCGGTTGGCAGCACTTCACTGTATGATCTTTGGAGCAGTTTCACCAGCATCTTGGGCCACAGTCTCATACCCCACGCATCCTGTAGGAGATGTTTGAAGGTCCAGACCAAGCATGACCAAGCAATATAACGCTGGATCGAAGGAAACAATGGCGAATCATGGCCGAATCATGGCTGGTTTTGGAGCGCTTTTCCATCCTCCATTGATCCCATCCCACCTCCAGGGTAGCCGGTGCTAGAGTTGGCAGCCCAGCAGCCTCTGGCATATCTTTTGGCCGATACTGTACAGTCTGCGATTGACAAGGACATTCTTCTCTACCACTGTGATTTGGATTGATTTGGTTTGATTTGGTATACCTCCCAGAGACTGAAAACTCCGAGTCCCATGAAACCATCGCCAATCAGGCAAATGAAGGGTCGAAGAAATCCTGATGCCAGTGAGGGTTTTGTTAGCCTCTCACGAGGTGAAATTGCAGATACATGCAAGGGTGGCTGTTTGGGAGCTGGAAGTTGCAAGCCACCGAACTGAGGCAGTGTGTCCAAAAGGGTTTCATGCTGGAGCTTGGGCAAATCATGCAGGACACCATTCAAACCAAGAGTTCAGAACGTGAAAGTTGCTTGAAAAACCTGTCGTGGTTTTCTTCAACAAGTCAAAGTAACCCAATGGTCGCTGCAGTTGCCTACCCTCCAGCAAACTTGACAAGGAGTGAAAAGCCCAACTTGAAGCAACTTAGCAATCTTAGCGGCGGCGGATTCCAGTTTCTGGCTACTTAAAATCGTTCCCACATGTCAAGTCCAGTGAAATTCACTTCTATGTCAGTCAGCAATGGGTGAGATGCAGGGTGGAACCCCTCAGACATGCCCATATCGCAAGTGCGCTGTATACCACTGCATCCCCATTGATTTATAGGTGAAAGTTCAAACGAAAATAATTGTTTGTCACGGTCGAAAAACATGTCACGTTGCTTGCTCAGTGAATCATCAATTGAATTCATTGAACTATCAATTGAATCAATCTCTTAGCTCTGCTTAGCTCTGCTTAGCTCTGCTTAGCTCTGCTTCCCCTTTGCTGCCTCTTCACCATCCACCTGAGCAGCCGCCGCATCGATCGCCGCATTGGCCGCGTCGATGGCCTCTTGGCAGAACTTGGGTCCCACCTTGGTGCCTCAGCGGACAAAATGCCAGTAGTTGGAAGAGATTTGTTGAAAACACAGTCATTGAAAAATCTATTGGTAAGGCATTGAAAAACAAGACCCCTGATCAAAGCAAGGCAAGCATAATTCAATTTACAAAATTTGTTTCACTCTGATACAGAACTAATGACATCCTGTCGCTTTTCCACAACGCAACGGCTCTGTATGGGAATTGAGTGGTTTATGTTGGGGCTAGATGAGCTGGGGGTGGACGAACTCGAATCTGGCACCTGTTGATGCTATGTGATGGAATCTTACTTTGCAAATGTTTACTAAGTCCTTGTATATGTGTCCATATAAAATGCATATCATGTATATATATATATAAATATGTATACCTGTACGTATAGATATGTATAGTAATTACATGGATGTACTAGTACTTGTATAATACATATACCTCCTTCATTTTACATGTGTACAATTCGTACCAGGTCGGTACGTCTCCGTACCATGCTATCCTCTGTCCAAGATAAAGCATTTGACAAATGACTGCTGGATTGCTGCCCGTCTTGAGATGTTGTGAACCGCAACAATGAAGAGTGCACTTGAAACTCTACAGTCGGGACAAACGGATTGGTCGGACACAGCAACCATGCGTGACTCGCCATCAGGTTTGGGGGTGAAATGGCTGGGAGTCTCGTGAAGTTCTGTGAAGTTTCCTGATGTTTCGTGATTCAGTATTGTCAAGCGACCAGAGAATTTGAAAGGCGCAGCCTGCAGCGGGTGAAACGCATTGAGGATGGCTTGAAGGGAATCTGGATGTATCATCACTGACTTTTCAATTACGAATCTGACTCCATGAAAGAACGTTCGAAAGAACTCTAGTTGTTAGCAACAGCAACTTACACTCAAGGCAGAATTCTTGGCTGACTTTGAAAGACCAAGTTAAAGGTGCACCAATTGTTCCCTGCTTGCATCCCTTCATCTTGAAGAGCATTTAAAGTCCCATTTCAGTGTCAGCTGCCCAGGGTCAATTGCATGTGCTAGGGGATGAAACCTTGAGATACAGTAAACCTCACGGAATTGGTCCAGATCATTCGCAGACAGCATCCACCGGGGCAAAGGCAAAGCAAATTGGGAAGCAACACTGGTTTGGCAAAATCACTGGAAAAGCAAGGGCCGAGATCTGTTCCTGTCTAATCTTCTGAATCGTATTCCAGTGTCCTCTCATTTATGTAAAGAGATTTCCATGTCTACATCCAAAAGGATCGGTCATTCAAGTTCCCAAAAAGGATCCACTTTAACTAGCTTAGAGTGCATCAGGACCCACTAATTTTCCTTCCCTTGACATTCAAAATGGAACATGAAAGAATGTGACAAAATGTGAAAGAATGTGAAAATGAGGTTCGCGCCTTGATTGCGGAGCCTTCGCCAGTCAGGAGGCAACCACCATCCTAGGTGAAAGTGCTTTTCCACGAAAGACATAAGTAGGCATCAAAGAGAAAAAAAGGCGGGTTCATAACCCAAATCGATAGGGCAATTCATGAATATCAACCACGAATAGAATATATCCATCTATCTGTCGAATCTAATCTGATCTGATCTGATCTAGTTTTATCTTATCTTATATTATCTTATCTATCTATCTATTGTTTTGAGGCTTTTATCACTGGAACTTGCTGAGTACACAACTTGAGGGCCAGGAACTCTCCGCTATTGCAATCCGACAGTGCCCGTCAAAGATTGTATAAAGGGAACACAAACCAGGCCAATTTGGAATCTTACTTCGCAGGGATAAGCAAAGATAGATAGCCCAATGCACAGTGGCGACATGTTCCCTATGGGTTAAAAATTGGCTAGGAAAAAAAATAGATCCTGCACACAAAAAAACAGCATCCGCGCAGGTGATGGTGATCTCATCCAAGACTTGGGGTTCATAAAGGATGGATACCAGTGGAATAACTGACGATCCCTTCTACTACGAATAACCAGCCCTAGGCCGCCGAGATAACCAAAGCGGGCTTCCGGCCAGGACATGTCGTTACCAAAGAATTTAGAATTTAAAAACCTCTAAATTATGTTAAGAGAAAATGGTGTGGGCAACGAAGGACTGTCTCTGGTTCCCAGTCCCAGGATCCGGCCAAAAGGTGAAATGTGAGCACTCGGGCACCACCTGGCAGCGTTGCTGGCACAGCTCCGCGCTGAACTCCACGGTGCGCTCGGTGGCGTCCAACTTCCGGGTTGCAGCTTGCGATCAAGGCAGTTACAGTATGACAACAAGATCATTTTTGCACTTTTACAGTATGGCAATAGCATGTCAAAAGCACTTTTGCAGATGGAGTTTGACCTATCTGCAACAGTTCTTTCATGGTATCTCAGTTTGAAGATTGAACAGTCATGAACAATCCCACCTGAAAGCATGGCGTCTCTTCAGTTTCCTCCAAGGCCAAGAACTCTCCTTGGCGTTGTTGGGATAACATCGAGAAAACTCAGTGGGCACATTGGACAATTGAGGCACGATTTGATCAGTTCCGGAGTCACAATTTCTTCAAACCGTGACAAGCGGCCAAGAGGGGCAAACGCCAACGAAACCAAAAAAAGGATCATATGGGTCCAGAAGATTAATCATAAAATGGGCGGGTCGGCAAATTTTCTGACCATGGTTTCTATTCTAAGCCGTGGCCATGAAAGAGTAAACCCTTCGGAAGCAAAATCCAAAGGTCGCCCACCATGAAAAGGAAACCATCCAATGAAAAAGTGATATGGCGAAATCATCAAGGCATGCTTGCAAAGTTAAGACAGTGCGTTGGCTCGAGTCAATCTATTGAAGCCAACCAGTGGTGCTCATTGCTCCGGAACCAGCTGGAACCAGTTCCTGGGGTGCTTAGGGTACCTGGTAGCCATTGGTAGTCTGTTGCTTCTGCAACATTCAACCTGCAAACTCAGATGGAACTGAAACCAAACAATCTGAAAATAACCGAACACTCTATATGATACTATCATAATCTATATATATATATATTATATATATATATAGACACTATAGAGAGAGAGAGAGAGAATAATGATGTTTTCTTATCTTTCTTCCTGAAGAAGACTTCTTCACTCGTTTGCCTTTTTCCTTCTACAGCAGAATGACACGTGATTTCCATGCCTAGCTTCTGGATGCTTTCTGAAGTCCTCCAACTCTGACAGTCAGAAAGCCCAAAGCTGCCAGCACAACCACTCCCACCGCAAGGGCTTTGAGGATGGCGAATCTCCTAGGACTCTCTAGACGCTCAGCTGGAAAATCTTCCAGGAGTTCTTCCAAGTCCGAATTCACCATGGCGCCAGGTTTCACTCGGGTCGTGATGTTACAGCTGAAATGGCTATACTGAGGATGGATGATGACCACGCAGTGGTTCGGCCAGGGCACATCCCAATCAAGAGATTGTGAGGTTCCTGGGCAAAGATCAACCAATATTCCCGTCGCAACAACTGGGATATAAATGCATTGGAGACCTCAAGCCCTGAATCCTATTGCGCTCACGAAACGACTGGTTTCGCGTATCCAAATTAATTTCGGGACTGTCTCGCAAATTATTTCAACTGCAGGGTTTATGCAAGAGTGTGTTGTCCTCCAATCCAGGCCCAAGCTTCCTGCACATATTTTGGCCGCAACACTGCAATTTGCGCTAAAGCCAACTGCCGACTTCGCAGCAGGAGGCGTATTAAAAGGGATGTGTTCTCAGTATGCTTTGGGCCAAACGTTCTTCCATGTCCTTTTGCAGAAACAGAATGCACTGATGCGAGCAAAATAGCCTTGAAGTACGTGGTTGATGGAGGCCCACCAGGCCGGCTTGTATGTGGAGACTGACTTTTTGGACCTCCCATCACTCACCATCTATGGCTGTTGACTTTCTCATGTAGGGACCATGCGCCAGATCATGCCACCTACAGCTCATACTTTGCACTTTCACTTAGAAGATGGGCAGCAGGTAAAGAACTTGTGACAATTGTGTTTTTCCAGTGGTGTAAGTGGAGAAATGGTCAATTTGAAAAACGGCATTACCCAAACTCCATCCACCACCCCTAGACAGCAATATCCAAGCCCACTCCAGAAT
The DNA here is from genome assembly GCA_003297045.1 of Symbiodinium sp. clade C Y103. Lineage (NCBI taxonomy): Eukaryota > Dinophyceae > Suessiales > Symbiodiniaceae > Cladocopium > Cladocopium sp. clade C. Next base: position 81,981 of record BGPT01001009.1, read on the forward strand.
CAAACCGATATCCAGCATGATATGCATCCGTGCACACTGACACAGCAACACTGCTCTGCTATGGTCTGCTATGGTCTGCTCAGATTTGAGAGCAGCAGCCCAGCTGAATGCCATCGGGCGTGGGGCAGCAGCCGCCTGTGATGTTCATCTTTGCGCAGGCGGGAAACTTCTCGCATTCCGAGCCCGGAGCAATCTTCACCTGGCAAATTGATCCAAATATACCCAAATATTCCAACATATTCCAACTGATCGATGACATGGTGCCAGCATGGACGGCACTGGCCAAACTTTACTAGAAGCAAGAATCCAACACTTTGGTGAAGGTTTTCCGTGGAAAATGGTGAGCCGCCATTTGCATCTTCAGGAAAAAACAAAATCACTGGACCATCGATCTCACCTGGCGGGCGAGAATTGGATGGATAATCCTTTTCTGATCTGATCAATAAAGGATCTAAAATTGGGTTTTGAAACCTGACAAGGATAGCCAAGCATGGTACATGCGGTGTGGGCTACATGTAGGAGCGATCTGATCGGGTTCAACTTGCTTTGTCATGAGGTCGCAAGGAAGCTCCGAAGCCCCTGTCTCAGTGATTGGTTTGCAATCCTTGCGCTGATGTGCACCCAAAGACACAGCTGGCAATTCGATGCAATTCGCACCTCCTCAACAACCTTGGGGAAGCCATTGCAGCAACCTAGGCTTACCTTGTCATCGTTGGGGCAGCAATTTCCTTCCTGCAAGAGAACTCTCCCACGTGCAAGGCCACACTTGGATACCCCCATGATCAACAAATTGAGAGGGATTACACTGAGGTCCAGTCCATTTTGAGAAATGCCGCAATAGCGGTTTATTCATGTTTATTCATGTTTATTCCAGCTCAGCTGCTGGTGCATCACCATCACACATAAACACTTCAAAACACTTCACATTGACTCTGTTAGTGTCATCCTCACTTTTTTTCTCATGTTCATTCTCATCATTCTCACCATTCTCTCCGCAGAACTCCGCAGAACTCCCAGAACTCCCAGGCCACAGTGTCCTTGATCCCCACATCCACACAAGCAGGATAGAGGCTGCAGGATGTGCCATTCACTCCTGGCAGCACCGCCGCCACGTTCGCCTTGGGGACAGAATCATCAGAATCCATAGCTCCCCAGCTGCTTTGCGCCTGCTGAATGCCCGAGTTTACTACGGACTCTTGCAATCCACCTGAGCCATGGCCATGGCAGCGGTGAAACTTAGTGGAACTTTGAGATCTAGATCGTACTGTAGATCCAAGTAGATCCAAGTGGATCCAAGTGGATCAACCTGGAGCACTTGGCACTCCACAGTTTCAAAGTCAGTGGAGTGGATCATTTGCGGTGAAGACGATAAGCCCTGCCCTATTGTATCTCAAATGGGTGTCGATCCTTTGCTACAATGAAATAACCCAAATAATCCAAAACCCCTTGCAAATTCCTCCAAGTTGCAGGAGGCTTGCCAATGGAAAAAAGGAAAAAACAGCCAAAATTGGGATCCAAAAATAGGACCATTCCATACGCCATGGTGAAGACATGGTACAGGGTATCGAGGAAATGGTCATCCCTCACATGATGGGAATCCTGTTTGTAGGTAAATAAATTCCCATTAATATCAATGGATTGATAACCAATACGGTATACTATACAATCCAACTTTTGACCAACAGGCAGAAATATCACTGTCGAAGGGACCACTGAAGCCGGGGTGATGACTGGGTGGTTGCGGTCACAACCCCATGAACATGTTGTAATTGCAGAAGACAGGGTAAATCAGGGATCGCTGCGTCGCAACAACTACAACCTGTCAATGACTTAGGTGTTTTGTCCGCCCGTGGAAGTGAACTCAGGTCACCCTCGATATCCATGGTATGCGCAATTTCACACTTTGTATCCAAACTGCCAATTTCACCACTTTCACCATGTCTGTACAATAGAAACCAGCCGAGCTGCTCACATCTCCATCTTTCCCTGCGTCAGCAGCGGCTGAAATGGCATCCTTGGCGTCCTGATTTATGACGCAGACTGAGACACCATCCCGCTTCCAACGAGTTTGCCTGTATTGTAGACTAGGTGTACCCCCTTGATACACAAGGCCTGGTCTGTTCTGAAACAAGAGTGTTCTGTAAGTCTTATTTTTGTGAACAGGGGGATGGAGGGGACTTGCAAAGCTCTGCCCAACACAGCAGTTTGCAAGCATCCAGGAAGCACCGCTTGATCACCCGCATGCACCTACTGACATATTAGCGAAAGCTTAACATATTGCTGAAATAGTTGCCGCACCCCGTGTTTCTTCATCATGTGTTCACTGTTCCAGTAATTCACTGAATTCCAAAATCATCCGGTTTGTCAATACAGATTGTGGGCAAATCCGTGAACCAAGGCTTCTGAACAGTTCATCTCAGCATACACTATTAACCACAGGATCTCATTCAGGCAGGCCGTACCATAAACAACCTTGAAGATCTCGTCTATCGCTACTTTCTTTGAAACTCAGAAATTCGTCAGTGTGTAGGTGTATCTGGGTATCAGGAATTGATGCTGTCCCAACGACTCGCTTTTGTGCCGACCAAGAAAAAAACGAATCCGGGTCGAATCACGGCAACCCAAGTAGGTACCGGAGAAAAAAAAGACATTGGAACTTGCCTGCGTGTATTTGTCTCCACGCTGCAGATTTTGGGGGATACATAAAGTAGGATACGGTATGGTACGCATGATCTTCAAAGCACCCATTTAAGACACCGATGCACAGCACCCTGTGATCCGATCTCCAGCGTCCTGAATAGCATCGGGGCAAAATTTGGGCCCTGTTACTGTGGAACTGAACTTAAAGGGAGCAGCCTTCACATAGGACACCTCGCCAGTCAACAAGCAGCCACCATCCTCGGATCCGCGGGCCGCTTGGTCCGCTTGGTCTGTTTGTGGAAAATGAGAGAAACCATGCTAAACTAAACTTATGCTAGCCCACATAATGTACTGCAGGGCGGCCTTCAGAATTGAATGGAGATATCTGGCTATGGCTCAAAAAACGGGTATGGATCGGTACGCGGTGATCCGGACGTATGGAACGAAGGAGTTACACAAATGGTCTCAAATGAATTCAATCTCTTCCGGGGTATGGATCGGGACCTTACATTTTGAGCGGCAGCCATCTGATGCATTTCTAAATTTCAAATCTGCAAACGGTCCCGTCAGGTCCCGTCATGCCCCGTCCCAGGATCCGGCCAAAAGGTGAAATGTGAGCACTCGGGCACCACCTGGCAGCGTTGCTGGCACAGCTCCGCGCTGGTCTCCACAGTGCGCTCGGTGGCGTCCAACTTCACTGGATCGGCGTAGTACATGCCCACCTGCACTCGGCCAGGAAGAGCCGGAAGAGCCCTTTGTGTCATGTTGTTTTCCACATTTCCAAGAGCCACGGAAATTGACACCGCAAGAAACTAAGAGTTTGGCTAATGGCCAAAAAGGTGCTGACTCACAGTTAAACTGTCAATTTGGCGCAGAGATACAATGGAGAAACGTTTGGACACAAAATGATACAACTGACCTCAAAGCAGGATTCTTCGACTTCTTGCAAGCCGACAAACTGGCCTCGGATGGCTAGCAAACCCATGCTTGACTCATTGTGCCCATGTTTATTCATGTTTTTGCCTATGGCTCTAAAACCATAGGAGCGTTTTTGTGTTTTTTGCGCTTTGCAATTTGCATGGCTGATTTCTATGTTTAGATTCTTCAAATGAAAACTTGCGAGCATGTACGCACTCTTTTGCATCTCCACCAGAAAATTGTTTCACGGTGTCAGCAGATCACACAAATCATCAGGTGTACGGAAAACGCATAAACATAGATAAACATAAACACGGAAGATGAACATCCTGCATGATCTAAAACTGCGCGAGTGTTTTAGGACCTTTGAACAATTCACTATAGTTCCCAATGTAATAGTTTTGTCTCTCATGTTTGGCAAAACCCAAATCCTGTCCAAAAAAGTGGATTCAAAGTCATCATTTTTGGTCAAAATGCTGTACATACCGAGTTTCCAAAAGTGGACATTTGATGGTTTCAAGTTTCAACATCTTCCCTCGTGAACAAAATGCACTATTTCTTTTCAGCACCACTGGTCGGTTTAGATTTTGCAAAGCATTTGCCCTGTAGTTTTTGTCAACAGGTTTTGGGCTGTGGTTTCATAGCCCCATTGCCAACATCACGCCCACATCATCACTCCTTTGTTGTGTCCTGACTTAGTCAGTAGGTTGGCCGCCATTTCTTTGTTTGCAAGGTTCCAACAACGGTCCAACAACTATCTTTTTTCTCTTGGGTGCGCTTCACATGTTTATGTTTATGTTTATCCACAAGAGCTGCAAGAGAACATACAGTAGCGTAGCATGACGTGCGCGTGCACGTCCAAGAGAACGTACAGTAGGGTAGCATGACGTGTGTGTGTGTGTGTGCTCTTGCAAGAGAACCTACAGTAGTGTAGCATGACGTGTGTGTGTGTGTGCGCGCGCGCAAATGCAAGAGAACGTACTGTAGCGTAGCATGGCCTGTGTGTGCAAGTGCAAGAGAACGTACTGTAGCGTAGCATGACCTGTGTGTGCAAGTGCAAGACAACGTACAGTAGCGTAACCGTAGCATGACCTGTGTGCGCAAGTGTAAGAGAACGTACAGTAGCATAGCATGATGTGTGTGCAAGTGCAAGAGAACGCTGTTAGCCCACCCCACTCCACCCTATGTATGCAGAATGCCATGTATGAATTGCATACATGGCAAGGTGCATGGTCGAGGATTGTCCCCTTGGAGTCAAAAAACCGTTGCACGGGCATGTTTTGTACGGGAGAAATACCACGTACTCAATTGTACGGTAAAAACAGATTACTACCCACTTCTCAACTGTTTGAGCAAAGTCTCCCAACTTCGCGACTCTTCCCTGCTTCACGGACAGCACCGCAACCACAGCCAGGCTCAGTCCCAAACCCAGCAACCAAGCACCGCTCCAGCGGCGGGGGCTCGGGGCTGGAGCGTCCAAAAGTTGCTCCAAATCACTGGACTCCATGGCCATGGTTTCAAAAGCGGGATCAAGCAGAGCTGTCTCAGCCTGAAATGGCTACGACGGCTACGAATTCATGGCGATAAAGGCAATAAAATTCAATAAAGTGATATTAACACCGATATATAAAGTGATATTGACATGACCATCCCCAACAGCTTTAAGCTAACTTGACTCAACTGGATTTCTTCCACTTTGACGTCTTTCTCTTCGATTGAGGATGCCAACTGCAGAGCTGCGAAGTCAACTCCCCTTCAGAACTGTTTTGTCACCACTACTCCCATTCTCATTGCCGCTGCACAGCCAAAGCAAAGCCCTGGAAGTTGAGTGGCAAAATCCAGAGATCTCCAGCTAACAGTCATGACCTTTCAATCCTTTCAACCTTTCGTGGTGAAAACCCTGGAGCACCAATGATCACCAATGATCACCATCTCCAATTGTTGGACATGAAAACCCAAGTTCTTGGACCAGGTTGGCCAAGCACAACTTCCATCAAGGGCCCTGCGGAACAACTTCGGCCAACAATTGCACCATCACGGTGGTCTCCCAATTTGGCTTCATGGACCCCCAAGCAGACAGGGAGTCGACTGCACATTCCGCAAAGCTGTGAAATTGATTGAGTAATTCTGACAACTTCATTCGGAGAACATGTTCAAATCACGGGACCAGCCTCACTTGCGCCCACACTCGAACGTCACTTGCGCCCACATTGGGGTTAAGGAACATGAACAACCATTTAGGGTTTCATTTAAGGTTTCTTTAGGGTTTTCTTTAGGGTTTCTTTAGGGTTTCTTTAGGGTTTCTTTAGGGTTTTCTTTAGGGTTTTCTTTAGGGTTTCTTTAGGGTTTCTTTAGGGTTTCTTTAGGGTTTCATTTAGGGTTTCATTTAGGGTTTCTTTAGGGTTTCTTTANTCTTTAGGGTTTTCTTTAGGGTTTCTTTAGGGTTTCTTTAGGGTTTCTTTAGGGTTTCATTTAGGGTTTCATTTAGGGTTTCTTTAGGGTTTCTTTAGGTTTCTTTAGGGTTTAGGGTTTAGGGTGTTTCCCTGAGACTGTCAGTGATTTTAGTCTACGAAGCACCCACGCGGGCACAAGCGAAGCTCGAGCGCGNTTTAGGGTGTTTCCCTGAGACTGTCAGTGATTTTAGTCTACGAAGCACCCACGCGGGCACAAGCGAAGCTCGAGCGCGGGCACAAGCGAGGCCGTATCCCAAATCACCAAGGAGTGGCAATCCAATAACCAATCCGCAAGAGACATCACCAACAATAAATGGGCGTACAAGCAGTGCTTCTTAGCCATCTCAAAATTGGAAGACCTGGACAACCAATCATTGTTCAACCAGCTGCAAAGGCTGCTTATCACAAGGGGAGATTTCCCTCCTGAGACTTTTCATATTTCTTTATAAAATGACGGCAAAGCACATGGCTGAAAGTGAAGCGGATAAGATCCATACTTGCCATAAAGCATGAAAGAGTGCTGTGTGAAACCATAGTTGCCATAGTTGAGTACACACGCAGTCAGAACAAAATAATGTTCATGTTCAAGACATTGTTCTCTTATGTTCTCTTACTTTCCTATGCATCATGATTCTCGCATGAATTCTCCTTCGCAGTCATGAGGCCGATTGGAAGCGGAAAAGGAACCTTACTCGAGAAAAAAAACTCGACAGCCTAGGAAAACAGAATGAGGCCCTGCCCAAACAGCTACGGCGACGAAGCCCAACCACTATCGCGATTGTCTTCTCTCTTGTCACTATCGCCTATGAACACCAGAGAGTCGACGAAACCCTCACCAAACTGTGCAAAGCAATGCAATTAGCATGTTCCCAAATTGGGACTCCTGAAAAGAAATCCCCAGTATGATTTGTCTCGTGTTCGGTTGATAAATAAACAGGAATCATCGTGAAGGTCGACAGTCCAGGTTTACTTGTATATAAATGGTTTTCTGTTGAGACTTTTGTCCAAGTGACAATCACAAACCCCTGGCATGCTGTGTGTGTGTGTGCTCGTTTCTGGGAAATTGTTTGGAACCATCTCAAACAGTTTCCAAACCATTCAGAACTATTCATTTCATGCGGTTCCTCTTCCAGCTTTCACATTTTTTGTTGAGTCTCATTGTGCCGTAGGCACCGTCTTCTCTTTGCCTTCGCCTTGGCATTGCTTGGCAGCACTACTCGAGATGCTCAAACTCCAAGCAAGACGACACAGCGACACAGCACCCAACAAAACGTACTTTGACCTACTTTAAGGTGCTACTTTGGTGCCTATGATTTTATCAATGACCAATTCTGACTTCTGACTCGGTTTCCTGTACCTGATGCCACTTGGTCCATTTTACAGGCTCACAAATCCGAAGACTTCAGACTACGCCTTGCCTTTTTCATATTGGTAGCTTTGAAAATCTATCCCTGGATAGGGTGATTTCTAGCATGTCACAATAAATGCAAACGAGCATTTACTCCAACACACCGGTGTGAGAGAACACCGATGTTAGAGAACTCCTGACAGAGATGTCAGCTACAGGAGTCCACAAACATATCAATCGAGTGTCGTTTCTTGGTTTTCTTCATTAGCAGGTAGAACTCCGTAGAACCCGTGAAACCAGTGAAACCTTGCACAAGCCTTGCACAAGCCTTGCACCTTGCCCCAGTCCCATCCTGTCCAAGGTTTCCCACCCACAGAACGGAGGAAGCTCTTCACGTAGTCGAAGCACTCATCCTGACACGCAGCGACCAAAAGCGCTCGATAGCAACAAAAGAAATAGGGACGGGATGGATGAAAATGCTTTGGAACACCTCCTAATGTAGACGTTGGAAAATTAAAGATTCAAACCACCAACTTTCCAATCATGTTATGCTTGCATCCCCAACTGGTCGGAAATCTAAAGCAGCTTGAAAATGCTGCAAACCTTAGGTTTGTTTGAGCCTACACAGCAGCTAACTACCAGGGCAAAACGCTACTTGTGGTCGGTGTGGGGTTGGAGGTGTGGGATGTAACAACGTTATACAGTTATACAACGTTCATTCTATGCTTTCAACTTGCTGACAGATTTAGAACGATGCCTCAATTTGATGACAGACTTTGATTTTTGCTAAATTGAACATTAGGTTTCAACTTGCTCACTGAAAAAATATGAAGTTGCATACTACGCTTTCACTTGCTGACAGACTTGAATGCTACGTTTCAACTTGCTGACAGACTTTGCATTTTTCCAAGTTGAACATTACGCTTCAAGTTGCTGACTGTCAATTTTTCTTCAGTTGAACGCTATGCTTCAACTTGCTGACAGACTTTGAACGCTATGCTTCAACTTGCCTGCTACTTTGTACTTTGGCCCTGTCTATCTACTTTTGTAGGTTGGACTTACGAGTTTTGATGGTTTTTTTTAATCTTGTTGCACGTCTTCTCAATGCGGGTAGGTCTGGATTTTTTCTTGGTTGTGGTTTTCGTGTTGAATGCAGAGTTGAAACACCTGAAATCACATTTTTTTTCTACCTGACATTTTCACTTTGGGGGTGAAGTGCCGCAGATTTCACTTTTCTTTGGTCAGCCACGCCACAGTGCAGTTTGTGAAGAAAAATCAATCAAAAAGGCTCTTGACAGGTACGCAGAAATTGGATGGTTGTTGGATGAAATTGTAATGATAGAGACAGGCGTGTTTGACTGACGAGCTGCCCCAATAAGTATTGAGTTTTATGTACAGACACAGTGAGGGTGCAGATCTTTGGACAGCACTTGGCAAACTTTCCAAAACATGAAGAAATAAAAGAAGCAAAAGCACAAACCAGTCACTCTTCACCATAATTACAGGGTGCTTTATTTGTTTTCTGTGCAGGCCCCGGCAGAAATGCCAATTCAATAATTTTATCTCTTGATGGGTCGAACGCAAAACCGTGGTAAATACCAAAGTTGCAAAAGTGACGCGGATGCAAATACCAATGACCCCGGATCATTCACCATGCCGTAGCCATTTGTGAGCGTAACCTGCACATTTGCTAGGTTGTATTCAACAGTTTTGGTCTGGAGTTTGAGACGCTTCAAACATCAAGTCCATTCAGTCGGTTTAACCACTGCGTTGTAAACAGCCCCACCCTCCTGCGGCATGTTGTTGTGACCATAGCCCTCCAACCAGAGCCTGAGCAGATCAGGATCCTTGAAAACGGAACCGACCATCTGGAAAGGCAGCAACTTTTGGCATTGCTTGGATTTTGCCTTGTATGATCCTGCATGACTCAATCAGTTTCCACAGGCCAAATCAAATCTCAGACTTGTTCAAGTTGCAAATTGGACCCTGGCACGAACCGGTTGAAACCCTGTACATACATGCCTTGAAAGGGAGGTTCATAGACATTTGAGAAAGATGTGGAAAACCTGTGGAGAGCCTTCTGGAGTGGGAATCCCGCGCCATGGGAAATCCCCAAACACTCGAATCATTGTGTCATGAAGGTGTGTTGTACAGTAATGCCGTTGTGCTTGTGCACAATTGTCATTCAGCTATCCGCTATCCATGGAACATCAACAGTCAGCTGGGTACTCATCAAAAGAGCCAAGGTCAGCGCGGATCATACTTGTTTTGCAGCTTCTGGTGCAAGGCCTGCACAACGGTGGTGGTTGAAGCTCTTCACTCCGGATTGGATGGAAAATGAAGAGTGATCTCCGAGCAAAGTAGCCATCTGGCTATGGCTCAAAATTATGGTACCAAAAATGGTCATTTTTAATGGTAAGGTAACATAAAGCAACCAACTATAGGGTTAATAATTTTGAGCCATACCCATCTGGGTATGCTAGTATAAGCCTTTGTATAAGTACCACAGACATGTCCTCCCAATCAAGGGCACAACATATTTTGCAGCAGCAAGCTATCCCATCAAATCTTGCAGCAGAGACGCCCAAATCCGAGAATGATACCCTTCACCACACAGCAAACATGTGTGAATGGGTCTCAGCAAGAAAACACTGATCCTGACCCCTTAAGTCTCAAAAACTGCAATAGTGAAAATGGGTAAACTGTGAGAGCCGTGGATTGGGAGGTACACAGCGGACACAAGTAGCTTAAGCCCACAAATGAGGCTATCATAAGTATCATAAGATAGACTTGCTCCTCCACACTGAGCACAATCTTCCCTATTTGGGATTGGCAAAGCGGACAGACTGGGAAACCTGGTTTTTCCACCACATCAAGCAAATAATTCCAGCCCGCAAGAACAATCCCAGGTGGATGTCCAAGCTGAGCTATTTTGTTTCTTCCCATGCACAGCTTACTGCGCTCAAATTCCTCACATCTACTGACTGGATTCCTCAAAACAACAGGTAGGCAGCTGGGTTGAACTAAAGCCATGGCAGATCCAGTTGGTAGAAATCCCTCTGGAAAATTTGGGACCCCAGGACTTGCTTTATTCCTGGTCAAGTTAGCCATCAGGTTGAGGAAGGTCACATGGGCTGCAAATGGGGCTAATCAACCATGGCGAAATTGCAGTCTTGGAGTTTGATACTGCTTAAATTTGTCTTCACCGTAGAGTGTGTTAAATATTCAAATGTTTCACATCGTTGCGAGATGGCTCAGACTCTTTAAAGTCAAAAAACCTCGGCGATTTCTCAGGTTGGTCGGAGACGAGTTTTTTAGGAAAAAACAAGCAAGGAAAGAACTTGCAGGATGACACATGTATTGCATGGCTCCAGCACTCTGCAGCACTCTGCTTTGAGGATTCCAGCTCACTTGGCCCATTGGCTCAGCTAACTACGCGAAAAAAACACAAAAGACATGGGTCTGAGCTGAGTCCCGACATCCCAACCTTGTCGTGGTGAGAAATGCTGAGAAACACAAAGAAATGAAAATCATTTTTTTTAAGAAAAAAAGAGTTCCGGGTGTCAGCCCTACACCAGTGACTGCCGACTTCGCAGCGAGTCTCGATTTGATGCCACCGCCTCAAGGGGTCAGCCCTACGCTCTCCCGGGCTTCTAGGATCTTCTAGTAGCGCGATTCTGGTAGGTCTCCTAGATATGGGTTCTTGGCCAGTTAGCTACGCCTGTGGCAAGAGATATGCGACTTTGTAAAACCATGTACCTTGGTGATTTGATTTGGCTGTGATCATACGCCTAGTGATCCAGGTAGAAGTTTGTTCAGCAGGTCAAGTGTACACACAAACATAAGGTGGAAGACAATAGACAAAGAAAACCGATCCTCTTTTTTAGGTAAATTGTCATTTTCCCTGGTTTACCTTCCAATTCAAGGTGCCCAATCGGAGTTCCTGACGCAAACAGACTTCTTGGGACAACAGGCATTTGCTATGACTATCAGGGCCACTGTGATCAGAACGTCTGCCATGAATCAGAACCTGCCGAAGGCGTAGAACAATGTGACCAATCACTTACACTTGGGATTCCAATTTGATCAATAGTCTCAAGACTTGCCAGCTTAAGAGCTAGAACAATTTGATCTAGAAATCTAGACTAATCTACGACTAAAAAGATTGAAAAAGAGAAAACCTTCCTCGACACTGGCAACGCACCTTAGATGCTTGCGCAGCAGCCCAACTGCACTCCGTCCGCAGTGGGACAGCAGGCGCCGGCGGTGATGTTCAACGCCACGCAGGCGGGAAAGAGGCTGCATTCTGTGCCCTCCATGATCTTCACCTGGAGCTTGCACAGCTGGCACTGGCACTGGCCCCAGCCCATGTGATCCGGCCTCAAACCAAGGTCACTCCATGTCTTTCCCAAAGGTCACTAGCATTCCCTAGCAACAGTCGGCAACAGTGGTATATCAAAGATACATAATTATACATATATATATATGTAAAAATATATATACATATGTAGCAGCAATGTAATACGATTCAGATATAGGGGCAGTACAAGACATCTACAATTAAAGACTGGGATCCCCAGACTACTGCAACCGAAAAAATCACACATGGTGGGTGAGCTCCCCTAGGTGGCGCCGTTTCAAAGAATTGGAATCCAAGCCCAGGCTGAGATTCTCGTGTCCAAAGTCATCCTGAGTGGTGTTCTTAGTATTTATAGTCACTTATACCGCCATGACATTCAAATTTGCCAAGAATGAATTTCCCGAGAGCTCATTTACAAGCTAGAAGTCTGAAGCCTCAGTTCAAAAGAAATCAGACACCCAGCGCAAAGTTCCCCCCAACACCTCCTCAACTTGCTTTGGGAAGCCATTGCAGCAACCCAAGCTCACCTGGCTGGATGACTTGATTTAACATCTGCAGGTTCGGTAATTGTAGGTACTGCAACCCGCCAGTCAAAGTGAGGGTAAAATTAACCAACCAATCATGCAATTGTTCTCAACAGTCACTGTTGGGTGTTAATCTCTGGGTCTGAGGTTGGGTGTTCAGTTTTGTTGCAGGGCCCAAGCCGGAACGGCACCCTGGAACCCTGAAACCTTGGAACCCCTACTGCTCTGCTGCTGGGTTGCAAAGCGCGTTAATTTCACGAACAGCAAGTCGACATATGGTCATTCTATGTATGTCTATATACATACATATATATATATACATATATGCTACCCCCCAAAAAAAAGTCTACCGTTTGGTTGTTTTTTTTGGTTTTCTTTCAGATGCAGATATATGAGAAGACATTGTGATCCAATTCAAGTATTTCAGTGAACTGTATGAAACGATGCAATCCACAAGTTTCAGTGACCTTTATGAAAGGATATATTTTTAGCATGGATGGAGATGAATATTTTCCAGTTTTGTGTAAAGTGCTTTCACACTCTTTGTGTGAATGTATCATGATGTGTTCCTTGATATGCAGGGGTGTATGAGACCAGGGGATGGCTGGAGCAGGGAGGTATAGTTTTTGGTGTATAATTGAATTTGAGATTTCCACACTGTTATTTGTTTCATCTTTTCTTTGTTTGTTGTTTAATGAAGTAGGGGTAACAGAGTATGAATGATGCTTTGATCAAACATATTCAATATACGATCAATATACCTTTAGCTTCAATATACCTCCAATATACCATTTTATTGGCTACGAACATCTCTTTGGTATACCTTTAATATGTCTTTGAAATACAATGTAAAACACCTTCAACATACCTTTTGATATGCCATGCAATATGCCTTTAGTATACCTTTAAATATAGCTTTATTGGCCATGTTCTTGCCTCTAAGAACTCTAATATACCTTGAGGCTGCCTTTAATACATACCTTTTAAATACCATCTAATACGTTTGTAATATATTCTTAATAAATAATTTGCTATACCTTTCGTACAGCACTTGATATACCTAGAATCTACCTTTGATACATTATTTACTTGACCTTCAAAATACCTTTAGAATACCTTGAAGATAACTTCAATACATATACTTTAACATGCCATTCAATAAACCATTAGTATACCATTTAACAAAACATGGGAATAGGGAATACCTTGGATATATTATTTCTCATATACCTTGAAGAAAACCTGAAAATCTGTGATATTCCTTTTAAATACTTTTGATATACCATGTCACCTACTTCTAGTTTCATATATCATGAATATACCTTCTGTTTTTCTTCAATATATGTACATTAAATGATATACCATTTTGTTGGCCATGAAACCATGTTTATTATCAATATACGTTACTATGCCTTTGAAAAACTATCTAATACCAGGAAAATACCATCTAAATCCATTTAATATACATTTAGTATAGCGTTTCATATAGCATTTGTAAAACTACATGTGGTTTTTACTTGAATAAACCTGATATATACCTTCAGCATATTGCACATATACAAACATGGTCTGTTTCTTTTGAAAAATGCTACATACACCCAAGGGCTATACTTCATAGTAATGTTTTTTTGTATTATTGCGCGTTTTTCGATCAAATGGTTCACCCCCTTGTGAAAGACGCTTTGCCCATACTTGCACCAACACTTTCTTTAAGGAATACCGAAATGGTCTAAAGCGGATACTTAAAGGATTCCATTCTGAAATAAGGCTGTCCTTCTTCCTTAGATTCCTTTACCTCTTTAAAAGAACTTTGCACAGCTGCAAGTCTCTTTGAAAATACGTATATATATATATATATATATTCCTTTCAGAAATGCTGCACTACTTTTTAACTTGACACAGCTGCAAGCCTCTTGTAAAATAACATTATATTCCTTTCAAAGAAGTGCTGCGCTCCTTTACAGAAGGGGATTGTACAAAATGATGCCACTTTATCCAAGGAATGTCATCTGTTTCGATACTATAGTTTTGTACTTAGGGTAATTTTGCTCCAAGTGCGTTTGCAAACGTTTGCAAACGGGAGGAGTTTGGGATTCAAGATTCAAGGCTCTCAGAATCATTCTTGAATCCAACCCCTTGGATTTAAGATTCAAGGCTCTCAGAAGACTTTTCGAATCCAAGGATATTGATTCAAGCTTCAAGGGCCCAAGGGTTGGATTCAAGTTCTCTGAGAATCTTGAATCTTGAATCCAGGGGGTTGGATTCAAAAAGTTTTCTGAGAGCCTTGAATCTTGAATCTTGAATCTGGTCGTTTGCAATCGTTTGCAAACGCAATTGGAAAAAATACCCTAAGTACACAATTATGTATATGCATCTATCCAGTTATCTCTATTTATATATATATACATAACTTTATTTATACAATATTATATCGTATCATATTATAGAATATTATATCATATCATATTATATTATATTATGTCATATTATATTATATTATATTATATTATATTATATCATATTATATCATATTATATCATATTATATTATATTATATTATATTATATTGTTATATATTATATCATATTATATTATTGTATATTATTGTATTATATCATATTATATTATATTCTTATATATTGTAGTATATTGTATTTTATATTTATATCATATGATATTATACTATATTATACTATATTATATTACATTATATTATATTAGATTAGATTAGATTAGATTAGATATATATATATATTCTATATATATATATATATGGTACCCCCTCTCCAGCATACTGCCCCTCAAAATTTGCCTCCTAAAAATTAGCACTCAAAATGGTAAGAAACACTGTAAATACCAGTAAGAACAAAGACATGGTAGACTTTTGGGAGGTACCATATAATATATATATATATATACCATATATATACATACTATATATATATATATACACATACGTATATATATATATATACACATATGTGTATCTTTCTCTCTCTCTCTCTTTGTTCTCGATCCGTTTGACTGGAAATGCTGTGTACAAAATAAGTGAGGGACCTTAAGTTTGCTTATCATATGCAACACGGTCCATCAATGAGATGGCAACCAGACCATTGGGGTGCCATTCATCGGACTTCTTTGATGCGAAGCTTTGGAGATTGGGGACTCCTTTGGAGCCTGGTGCTCCCAACTTGGCATGTCAACAAAGCAAGCATAACTCCCAGTGACATGTCACATGTTGGGTCAAAGGTTTCCAATAGCGGGAAGGTTGGATGCCACGAGGACAACATTGTCACTTCATGCAACTTAAACTTGGTTTTTGAGCAAGAACATATATTTGTGAATCGGAACTTGTATACAAATATCCAAGAACAAACCGGCAGAGGAAGACCCCTTCGTTCTCATCCAAGCTGAGTACCCCACTAGTGACCCCTTTGATCTTCAATTCGCAAAGACAAGGGCCCAAAGAAAGAGTGATTATTGAACTACTGACTGCTTAGACTTAGGCCATGTTGAGGGACCTTTTGAGCCATGACTGGCACCCTCCCAGGAATATTAATACCTCAGAGGAATGGATGTGAGTAAAACGTTGTGTCCCCAACACAGGGTCAGCTTGAAGCGCAAAAGCCTGGATGGGTGTAGAGGAGAATTAGAATGGAAAGGCTGTTGGGAAAGCAGGTAAATCACTGGAGAATCAGTTCATGTTCATCGCCACAAATCCTTCTGATCGAAAAAGTTGCTTACCCCCTTTCCGCTAAATATCAGACCTGGTCAGCATTTGGGCAGCAGTCGCCCTCCTCACCAATGGGCAAGTTGGCAAATCGGCAAAGAAAGGTCACCCTGTGGCACTCCAGTGGACAGAAGCGTTGAGTCACGAATCAATCCATGTTCCACCAAAGAAAGAAAGAAAGAAAAGAAAAGAAAGAAAGAAAGGGGCAGTCACTCGACACATCACACATGACAAACCCAATCTCCAAAATGTCCTTGATCCCAGCAGCCACACAGGCCGGATAAAGGCTGCAGGTGGTGCCATTGACTCCAGCAACTGCTGCAATTGCTGGTTTGGATTCAGCCTCGGTCGCACAGGAGCCTCTTTGCCACTGACCCCCTAAACTCCAGTCCAGGAATGGCAGAATTCCGCAGAAGTTGGCAAACAAAGATAACTATCAGAATCATAAGTAGCGTGAGAGATCTTCCAGAGATTTTTTCATCATCTTGAATCCAGGAAACATCAGCAGCTCCCCAAGTACTTGCTGCTGGCACAGCCGGGGGCAAAGTGGGCAGAGCCGCTGGCTCTGGTGCTACGAGGCCCGAACTGCCCGGTGTCACCAGCCCGGAGCTGCCGGAGCTGCCGGAGCTGTCGGCCTCGGGGGTGACGACGTCGTCCTCACCATCGTCGTCATCCCCGGCACCGCAAAACTTCGGGCCGCTAAGGGTGGCAGCATACTTCGCTGGTGCTGCCTGGCGCAATTGACATCCCTCTTCAATGAGCCAAAATCTAGAATGCTCAACACGGTCCTGGACTTTTGATTCAAGATTCTTGGCCCACCTAGCAGCGACTGCAAAACCTCGTTAGTTGGGGTTTGCAGTTGGGGTTTGCCAACGGTCGTGTAAGCGCCCATGGCGGTAGGTTTTCATGGTGGGTGGCTGAGAGAAAGGTGAGCCAAAAGAATATGGCCCAAAGGTAAGTACCTGGAAAAAGAGGCGGTGCAAAGAAGGGGTAGAGAAGGTGCACAGAAGAAACTGTTCAGAGAAGACGTGGCTCAGAGAGGAGATGGTTGAGAGGAGCAGCTCACACAATAGGAGGCTCACTCAGTCGCTCACTGAGTCATTAGTTACTCATTCATGCATCCTTTCAGTAGCCAACTCAGCCATTCAATCATTCAGTCACTTATTCCTTCCGTCATTCAATCAACCAAACAATTAATTATGTCTGTCAGCAACCCTTCAATGGGCCCTTCGTCGCCTGTTTATATATAATACGTATAGCTGCTGGTTTTTTGTTTCGAAACTTCCACCCAGACGCAGCCAGGGCACTCCTGGCATAGAAAAAAAGGATATAGAGCGACATGGATGGTTGGTTTTCTGTGCACAACGTAGTATACAAAGAAGGGGGCACGGACATGACTAGTGCGTACAAGCTGGTCTACCGTATAAACCGTCAACCTACAAATATGCACCACACACTCGCTACATACTATGGTATGTCCTACTAACCTACCGGCTGCAATACTTGCCGTTTACCTGACGAAATTTGATCTTCATGCTTCCTGGGTATCATCCGTGTACCATCTACATGCTGACAAGGTGTGCAAAACTCACAAATTGAGGGCGCCAACATATACCTACAGTACTGGTCTGGAACTGAAAGTCCGAATGAAAGGGGCCAATCTACAATCTAGAACATTTTGCAGCCAGCTATGCAAGAGTCCTACGTGCAGGTGAAAGCAAGAACCGATCTAAACAACTGCTGGCATTTTCTCAGCAAGAATGAAAGATCGAACAAAAATGCTATGTCCTACAAGGCTCCAACACGTACAGTGCATGTACAGTACCCTGAAAGATCTAAGTTTCACCGAGCTCGCCTTGGGGTAGGAGATGTCACCAGTGAGGAGGCAACCGCCATCCGGCCAAAAAGTGAAATGCGCACAGTCCTCCACCACTTGGCAGCGCTGTTGGCAAGCGTCTGCGGTGAACTCAACCGTCCTGTGGCACCCCCAAACAGACCAAACAAACCAAACAAAACAAACAAAACATGTTTTCATAATATGTTTTCATGACGCGGCAATATCATCACGACACATCATGACGCGTCAACATGTCACCTACCAACAACAAACGCAGGGAAAAAATACCAATAAGGATGCAGTCAGTTCCGTCTAGCCACTAATTTGGAGGGAAAAAGTACTGTGCCGCACCTGCGCAACTGCAAACCCAACAAAAGAAAGCGCGAACGCTTGCAGAATTTTGGCATCATGCTTGCTCCACAACATCAGAATCAAATACATATGCATGCATCTGGATAGATAGAAAGATAGATAGATAGATAGGTAAACAGAAAGCCAGATAGCCAGATAGGCAGATAGCCAGATAGCCAGATAGCCAGATAGCCAGATAGGCAGATAGCCGGATAGGCAGATAGCCAGATAGCCAGATAAGCAGATAGGCAGATCGGGAAATACGAAAGGACAGGAAGGGACAGGAAGGGACAGGAAGGGAAAGGAAGGGAAGGGAAGGGAAGGGAAGGCAAAGGAAAGGAAAGGAAAGGAAAGGAATGGAAACTAATGGAATGGAATGAAATGGAATGGAAAAGTCCACAAGGCAGCAAGCAAGCAAGCAAGCGAGCGAGCGAGCGAGCGAGTGAGTGAGTGAGTGTCTGAGAGAGTGAGTAAGTCAGTAAGTATGTGGCTAGGTAGGTAGGCAGGCAGGGAGGTATTATGGTATGGTGTGGTGTGGTGCTGTAGGTATGGTATGCTATGGCTTGGTACTTATCTATCTATCCCTCTTTCTATCTATCTTTCTCTCTATTTTGCTATCTACCTTTCTGTTTGGGTAATCTTTGTATCGATTTAGTCTATCTAGATCTATTAGCGATTTAGTCTATCTAGATCTATTAGATCCGTTTTAATCTATTTGTCTATGGAATTAGTTTATCCATCTATCAATTTAGTTTAACCATTTATCGGTTTAATCTATCCACGCATTACATGCACTACATTACATACATCTTGTGCATTGCGCACCTGACGCACATTACGCACACTATATAAGTACATCTCGTAAATTTGCATTACGTACATTACATACATCACGTACAGTATGTATACCGTGTGCATTGCATCCGCTACATACATTACATTACATGGGTTACAAACATCACATCCTGTACGTATATTGCATCTGTTTCACACATGAAATACATGAAGTACATGACATACATGGCGTGTATGACATACACGACATACATTACAAACATTTCATACATTACACTTATATACATACATTACATACATTGCATACAATTCATACATGACATACATTACATACATCAAATACATTGCACAAACACTACATACACTACATACCCGACATACACTACATACACTACACACACTACATACACTGCATACACTGCATACACTACATAAACTACATACATCGCATTCACTACATTCATTTCATGCATTACATACATCACATACGCTATTGTCATGAATTACATTGCTTCCTCACTGACTTATTTACTCCTCACTCACACAAACACAAACATACATACATACACACATACATACATACATACATGCATTGCATTGCATTGCATTGTATTGCATTACATTACATTACATTTCATACATGCATGACATACATGACATACATGACATACATGACATACATGCATGCATGCATGCATGCATACGTACGTACATACATTACATTACATTACATTACATCACATCACATCACATCACATCACATCACATCACATCACATACATACATACATACATGCCGACATAAGTACATTCAGTACATACATTAAAAACATTACATTACATAAGTTACATGCATCACAGACACTACATAACATTCTGTACATTGCATACAATGCAATACAATACAATACAATGCAATGCAATAAGATACAATACAGTACAATACAATAGAATACAAAAACAAACAAACAAAAATACATACATGAATACAGTGATACATTGCATTACATTGCGCTACATCGCATCACATTGAATTGCATTGCATTCCACTGCATTACATTGCATTCCATTGCAGTACACTGCATTCACTACTACATGGCATTACATTGCCTTACATTGTACCAGTAGTACCGCACAAGGCGGTGGCGGAAGTTTCAAAAATAGGAAACCTATAGGAGCCGCTGGTTGTTGTGAAGGATGGATGGCAGAGCGAACCCACTGTTGGATCGACACGTGGTTGGAGGCAGCGCAGTGTAGTTGTAATGTAGTGTACTTGCAGTTGCGGTTATAGTTGTAGATGTAGTTGCGGTTGTAGATGTAGTTGTGGTTGTAGTTGTAGTTGTAGTTGTATTTGTAGTGCAGTGCAGTGTAGTGTAGTTGTAGCTGTAGTTGTTGTAGTTGCTGCAATTGCTGTAGTTGCTGTAGTTGCTGTAGTTGTTGCAGTTGTAGTTGTCATGGAATTGAAGTTGTAGTTGTAGTTGTAGTTGTTGTAGTTGTAGTTGTATTGTAGCTGTTGTAGTTGTAGTTGTCACGTAGTTGAAGTTGTAGTTGTAGTTGTAGTTGTAGTTGTTGTAGTTGTACTTGTAACTGTTGTAGTTGTAGTTGTCGCTGTCATGTAGTTAAAGTTGTTGTTGTAGTTCTTGTAGTTGTACTTGTAGTGGCTGTTGTGGTGTAGTTGTTGTAGTTGTAGTAGTTGCAGTTGTAGTTGTAGTTGTAGTTGTGGTTGTTATGGTAGTGGTTGTTCTGATTGTAGTTGTAGTTGTAGTTGTAGTTGTGGTTGTTGTAGTGTAACATTAGAAACGAAGCCAATCTGCGAGACTTCCTCCATTTTCCAAGTTGACAACATCAAAAACGAAGCAATTCTGCAAGGCGTCCTTCAAACCTGGAAAGTTGCGTCTCGAGCTGACAGCCTCGTACCAATGCGTTTTGCGATTTTTCCATGCCATGTCTCTAAAGTACTGCGCCTACCACGAAAAAAGTGACGCCAGGTCATGCGAAGTGCTGCACCTGCCACGCAAAATCATCTTAGCAAACCTTAAGATCTGATGCTCCAAAATGGCACCGCTCTCAGGAAATCAGCGCCCTGACCTCTTAACATGTTTGCTTGAAGTGTCCCTTGTACTGCGCCTGCCACGAAAAATGCATCTTTGCAGATCCTCTTCAAATGTCCCACGCCTGCCNGACCTCTTAACATGTTTGCTTGAAGTGTCCCTTGTACTGCGCCTGCCACGAAAAATGCATCTTTGCAGATCCTCTTCAAATGTCCCACGCCTGCCATCGATCGTTTTTGAAAATGCGACAAAACCCACACGTTTGACTCACTTCTGACAAGGTGCAGAATCCCTTGCACCTGCCACACAAAACCACGCTTCAACATGCAAAAGTGGTCCGAACCCCTCAGTTTTTTACGATTTTCACTTCCAAATGCGCTTCGCGCCACAGCGCCGTACACTTTTTCGACATCACAACTTCCAAAAGCGGTCCGACCATGAAGTGCTTTGTACATTTTCACTTCCACAGGGGCTTCGCGCCACAGTCCCGTGCACTTTTTCCACATCTCAACTTCCAAAAGTGCCCCGAGACCGCCAGTTTTTAACACTGCTTACTTCGCGCCACAACGGCGTGCAATTTTTGATCTCTCATCTCACCAGATGTCTCCGCGCCCGCCGCTTTATCGAGCCTACTTTTCAAAGCTCCGGGGCCACAAAACATTGGAAAAACACAGTGTTTCGCCACTTTCCTACCTTTTCGCGCACCTGCATCTGTTTTCTTCTGACTTTCTCATCGTCTGACTTTCTCCATCTTCTGACCTCCTTCACGGCAATGCTTTTGCATCTGTCCATATTGTCGGAAGGTTTAGCTTCTAAACTTCCTTCGGTTAAACTATATAGCATTACATCGCATTACAGCGCATTACATTGCATTACATGTCACTGCATTGCATTGCATTCCGTTGCATCACATAGGCATTACATTGCATAACATTTCAATACATTGCATTGAATTACATTGCGTTAGACTACCCAATATTGCATTACATTAGACATTGCATACCATACATGCATTCATGCATCCAGGCATCCATCCATACATACATATTTGCATGCACGAGTACATACCGTTGCTGACCTCAAACGGTCGATTCGAAATAGCTTTCACATACCTCATCAACACAACCCCCGACACCACCTCACCTGTGACCTCCCCCTCAACCAAACTTCCCAAACACAGGAACGCAGGGGCGCTTCGGATTGGACACAAGGCAAACAAGTAGAATATTCCGCCGCCCCAAAAGGGAAACGAGTGGGAGACGCAAGTTTACACAAGAGGTTCTTCATTTCAAGTGGGCCACAGCAACGGAGGCAAAGGAGACACAAAAAAGATTATTCTGCCTTTTGGCCACGGGCAAGGAACGTAAGCCTAGGGAAAAGTTGAAAATGATCTCTTCACAAATGCGACAAATTTCAAGGGAGTAAGAACCCCAACAGCAAACTGTTTTGGGGAAAAAGTTTAAAAACGCGTATACAATGTAATCAATATATAAGATAAGTTTGATAAGTTTGATAAGCACATTCAATATGTACACGCATCACACGCATCTGCGTCAGGCTCTGCCTCTCTGTGCCATCCATCTTGATGGGATCTGCATAGAACATACCACTCTCAAAGCAGCTGATTTCCTCTAAGGCCACCACACCTCCTGGGATGTGGCAGGATCCAAAAGGTATTGGATGATTTTGGCAATATTTGGGAAAAAAGGATAAAAAAGGTATTCCCAGTATTCCCAAAAAAGGTCCCCAACTGTCTCAAGCCATCTTGATCTCTACGAAAACTGGTTTAAGAGTTGTCGGAAAAGCCACCAGCCAATGATTTGCCAGCTGCGAAACACCCAGGAAGAAGTCAACCATCCAACATAGGTGTGAGAAACGATTATATAGCAGAAATTCCACCCACAAACACTTCTAACACCCTTCCGACAAACGACTCACACACACACACTGCTTAGGTTGATTTGGAGATGATGAAGGTAGAGCTTGCCGTCGCCTGATTCCTAGGTAACCTACAGCGTTGAACAGGCACAGAAATCAAAAGTTCAAACTGGTTGGCGCAGGTGCACACGGGTGATCAATCCGTGCTTCCTGGGATGCTTGCAAAGAGCTTCGTTGGGCAGAGCTTTGCAAGCCCCCTCTGCCCCCCTGCATTTCTGGAATAGGAATTGCTGTTGATATATAAAGGAATCCGTATGTAACAACAGGTTTCACACACACACACACACTAGGCAGGATCATCGCAATCTGGCCATGGCGGGTTCAGAAGATATGCGAAGTATTGCAATCCCCAAGTTCATAGGCAGAACGTGTTTTTGGTTCCGCTGGAGCAATGCGGTTTGTGTCTGTTCAAGGACAAGTGATTCATTGATCCAACTGAAAAGCATGCTGAAATGCTGACCAGAGGCTCAATATATGAACATATCAGACACGTATGCAATCTGAATCAAATATTCTACAGTGTACATGCACAGGTACATCAAGTTACAAGTGGGACCCGTTGATCCAGCGGGTCTGACCGTCTTATCTTTGATGTGGTCACCACTTGGGATCCTTTCATTTCTTTTATGCATTCCATTGTAACTTCGGATCCAGCAACTTCGGCAATTTTTCTTTGCTGTCGCTGAAACCAGTGCTGATGAGATGCACCATGAGATTGAGGAGGTAAACACCATTTCGTCGGATGATGAAGACGAGGATTGGCTTTGGGTCCCATGGGAAGATCATTTACCAGTGAATTGGCAGGTTCGATTTCAACATGGAGACTTTCCAGTTCCAGGTCCTTTTCTCATTTCCATTGTGGACTGGCTGTGCGCTTCGGAGCGGCTTCCAGGACAACTGAGGGCGCTTAGTGATTTGCAAATGGTTTTTGCGCTGAGTTTAGATTCAGCATGTAGGTTTCCTTTTCAGGTGGACGGATCTTTGTCATGCTCACTTCGAGCACCTGATACTTTGTTTCAACGTCCAACAGTGGGTTACATGCTGAGATCTGTACAGCATGCGATGAAATGCATTGACAGCATGTTTCCACAACTGCCATTTCGCACTCAGCCGTTGCCATCACATGATTGCGGTGTTTTTGTGAAGTATCATGGGATCAGGTTCACTGTCCTGACATGGTATGGCATGAGGTGCACACACGTCTCACGCGTTTTACGGCGAACCAGCCGATAAAGCGCGCATCAAACCTTGCGCGGCCCCTGCCGTAAGGAACGTTGGTTGGTGCAGCACTGCTTTGCCGTGCTCACAGCCATGAGAGAACGCAGTCCGCAATAAAATATGCATTCCATTGCATTCCAACATCAAGCCCGGATCCCGAAGATTTTGATTTTTGAACGCTGATAATTGGACTATAGGAGTCCGGATTTGCCCCACCCTCCCGTCTTCAGAAGCTGGGTTTGCCACACCTTCAGAAGGGGAGGGTCTGCTTGGGTAAGGATCAGGAGATTCGATCCAAAGATGGACTCGGAAAAGAACAACATGTGTCATGTGTGGGTTTGTTTGCTATTGAGACTTGGGACAAAACCCCGTCTTTCGAATGCTTGATGTCCCTTTTTCGTTGGCCATCTCTTCCTCGCGCTTGCCTGTGTCAGACACTGTCATCTCCATCATTCAGACTCGCATGCCTATTTTGACATATCCATCATATACCCACATTTTCCATCCTTATAATTGCACCATATTGCACCCCTTCTCAATATCTCAGCAACTCTTGCATGTCATAGGGATTCCGGCCCAAATCCTCCCATAATCCATTGATATCCATTGATCGTCCCACATGTTACTGTACGCCCCGACCAACCTCCCCGAAAGCCCGGAAGCCCCAAAGCCCGGAGCCCATCGAAGACGACACGGTCCGACACGATCCGACACGATCCCCGAGATCCACCAAGTCTCTGGATCCGCTTCGAACTTTGCTGCGTCCCACCGACCAAACGGCAGCTGCCACCAGGGCCAGGCCCCCAAGCAGCACCGCAACGCGCCAGATGCGGCGCCCGGATGCGGAGCTGCGTTCAGCTTCGGAGTCGGACTGCTCCAGAAGCTCCTGAAGCAGGATGAAACTGATACAGGTGGAGTTGGGGATAGTTACAGCGGAATTGCTTCTGCTTCTGAAATGCTTTGAAGATACGTCAAGATGTTTCAAAATGTAAGGTTTGACTAGTGTAAACTGTTGCTAGGTAACGAAGGGCAGGAGACTGCTGGTACAAGGGCGATTGATAGACTGGCAAGTGGGATGAGAATGGGTTCAGTCCCCATACATCGGGATTATTTTTACTTGATGCTTGGGCATATTTACAAATGTAATTGTTCCCGTCTCCAAGGGTTGTAGACCCAATAAGTGCAGAATGCCAGCTTCGGGACCTCTCGGGTTGACCAGCACTGGGCACAGAGAAACCTGACCATCCCATCCTCCAAGTCGGAGAACTGCTGGGATGCCATGACTTCTCACTCGGAGGGACGGGATCACATACAGTACACACTGGAGCCAAAAGCTTTTTGCCACGGCCCAGCTCGGAAAGGGCAGAAATCCCACACAACAAGAGGACTCGAACCCAGCTCTTGAAATGAGTTCCAAGACTCTATGACCATTGTGACAAGCGAATGGAGCTGCGAATTCACAGCAAAAGGGTGGGGTTTCGTGGTTTTGGTGGGCTCTAGATGGCTATGATCTGGATTCTCATGCTGAGCATTGCTCAATATTGACAGTGTCAACATGATTGAGGTGGGCTATATACCTTCTTTTCCAGTCGTTGGTCATGAATCAGCCCATTCCAATCACGGCAATGTCGCTTGCATAGAACATTCATCCACTCGTGGATCCAAAACAAAAGCCGTAGCGGTCTCATCTTCAGCCAGTCCAACTTCATCTCACCTAGTTCCTTGTAACACACCCATACAATACGTCAGCAAGCGGCAATTCTTGACATCCCATTGATGCGTCACAGGCGCTCAAAATCTTCCAGGCAGGGGATGGTGAAGAATCAAATGATGTACGATGGTACGAGTAGCATATGATTCGATCATATAATTCTAAACCACTATAAACCACCAAAGTACGGAGATCGACTACAGGGTACCAGTAGGAATCTACATACAGCCGACAAGATATGGCGTCCAAAGCTCCAAAGTTGGGAACTCTGCCAGTCTTCCGGAGCGTTGTCAAAATCCACGGCCCAATACTCATTCGACTCATTCAACTCATTCCTGTCATTCCCTTTCACCCAGAGATTTGCATTCAACGTTGCAGGATCTATACAGGGCAACCCCCGAATAACCTATGTGTCCAGGAGCTTTATGGTTGAGGTTCGAGTTCCATGGTGGAAACCGATATCTAGAGCAGAGGTGATAGATACAGCTGTCAGGGATATCCACGTGTTTCTTTTATGAATACCAATTGTTCTTGATTCTACATATCACGTTGCGCTCTCGTCTTTCAACTGATACACAAATCATGAGTCACATAATCATTGGCAGTACTTTGTACATCTCATATCCCTATAGTGGTTCAAATCCACGGTATCGGATGGTCACAATAGTCATATCCTTCCCAATTGTGATCATGGCACCTGTCCATTCGCATAGGGAACAACTTCATCCGAAGTTCCGTGCATGATTGCCACCTTAGTGCCCAGTCTCCAAATGGAATCTGCTGGTGTCTTGAGATGTCTTGAGAATATTGAGGCAAAGCAACCACAACGATCACCCCAAATCTAATTGGGAGGTTCATGGGAGTACAACAAGTTCCCACAACTTCAGAACGAATTCCAAGGGGCCTGCGCGGGAATCAGGAAGACTACAATGTGATTATCGTATGAGTGTGCAAAATCTATCGCGTGCATCCACTATACGAACAAAATACCTTAAATTGCCCAGGGTCATTTCGAACTTGATTGCATATTCTTGATCCGGTCGGCCTCATTGCCTATCAATTGGGTGAACTCACCATCAGTTGTTCACCGCTGTACTCCAGCAGATGACTTGATTAAAGTTCCTAAGAACCTGGCACTTGTTTTTCCTGTGAGAGAAACCAATTTAGAGGGAGAGAAGACTGAGAGACAGGTTTTACTTGAATACATAAGTTGATAGAGGACCGAAAATATATGAGGTACAGACAGACCGACAGACAGACAGACCGACAGACAGACAGACAGATAGATAGACAGACCGACAAACAGACAGACAGACAGATAGACAAACAGACAGACAGATAGATTAGGGATGAGTTTTGATGTTTCAAAATAGCAATAAGTTGAGGTAGACAAGTTTAAACAAGTTCACGAAAAAATACTGGGCCAGCCACAAGAAACAGCTCAGATTGCTCAGGGCAATGCGAGACATCAAAACAACAACCACAGGCAAACATGCGGGAAAAGAATTTGTCCCAACCATGAAACTGCTCACGAACAAGGACCCTGAGCAGCTTGAAGATTGGCTGAGATCATGTGCCAGATCTGTCTTGCTCTGCGCAGTCGTTTTGGCACCTTCCGTTTCCAAGTCTCTGGGCTGTCCTGACGGGAGCTGTGATCTTTTCAATCTTTTCGTAGTTTCTGAAGATGTCCAAGGAGTAGCCTGACGATTTCAACACGCAAAACGCCTTGGCCAGACCAACACTTCCAGGCGCGCTTTGAAAGGTAAGCACCCACATTGAAAATCCTGAGGATTTTTCTCCGCTAACCTACTTGGGATTCCAAGGCATGGGGCAGAAGTTTGCCCTTTTGAAGTTCCAACCGAGAGATGAAACACTCCAATGTTTCGTATACTAACATGTATTGACATGTATATAGTCAACTGGAACCCAGCTTCATTTTTTTTTGTGCTTGTTTGGTGTCTCACAATTCTTGTTGAATACTCTTTCACACACACATCCCTTTTGGTTCACATGCTGCAATGCCCATCCGCCAGTCAATGCATGCCAGGGAAGGCAAATGCTAGTGGCCCTCCTTTCGTCCCAAAATTGAAAGTATCATGGGCGCATGTCAATCTGACTTTCACCAATCTGCGGATCACCTGTATTCATCAAGACAGAACTGTTGAGGACCTTGTGTCATCTCTTTGAGCTGTATATGACCTCCATGGTTTGCAATACAAACCTCTGAAAAAGATTGTCAATGGTTTTAGCATTTGGTTTTAGCCCATGTTTGGTCTAAAATGGTGGTAAACTGATCACCCCTTCACATCAGCCAAGGAGCCAAGCCAAGCCACCGTACTGCCTAGCACCTGAGTATTGCATCACCACAGAATCAAACAACCTTGAGAAACCTCAAGCCTTTATACATGCTGACTTAATCTTACTTGTGACTTATGCCTCTTTTTAATGCCTGCCCTTTCTATTTGTTGTATGCCCCACATTGCTGTGTGGCTGGTTGGCTGTTGGAAATCGTCCTCTGTGTTTGAAAGAGTCACGTCCATCTGGAACACAATTATAAGCATTAACATAGCATTGACATAGCATTAACTTCAGCAACGTTGCAGCCGACCGCTTCATGGGAACTCGACCCACCCAGGCTGAGTTCTCCGACTGCTCGGGCTCCACCTGAGATTTCGAAACAGATTTTTCACTCCAATACATCGCTCCGACCAAACGCATTTTTCTACACTATTCTGCACATTCTGCCCTCCTCTATTCCGTTTTCAACCATCCCTTGCTACCTCGATCATTGTTGAGCCAAATTCTTGGCCGATGTTCATTTTATCTTACGCTTATGCTCGTACGCCGTAAGACCCCCTTCTCTGATTCCCCCACTTGCGGTCATCTCATATGCCACGCAATTTCTTTTGAAGGTTACTTCCATCCATGCTGCCAAACCGGGTAAGCCTGACCCCCCCCGGTCGGTCCCATTTCGCACTCTCCAACGGCGACTGCAAAATGACACCCGCCACATCCAAAGGCGAATGCTCAGATCCCTCAGGGCACGGCAGCTGATCACAGTCCACAGATTAAAACCCTCCCACCGCCAAGGACATGAAAGACTTGTGATGGTCGGGTCATAAATCACCTTCTCCCAGCCAGTTTTCTTGTGACAAATCAGCTTGGTTCATTTAAGATAGTTAAAAGTGTCAAACCCCTGGAACAAGTTGATGGTTTAGTGCTCAAAAAAACTATTGCAGATCTAACAGTGCCAGCTGCTCCTGTAAGTTATTACCCTAGGCTAGGCATCAATGTCAACTCCCTAGATTGGACCTTGAGAAACTTGGGAGGATGGGAGAGAACATGAAGGTAGAATGGGGGGGGCACTTTGATTCTTGGCTAAAATCTCTTCAGTGGCTCCTAAACCATGTGCAACTTGCCCTCCATCCAGCAACCCACATTACCCAAGGGTCCTGGTGTCGCCACTATGTGCATAAAGTGACCAAGCTGCTTAGCGTATCTTAGCATCACCTCCCTTGTTTTCCACCCCACTGGCCCTATAATGTTTACTTGGCATCTAGGGGCGGAAATCATCATGTCAGAAGTGTTTTGGAACGTTCGGCCCCCGCAATCGCAAGGCGTTGATAGCGCAGCAAAGAAGGCAATTATCCTGCAACTCGCTGGCTGCGTTTTGCTGATGGGGCACAGCTTCTGCGACCGTGTTGTATTCTTTCCCGAGCTATGTCGAGTTGCGCGATGACACGTGGGTTTCGGCACTGTCTTCTGCTGTAGTACATTGTACCGCTATTCATTTTGTTGTGCCGCGAAGTGCTCCCTTGTGAGGAGTGTGGTTTTCTATCTTGGGCCTGTTGCACGCTGTGCTCTGTCTGTTGGACCCTGTCGTAGTGTGGTGCAGGCAGCATTTTGTGGCATGAAAACCTTTCCGTTTACTGCCATGTTTCCTCCCAGATCTTTTTTTCCCTGCTGTGGGTTCCACGTTGATGCGATACACTGGTAATTCAAGCGGTCAAAAACCCATGGGAAAACTGGTAGTTCAAGGAATCGGTACTTTTTCATGGAGACTCTCCCTGTGAAGCTGCGATATGATTCAGGAACTGCAGGGTGGGGAGATAGAGTCCTGCAATAGGAATGATGTTTCACCCAGAACGATTAGGGATTGAAACAGCCGGGGATTACCATCAACGACGGTTGAGAAAATAGATATACGCAACGAAGGTAATCACCAGTGTTGACACAGCTGCAATAGCGGGTGTCTCCAAAGAAGCATACATGAACACACTCACAAATTGCAATGTAACATCAATGCAACTAACTACCAACCAAATATTCTCCACCGTAGAATACCGTAGATGTCCAAACTGGAAACATGCTACTGCTACCAAACCAGCGATGAAAACACCCCGTCTCTCAACCGCACCTCCACCTTGCTTCTGGAGGCCAAATCTACACTAGGTCCAGAGCCTCAGATCCAAGGCGTGCACCACTCATCGGTATCAGCAAAACGACAGGCACAAAGTCGCGTCAAGACACGGCGTAATGGGATATAGCCTACTCCATAGATGCATATAGATGCATATAGATGCCATAGATCAACCAACAGGAAATGAAAATACAGGAAAAATACGATGAAATACGTTTCAGCTGACACATCTTCAAAACTGTTGTTCGAAACTGTCACACGAGTCGCAGGTGTAGACGCACTCCATAATGCCATACACGACAGCGTGTACTTCTGTCTGGACCCAGAACGCCACTGCAAGAGCACGAACCAAAATAAATTGTTGTGTTCTTTTCCGCGAGTACCCGAGCCAACCCACCCCATGACTGCCAATTTGGTTTCAGCTCCACTTGGGTTCCACGCCAATGGATCGACCAAATATCACCTGAGTTCGCGCACAAGGCTTGTTGAATCGATGATGAATACGGATATGGCTATGGTTCAAAAAGCGGGTATGGATCGGTACGCGGTGATCCGGACGTATGGAACGAAGGAGTTACACAAATGGTCTCAAATGAATTCAATCGCTTCAAAAGGGTATGGATCGAGGGTATGGATCGGGGGTATGGATCAGGGGTATGGATCGACTGTGGGTCCAGGGTATGGATCGGGACCTTACATTTTGAGCTGCAGCCATATGTTTGTGTGTGTGTGAGACCATACCCTTCATGAATCTAATGTGTGGACTGCCAATTTGGGATCGTAGCCAGATTTCGTGGCTCCCAAAAAATGTTTGTCTTATGTGTCTTCTGTTTTCCGTAATGTTTGCAGCATTTTGGAGCTAACATCTTTCCATTGCCCGGCATGCACAGCATCTTGGAGCTAGAATTATTTGTGTGCATGGTATCTACATGTTGAACTCAGTTGCACGGTATGCGATTTTCTTTCGAATTGAAGTCTCTCGTTGGCACACAATGTCGAGCATGGTTTGACATGCACGGTGTTCAAAGCATTCTGGAGATGCAATGTTTCATCAAAGAACACTTGTTTTCAATGAAAATCGAGGCTTAGAAGTAGGAAAGAGAGGAGAATAGAGAAGAGAAAAAGAACACAACAGAGGAGAGAGTAGAAACGTCTAAATTTCCTGCTTTCTTTGATAAACACTTATAAGGCCATTTTTTGTTTTCCCCATATTTCTTCATGATCGCATTTTGTTCCCCGGACAACATCAATGCCCAATTGTATACCGGAATGTCAATCCTATTTCAGGAATCAGAAACCTGCAAGTTTTCCTGACAAAGTTTGTGCCCTGTTCTTCAAAAAGGTCGAAAAGAAACTACGATCTGCCTAGACCAAAAGTGAAGATCTATGAAGATCTGATTAGTGTGGCCAAAAATGCCCATCGGAAAAACCGAGACTTTGTGGCACTGGGATCTCCGTTGACCAACAAGGGACCACCAAGGACCAGAGTCCGTTCCGAAATGTCTCTTAACAAATAGACAAAAATCTTTAACAGTGGTGTTTTTAATAAAGTCACTAGTGGTGTACAAGTAACCGGGCGGAAGGTTCAAAATCAAAGGCCTATAGAGATCTATAGAGCAGAAAACAGAATGTGCCTATGGGATGTGAAACCCGGAAGTATGCGTTGCAGAAACAACCCCTTGACATCTCATCTCTTTTCGCGTCTCATCTCACCCCATCTCATCTCATCTCACCTTTTCCAATATCTCATCTCATCTCATGTCTTCTTGCTTCTTTGTTCCTCCTCTCAATTTGTTCACCTCATCTCAGCTCATCTCATCTGGTGTCTTCTCATCTCTCCTTTCCTCTCCTTCGTTCATTCCAGCTCATCTCAACTCTGTTTGCTGTATCTCTTCTCATTTCGCCCAGCTTTTCTCATCTCTTTCAGCTCATCTGAAGTCGTCTCATTTTTTCAGCCCATCTCAAATCTTCTCATCTCTTCTCTTCTTTATTTCTGATCGTGTCAGTCTTTTACAGCTTATGTTTTCGAGTTTCTGCTCTTCTCCTGTTCACCGCAGCTCTTCTCAGCACATCCCGGTTGTCGCAGCCGATCCCAATCTTTTGTCCGTGGGATTTCGGTGGGAGGGTGCAGCGCCTCCGCACCAAGGTGTTCAGCAACGCAGTGCTGTTGTATTTTTGTTGTCGTTGGAGGTTGGATGTTAGCAGTTGGATGTTTTCCTGATTTAATCTTATTTTCTCGAAAGCAAGACGCCAAAAAGTCGAGGCAAGAAAGCCAAAAGCACAATGAGCCCACCAAAAACAAAAGCCATGAAACCATGAAACCATGAAAGCCGAAAGCCAAGAAGCCACAAAAGCCACGAAGTCAAAAAGCCCTTTTCATTCCTTCCTTCCCTCCTTCCTTCCAGGTTTGCTCTCTCTCCTTTGCCTCCCCCTTGCCTCCTTGCTCCAAAATGCTGCCCATACTGTGTAAATGATAGATTTTGGCTCCAAAACCCTACACTGTGTATTTATATATATATATATATATTATTATATTGTATTATATATATAATATTATATATATATTATAATATATATATATATATTATATTTACATATACAAATACCGTGCGAATGAAAATGTGTTGCCACAACATGCTGCAAGCAGTAAGGAAAACGGCCCCCACCGGAAAATGAAACAAAAAAAGTCCGTATTTGAACTCAAATCACCGGCGGGATGAATGAAAGGGCCCCAATCAATCACCCACAAGTCCTCTGTCTCCACATGTTCAAATTGATTTGCAGCTAGGCATGCTTTAGGCAGGCAAAGGCCTCTTTCGAAGAGTTTGGCAAAAATGATGAGTCCCAAGACTCACCAGCTGGGTCAGGAAATGTCGGGTCCACCCAAGGCAGTTTGGGGAAGCACCAGCCAGACGCGAGTTCAACAGGGCCCCCAACGATCCGCCGGGGGTGAATCTTTTCTTGCTCCGTCAAGTAGCGCCATGCCGCATCAATGCTGCGAATGCAACCGGCCTGGCCGCATCGTGTTTAGAGATGTTTAGAAAAGAGTCCAAGGAAATTTTGTCAGAATGGAATTACAATCACAGTACTTAGGTGTTCAGTACTTGGTACTGCAGTTGGTATTTTGCCCAATGTGAGAGCTGGTCTATGAAATAACAGGAAGCAACTGTGTAAAGCCACCCAAAAGAAAGGCCCACTTTCAAAATCACTATCGCCTCGGACGGAGTGTGACCGTGTTGCTTGGAGAGTGAGTAGCCCACGTACTCGTAGCTCAGAACATCAGAGCCTGTCCAGGACAAAAACGTATCCTGGGTTCATCATCCGAGTTCCCATTTGGGAGTGTAGGGCAGTGTAGGGGATAGACTGAAAATGTCCAAAATCCGGCCAAGATCGTTTAAGTATGGTTGGGACAGGATCCACCATGCGGTTCAGGGATGCTGGTTTGCTGTTTAAGTCGGGTCTCCCCAGACCCAACAAAGTGTGAGTGTTGTCCAAAGATGTGTTTTAAAATACTAAAAATCAAAAAATGTTTGCGACTCATGGGCTGCATGACCTGCTTTCACGTGTAGCCACAGTGTAGCCACATTGCCTGTAAAGTGCGCCAAGGCATCGACATAATCCATGACCAATCCCAGATCCTGGCACTGTGAGTCGGTAGCTCGGGTAGCTCAGGCCTGAGATCCATCTGTGATGAGCCCGAGGTGACATTTAGATTGACATTCCAGCAATTTCCAGCAAAGCTCAGGAAGATTTAAATCACCATCAACATCTATCAACAGCCTCAAAACTCAATGATCATCAATCATCATCGATTGCCCAATCACCCAGTCATCATCTATCATCGGCCAGGTTATGCCAGCTATGCCAGATTTTGCCAGAGGCCGGGCCTCAGCATTGCCATGACTATAGAGGATCGTAGGCGGAGGTGCGGACAGGAAGTTCATGGAACCTTGGCATTTCACATCAGTTTTACGCCTCTGTGTGGAAACAAAGACCAACTCAGAGAGACGGGGAATAGTATACCGTAGATATAGTCAGTAGCCAACAAATACCAACAAACAAAGGAATGTTCTGAAAATAGGGTCCAAAATCCAATGGTTTATCATCGTGTTCTCATTTAAGTTGCCAAATTCAGAGTACACACCATTTTCAGACACACCCAAGTCACCCGAGTCTCAACTGGAGTAGCTTTGTTCAACACCCATTCGTTCCTGCCGAATACTTGCCAGCGACGAACCTGCTTGTGTTTCTGCATATCTTTCCCCTGAGATACAACCATGCTAGGTCATCATTATGGTGCAAGAGCTATTGGCAGCAAGTTGTACCCAACACCAGCAGAGTCCCTTCTTACTGGTCAGTTGAAAACGATTATTGTTGAACATGTCATGAATGAAAAAAGGAACAAAGGATCGAAGCAATAAAGATGGAAATAGATGATCTTCTTCAGATGCTCGGAAAAACTGATCACCACAACATCGAAATTCCCAGAACCTCTGCTGCAATTTTTGGCTCCAATCATGGGCATAATTTGGTACCTAAGCAACACGAAAAAAAATGTTATATTTTCCTATACTTTCTGTAAATACAATGCCGTAGCCTCCAAATACAGACATCCCGGGCAACGGTGGATAACGATTTCATCATGGTTTCTCAAACATATGATACTTGCCGACAAGATCTGGCGACTGTCAGTGTCGTCAAAGGCAGGAAGAGCTGAAGCCAGGTGGCTTTGCAGATTACCCGAGCTGAAGCCATTCGTGGTTTTCTTCCGGGTCTTCTCTCAATTTCATGTGTTCATCAAATGTTCATCAAATGTTCATCTGTGTTGAGGTGGTGCTTGGGACAGCTGAGTCACGTTGCGCCCGCACGAAGAGGGCCGGGATGGACTCATTAGCAGAGGTGATCAAAGTCTTCATGTCAGACCTACCAGAATCCGTTGGTCACAATGAGGTAATTGTAAGAAGTTCGCAGTTCGACGGCTGAGCTGCAACCCCTATCATTGTTCATTATCCCCATTGCCTTTGGAACCATTCCAACCTTTCCCGCAAATTCACACAACCCTTGGACCCTTGCTCAAAACCCAATTTTGGCAAGTTTGATTCCCAGAGCTGCTGAAAAAGAACTGTTCTTCCGTTTGGCGGAGGCTTCAGAAGTTAGACCAAGTACAACTGGTTTTCAAGAGATAGGGTCTCAACATGTCAAATAGTTTGCCATCCATTTGTTTGCCATGTTTCGCCACATTTCTCGAAAAATTGAAAAAAAAAAACTTGTTTTGTCAGTCCAAACAGATTCCGAAGATTTTCTGTCAAAATTTTTGGATGGTTCCGCCACGCCTTTGCTGCAGTTCGTCCTGCAGGTGACTCAGGTTGTGATGTAGACATTGTGTCACAAATTATTTCTGTATTTTGTCAACTGTGTCAACTATCTAAAGAACCTAAACATCAATTTAAATCAAATATCAAGGCGATTCTTGTCTTCCCTATATGCATAAATTCGTAACATGCATGTTGGAACATATGCTGTATGTGCAATTTTCCTTGTCATTTTTACTCCGGCAAACCACTCGCCACATTACTGAAAAAACTGTCAACCCACTTTCAATATAAATGAAAATATGAGCAAAACAAGATTCATCTGGGGTTGGATTGCGTTTTGCCATATCACCAGAATCTAAGTGCTGGTTGCCAAGGGGTGGTTCCATGTTTATCTGACGACAACAATCATCTGATGTAGCGCCCTTACTAGCGCCTGATAGTAGCGCCTGCTCATCTGGGGCGCGGGAAATGCCACAGTGTTGATCGCACCTCGTGATCAGATGTTTCCACCCTAATGGATTGGAAATTTTGTATTTTCACAAGTCAAACTGGGTGCACTTTTGCGCAATTTTGATGGCCAATGTCAAGCATCAGTGAACGTCGAAATTTTTGAGAAACACAATGTTACTCTGTGGCAGTTTTTCACAACTGAAATCCGGACGATTTTTGTTTTCGCATCACGGGTGGTCAATTTTGGGTACCCAAAAACAAGATTGACTTTTCCACAACAATTGCAGAAATGGTAGGTCCTAGATCGTAGGTTTTCTGAACAAAAAATGGTTGATTGGGGGCCAAAATTACAAACTATTCCAGGGAACTTTGGCCGGATTTGTTTAAACCCGTGCGAACCCATCCCCGATTCTTGGATCGTTTCTTGGAGTCGCCTGTAGCCACTCGCAAACCTACTTGGGTTAAAAACCCCAAATTGCGTGACGCAACAAAAATATCGCTAAGTTTTCAACTCGGTGGTCAGCAATCTGGAAGTTTGCAACACCACTCAACATAACATCCAGTTGAATGGAATTGTATTTCTACATTGATATCATTGATATCCATTTGAAATCCGTTGGTATTGTCCAAACAGGGGTTGAAAATTTTGCCACCCACTTACCTTTCCCAACAAACGGTTGAAAAGACATTAAGCCCCTGTTCAAACCGTACCCATGCATGGGCACTCAGATATATAGTGGTTCACACCTGTCACTGAGGTATGAACTCCCCATCACGCTGCGAGCTTGTGAGCACGGCACCGTCCAGCCACAATTTTTTGCAAGAATGCAATGGGCAGTGATGCTCAAAGATCTCCAACCTCCATATTTGCACAATCAAGGGTCCAAAATAAAGGAGTTGGTGTACCAAGTGTGTTCGGTTGAGGTTCCATTTTTCATAAAGACAATGTTCCATTTGTTATCCTGGATATGAAGAACTCAATAAAATTTGAAACAGGAAAATTTCATTCTTGAACCTGAAAGCAGCTGCAGTTTGGTGGATCCGACTGTTATTCCACATGTTACAATTCAATTGTTCTGGTCCGAAAGTGTGCCAACGAATCAATTAAATGCCCATTTTTGCAAAACAGCACGTCCCTTGGGCACAAAAAACTGCAAACAAAACCAACACCCCTATGCAACTCCCCAAACACAAATTTTACATTTGCATTGAGTCGTGACTCGACGACCTCTCCATGCAGTGCAACTTTTCAAACTGGGGATAGCGACGCTGGTCGTCCGCCAGGCTTTGTGCTTGGCCGCCGACCCCTTTAATTTGAGTGCGTGACGCTGTGGGTCCATGTGTTCTGTGCTGTTTTATGGTCTTTTTTGAACAGGTTTAGGTGTTTTATATACTTTATTTGCTGCGCGCATTTAAATTGGAACCAGGGGTGGCCTCTTTGTCTGTCGACCAAAATCCATATTGGAACCTATACCAAACGTCAAACATCTTGGAACCTTGATGTTAACATCTTGGGGCCCACAGGAAAATATTGGAAACTATATTGGGAAATTTGCCGTGTAACAGCGTCTTTGATGTTATAAAACAAGCGGGGGCTCGACATATGCCGCCGCTAGCTGAGCTACCTTGCCCCGTAGACGTCCCAAAAGCATTGCAAACCCAAAAAATGATGGCCCAATCATGCTGCAGTATTGCGTCGCCACCCTTTGGGCCGTGCACACCACACGTGGTGTTCGAGACCTTGCGAACTTGCGAAGCAACGGCAGCGAAGCGGATCTATTTTCTCGAGCCTCAGGGCCTTGGCAATACGAAATCAATCCTTATGCTTTCATGGTGAGACTGCTGATATCTGCAAGTGGAAATCTTGGAAATTGACATTTGATATTTGAATGTAGTTCATCCTTGCGCAGGGGTCATGCTCATCAATGATTGCTGTTGGAAAAGTTTCGGACTCCTCCTTGTTGGTGGTGAGCTCTAGATTCCACCCAACACGCACGGATTTTCCACGGTCCCTGCGCCTTTGCAACTGCACTTTGAAACATCTTTGAAACCACTGCAGAAAAGTGACAAAGGTTTGCTTTGCAAAAGGCGGCATTGTGGTAAAGGGGGGTAGCCACCATTCC
This sequence comes from Symbiodinium sp. clade C Y103, assembly GCA_003297045.1. Lineage (NCBI taxonomy): Eukaryota > Dinophyceae > Suessiales > Symbiodiniaceae > Cladocopium > Cladocopium sp. clade C. Next base: position 120,162 of record BGPT01001009.1, read on the forward strand.
CCTATCTCTGGCGTTCACCCCTGCGCGCTTTAGGTGAACACCATCTCTCTGAGCTGTTGTGCATGTTCGAAGTATCGGCCAGCAACTTGACCATGGACCCCCTGATTTTCTCACCCAAGGAACACATCTGATCCCCAACCTTCAAGAGAAGTTGCTGCTTGCTGTCCCTGGGCATTGGAAAATGAACATTGATGGCATCTAAAATCCGCATTACAGACTTTTGAATGCTTGCTGCATCTGACCAACGTTCGGTTCTGAGGGCTTCGCTCACCTCATTTCGCAGTGTATGCAAGACTGCAAGACCGGTCAAAGTCAGAACGAGGAGCTGCGAATGTCACGTTCCGTGGGGACTTCACTCTCGTTGCCCTCAGCCATGTCTGTGTCATCACCTCCATCAACCACTGCATGTTACTTTGTCTGTGTCATCACCTCCATCAACCACTGCATGTTACTTTGCTTCACCGTGTGAAGATACCTCTGCATCCCCATAGATCTGGCTGCTATGAAGTTGGCTCTCTCTGTTGAGAACATGACAAGTCCCGGAAATTGCTGTAGCCACCCATATTCACCAGACCCCGGTGGAGAGAATCATTTGTGCCTGAGACCATCTCAATCGCCTTGGCGCAGCAGGCAGGCGGTTCATCTCACCTCTCATAGCTGCAAGCTCCTTCTGTTGTGCCTCTGCAAGAGACTCCAGGACAGAGACATCAGCGTAAAGAGGTGCAAAACTGGGGAATGCGTCATGAGCCCTCTTGTAGACTTTGGCAAGGAAGAAGGCCAACAAGCCAAGAGCTGCACTGCAAAGAAACGTGAACATCCGTGATGTCCCTTCGGACTGCTGCTGTTGAATCACCATCGCGCTGGGCTCTGTAAAACATTGTGCAGTGGTTGCCAGACCATCGTCGTCCAACAACGTCATTCCAGCAGCACCTTGTATGAAGCCAGGCTCATGCAAAGCCCAAAACCAAAAGAACTCGGGCTATGCTCTTTGCACTCATACCCCCATGCTTTTGAACATGCACTGCATACTCCTCCTCACCAAGAATCTCCAACCCTTCAGACTTTGCAGCACTCAGCATGCGCAACAACAGTTTGATGCCGTTTCTTCCAAGAGCCTTGGTCCCAAGGTCAGAAATGCTCCAAGCCGTGGGGATCTGGGCCATTTGTATCTGACCCTCAAGCATTGATTGTTGGGTCCACAATAACTTCCAAGCAAAGTGTTTAAGTTTGCCTGGTCCCTGTCTTGTTGCTATCTGACGTGCTGATGAGCTGTCCACCAAGAGGTAGTGGTCGCAAACGCTCTTGGTCAGAAACTGAATGCATCTTCGTAGAAAGATACCATCACATAGGCAGGAAATCATAGAATGGAGTTCTGCTTCACAGCTGCCAAGGCTAACAACCCGCTGTGCGCGACTTGATGCATAGATGAAAACACCATTCAGGATGTGGACCCCGTTGGTTGTCGAGCGTCAGTGCATTTGGTGTCCAGACCAATCTGAATCAGAGAAACTCGCCAGAAGCTAAAATTGGTCACTGCCCTTCCACTTCCCAGTCCCTCCACGAGGGGGTTCCAAAACTATGCACATGTCAGCTGACTTGAAGTATCCAGCAAGCTTCCTCAGTCGCGCAACTGCTGTCATTGTCGGTTGGGCCATTGATCTGCTCCATTCCTTCACTGCAAAGAGAAGGTCAGGTCCGTCTCGAGCCAGATACAAAAGTGTGCCAATCACTGACCTGAATGCATGAGCATCATGTCATCATGTGACGACAAACACTGGCTGAAATCTTCTGTTTGAATTGCGCCATCATTCCACAACCTTCAAAGCGCTGGCTCCAGCAGTCAAGGCCAATCCACGTTCTAACATCTTGGGTCTGCGCTTCTGTCATGCAATTTCACCCCCAATGCCAGAAAGGGAAAACCTGAACCTTTTGACGGGTGACGTTTGGGTTGCATTTATGAATGCTCCAGCTGAACCTGACGCATGCGATCTTGCCCTTTTACCCCCGAATATCACCATTGGTGGGCTCAGGGCAATAATCCTCCTTTATAAAGCGATGAATGGGTTGCGTAGGGCCCCGCTGCTTTGGTTCTTAGAACTTCAGAAGACGGTATACGAAATAGGTGGACAGGAGACTTTCGAAAGCGCATTGCTTCGCATTTCCACCAAGAAGGGTTTCATCTTGAAACTGGTGACTTGCTAGTTGCCTCTCATGATGAGAAGGAAGGAGAGGAGTTTCCTCGAAAGCTGATGGGGATCTGGAAGATCAAGCTCACGGGAAAGATTCCTGCACTTGGGGTGTCCTTCAGTTCTTGGGGCGAACCATCTATCGGGAAAGGGATGGGGAGTCTTCTTTAAGTTTGGGGTGGGTGAGGCATACATGGTAGGCTTCATTAACAGTTGGCACGAACAGCTGTTTTTGACTCCCGACAGGATAAAGACCTTATTTACAATTTTTGAAAACTCTTGTTTTTGGAAAACAAGAGTTAGCTGGAAAAACACTTTGGCCTCAATGTGTTGAACCAACAACCAAAAAGACTCACCCTGTTTTTAAACAAGAGTTGCAACACAACTCAAACTCAGGAATGGGTTTCCTTGAAAATGTAAAAGAAACCATTCAATGTTTTCTCACGGAGTGTTTCAAACAACTGATGTCTCGAATTTGTTTGAGCGGATCAGTTATGAACTTTATCTGAGTTTGTAATTTTATGGCTTAAGGGAATGGTGGGCGGGGTTCCCCCTTTTTGGTTTCCTAGAGAAGTGACAAATTGCAGCGGGGGCATGGCTTCAGATGACATCGGATCTTTTTCTGTTGCTGGTTCTGGTGAGGGTCGTCGGTTGTTTAGTGACAACAGTTCCTTTGGCGGCCATTTTCTAACTGGATATTCGGCCTCTCTTGCGCCTTCCGGTTCGGACCTTGGCCAAGAACTTACTGGAACTGATCCTGCAGCAAGAGATGGAGAGAACCATGGTCACGTTAGAAGATTCAACTTTGACCACGTCGTAGGATCAGCATGGAACTCGCTGGAGTCTGAGTCTGTAGAACCCATTTGGAGTACAGGTTTCTGGAAATGCATTTTTGGGGATGGCGATTACAGTGCAAAACCTCAATCAGCATGTCAGAAGACCTTTACCTGTTCAAATTGTGGAAGAAGCCACGGAAGACTCAGTTGAAACATCCGAAAGGCAAGGGATGATGCACCGACCAGTGACAGGACCTCTTTTGCAGAGTTGTGTCAAGAGCACAGATGACGTAGCATGGCAAGAGAAGCGGGACGCCTTATTGCAGAGAGCGTTGAAGCATTGGGCCGTCATCATGGAGGCATGGGTCTCTACTATTGAGTTTGTAGCTTGTCTGAACGGGTGTGACTCGTTGAATGCACAGCTGATCATGCTTGGTGACGTGTTCAGGGGCAAGGCACCTAGCACTTTGACTAAGAGGGCAAACAGCATGCGTATTCTTGGCCAACAACTTGACCTGGTAGGCTTGAAGTTCCCATGCAGCGGTCAACATTGTATGGCGTGTCTTGTGTGAGCTTCGCAGACGTGGTGCACCTCCCTCTAGACCCAAAGGCATTTTGGAGGCCATCACGTTTGTCAGGTGCACCATGGGAATCATAGTGTGATGCTCTTTTGAAAGGCAAACGATGCTGGGGAGCTGCTGCTTCAGATGAACCTCTTTGTAGGAAACAATCCGGCCCGTTAGAAGTCAAAGAGTTGGTCAAGTTGCGCGACATATTGGAACATGGGCAAGACATGTGGGACAGGATGTTTTGTGGTACTGTGCTGTTCATCACCTATTCGAGATCACGGTGGAGTGATGCCCAACATGCATCTAGGATCTTCTTTGGCAAGCACGATGGATGCGTTCAGTTTGTGGAGGTGTTGAGGTGTTGACAGGTTTACACAAAACAACGCGGTCTCTTCAACATTGTCACCAGTTTTTGCCTCTTGTTGCCCCGGCGGTTGGAGTGACTGAGCAGAACTGGGCAGTGATTTGGGAGGGGATTCGAGATGAGCTGCAGATCGATTTCAACCCCCACCCCCTCATTCCTGCCCCGCTTGCAGATGGGACACTAGGTAAACGAGGTTTGGATTCTCAAGAGGCCGGCAAGTGGCTCAGGGCAATCTTAGAACTGACAGATGAAGAATTGATGGACAGAAAAATGTCAAGCCACTCTCTGAGGAGCACTATGCTCTCCTATTTAGCAAAGCGTGGGGTTGAAATGAGTGACAGACTTTTATTGGGATATCGCATTTCGCCTTTCAAAATGGGATTGACGTGCAGCAGAGATGGCATGGCATGGCCATTACAAATCCTGAGCGACATGCTGTTGTCGGACCCTCTGCTTGAGAACAAAACAGTAAAAATGAGAGCAATGAAGAAGAGCAAGACTTCAATGCTTGGGGCTTGATTTCAGCTGGGGAATCAACAGGACTTCCTGCACAGATTCGAGAAGATTGTGAAAAGGAGTTGAATGACGCCTGTACAGAAACCTCTAGCAGTGATCTTTCAGAGTCTGAACAAATTGAACCTGAATTTGAAAAGAAGGGACGCAGGACCTTCGAACCACCTTTGTGAGCCAGCGTGCGCTACCACCGAGAAACAAAAAAAAAATTGGACCCGTTTGTAGACAACTGGACTTACATCTTGCGTGTTGGTGGACCAACCAAAATCTTTGCTTCCATGGACCATCAAAAGCTTTGCTTCCATCTTTTCCAGTTTCTTGAACCACTTGCTTCCATCTTTTCCAGTTTCTTGAACCACTTGTGAGAAGCTTGACTCCTGTCATCATTGGCTTCCAGGTTGGCGCAGGAATGACAGGAATGAAGGAAGAGACTGGCAACTGGCAAGAATGGCAATCGCCCAGGCACAATCTTGATCAGACCGAAACTCTGAGCCTGTTCTCTCAGTGCACCGCAAGATTTTTCCAACAACACGCACAGCATCACTAAAATCTAAAAACATGACAACACTGAAAATTCACAACACGCAACAGAGTTTGCAGCTGACAGGATCAAGTCAAAAGCAGTCTTTTTCAAGAAGCATCCACTAAAATTCCAGCAGCATCAATGCACTTAAAACAAACGACGTCAAGCTGAAATTAAAACACTTTCTCACGACATGGATGCACTTGTGAAAGCAACAATTCTGAGTTCAAGACGCCTGAAAAACAAAGCAAACTCGAAGCACTGTTGACTTGAAAAACAAAGACATGTCATATTTCTGAAAACGAATGACATGACTCCGCGACTTTCCCAAACCTGTTTGTTCAGGGTGTATTCCATGAAACATGCTACAATATTTCTTTAAACCTTTGCAGTGGGTGAGTTGACAAAGCTCAGCGCTCACTTATGCCTGAAACACCTCCAGCAAGTACTGGGGAGGACCACCTTTGGGGGTCCAAAATCTACATACCTTTCCAACCCCAGAAATGAGCATCGAACAAATCGAACGTATGATATAATGACATCATCNACTGGGGAGGACCACCTTTGGGGGTCCAAAATCTACATACCTTTCCAACCCCAGAAATGAGCATCGAACAAATCGAACGTATGATATAATGACATCATCTTTTGCATCCTGACCTGTCTTGCGGAGTCGTCTCGAATCACAAGCTGGAACTCTTTCCCCATTGTAAATAAGCCTTTAGAAGGTGTGCCGACTCCGTCCTCCTGCAAGACTCCGCAACTAAGGATGTCAAAACCTGCGCAGAACTGTGGTAAAACTGATGTTTTCCCTCTTGAGCCTTCTTCTGGAATTTTCTGGAATCATGAAATCGCAACTCTTCCCACNGATGTCAAAACCTGCGCAGAACTGTGGTAAAACTGATGTTTTCCCTCTTGAGCCTTCTTCTGGAATTTTCTGGAATCATGAAATCGCAACTCTTCCCACAATGTGAATAAAGGATTCATCCGGTTTTAAATATATACTATTATTGTTTAACCGAATAGCATTGAACTCCGCGGCAACATATCAAATCTAACCCACAAAGCTGCCGCGTTAGGAGTCTATGGATAACGAGGGGGAAGCCCAGAAACAAACAACGCACCAAGAGATCAAAACAAAATTTAGCACTGCGACACCCAAGCTTGACGAAACCATTGATTGCCAAGACAAACACTGCGACAATCTCATTTTCGGGGTCGCAAACACCTTCGCTTTCTGGACCCCAAGAAGCGGTCCTCCCCATTTGCGTGGACCAGCTTGCTGCTACCATGCAAACAAATTATCTTAATGTGATCCAATTGCATCATGCGAAAAGGCCCATGCCTCCAGCAGCTCGCAAAATTCCATAATGCCCAAAAAGGGGTTGCCACACGCTACCACTTTTCGCTTCAGACAAAGCCACTCCCAGGCTGCTTTCAATTTACATTTCAACAGCAAGCGAGACCAAAAACGGGCGCGCCAAATCCAAAAGCTGGAACATGCGGCAACCCTTTTTCTAGGGTTGCGGTTGCGACATGAATGTCGGAATGGTCCCAGCCGTTGCAATATTTCACCAAGAAAGAACAGGAAGGATGACCCAACCTAAGCTGGACTGGGGAGGACCACCTTTGGGGGTCCAAAATCTACATACCTTTCCAACCCCAGAAATGAGCATCGAACAAATCGAACGTATGATATAATGACATCATC
>BGPT01001009.1:138252-165891 GCA_003297045.1 Symbiodinium sp. clade C Y103
ATCCTTGCATCTTCACATCTTCACATTCTCACATCTTCACATCCTCACATCTTCACACCTTCACATCCTCACATCTTCACATCCTCACATCTTCACATCTTCACATCTTCACATCCTCACATCTTCACATCTTCACATCTTCACATCTTCACATCGTCACATCCTCACATCTTCACACCCTCTCATCTTCACATCCTCACATCTTCACATCTTCACATCCTCACATCTTCGCTCCCTCTCATCTTCACATCCTCACATCTTCACATCTTCACATCCTTGCATCTTCACATCTTCACATTCTCACATNCATCTTCACATCCTCACATCTTCGCTCCCTCTCATCTTCACATCCTCACATCTTCACATCTTCACATCCTTGCATCTTCACATCTTCACATTCTCACATCTTCACATCCTCACATCTTCACACCTTCACATCCTCACATCTTCACATCCTCACATCTTCACATCNATCCTTGCATCTTCACATCTTCACATTCTCACATCTTCACATCCTCACATCTTCACACCTTCACATCCTCACATCTTCACATCCTCACATCTTCACATCCTCACATCTTTACATCTTCACATCTTCACATTCTCTCTCTCTCTCTCTCCCTCTCTCTCTCTCCTCTCTCTCTCTCTCTCTCCCCCCTTTCACTCTCTCCTTCTTCTTCTTTCTCTCTTTTAGGCCGCGGGCAGTGCCGACGAGCCGTCAAGAAACGGCAACCTTTTCGCGCAAAATGAGGTTCGATCGTCAAAAACTGAGGTAAAATTGCTATTGCAGGTTGTCTGCAGCAACCCTTACGCACGAAATGAGGTTCCATCGTCAAAAACTGATGTAAAATTGCGATTTCACGTGTCCTGGATGAACCCTTCACGGACGAAACGAGGTTCGAGCGTCAAAAACTGAGGTAAAATTGCGAGTTTGAGGTGTTCGCGGCAACCGTTAGGCACGAAACGAGGTTCGATCGTCAAAAACTGCGGTAAAATTGCGATTTTACGTGTCTGTGTAAAATCGTCTGTGTGTAAAAGGGTCTGTGTGTAAAAGGGTCTGTGTGTAAAAGGGTCTGTGTGTAAATGCGCTTGTGTGTCAAAGGGTCTGTGTGTAAAAGGGCCTGTGTGTAAAAGGGGCTTGTGTGTAAAAGGGTCTGTGTGTAAAAGCATCTGTGTGTAAAAGGGTCTTGTCTGTAAAAGGGTCTGTGTGTAAAAAAATCTGTGTGTGCAAAAGTGTTTGTGTGCAAAAGGGTCTGGAAAAGGGTTTGTGTGTAAAAGGGTTTGTGTGTAAAAGCTTCTGCGTGCAAAAGCGTCTGCGTGTAAAAGGGTCTGTGTGTAACAGTGCAACAGTGTTTGCGTGTAAAAACGCTTGGGTGTAAAAAGCGCTTGTGCGTAAAAGCGCTTGAGTGTAAAAGCGTCTGCGTGTAAAAGGGTCTGTGTGTAAAAGCGTTGGTGTGTATAAGGCTTCTGTGTGTAAAAGCGTCTGCGTGTAAAAGCGCGTTTGTATGTAAAAGGGTCTGTGTGTAAAAGCGTCTGTGTGTAGAAGGGTCTGTGTGTAAAAGCGCTTGTGTGTAAAAGGGCCTGTGTGTAAAAGGGCCTGTGTGTAAAAGGGGTTTGTGTGTAAAAGGGCCTGTGTGTAAAAAGCTTGCGGTGAGGATGATGTTCAGGATGATGATGATGATGATGATGATGATGACGATGAGGATGAGCATGAGGGCGAAGATGAGGATGAGGATGATGCGGGTATGTGAAGGAGGATGATGATGAGGAGCATGAAGATGAGCATAACGATGAGGATGAGAATGATGATGAGGATGATGATGATGAGGATGATGAAGATGAGGATGAGGATGAGGAGGAGGATGAGGATGATGCGGGCATGTGGATGAGGATGACGAAGATGAGGATGAAGATGAGGATGAGGATGAGGATGAGGAGGATGGTGAGGATGAGGATGAGGATGAGGATGAGGATGATGCGATGATGCGGGCATGTGGATGAGGATGATGACGATCATGATGATGAGGATGAAGTTGAGAATGAGGATGATTTTGAGGATGAGGATGAGGGTGATAATGAGGATGAGGATGCTTTGTCCGTGTTTACCTGGCTGCAGGAGGCCTGTTTGAGAGAAAGGACAGTGCGCGTTGTCGTTTAAGAAGTTTGTGACTAAGGACTTAGTCTTGCAGGAGGTTGCGCAGGTCACCAAGGCACAGGTTTTGAGGTCAGATGCATCCAAGTTTAGGTGATTGAGTAGCACTTACTTGTTATTGACAAACGAAACAAACGAGACTAAACGTTGACAGTCGTTGTTTGATGCTTTAAGGTGGCAGCTTCATGGACTTGAATTTGTGACTAAAGGACATAGTCCGGCAGAAGGTTGCGTGTGTCAATAAGGCACAGGTACAATTTTTTCCTGCATCTCCAGCTGGGATACTTAGCAGCACGGCCCATCAATTTCAGGCCTGACCAGGGAGACATATGGGACAGATGGGGGAAGCATGGGCTGCGTTGTTCACAGTAACAGTACATTGTTTTGCGTGCATTTGATGAGATTTGGAAAAAACCGACAAGATCGTCACATCTTCACATCTTCACATCTCTCTTGCCCTCTTTCTCTTTCTCTTCTTTCTCTCTCTCTTTCTCTCTATCTCTCTCTCTCTTTCTTTCTGTCTCTTCGTCTTTCTCTGTCCCTCTTTGTCTCTCTGTCTCTCTCTCTCTCTTTGTCTCTCTCTCTCTCTCTCTTCTCTCTCTCTCTCTCCCTCTTCCCTTTCTCTCTCCCTCTTTCTCTCTCTCTCTCTCTCACTCTCTCTCTCTCTCTCTGTCTCTTTCATCTCCCCCCTCTCTCCACTGCTCGTCTCTTTCTTCTGTTTTCTCTGTACATTTTCACATACTTACAACCTCACATCCTGCGCCTTCACATTTTGACATCGTCACATTCTACTTATCGTCCTTTTGCCAGGTGATGGCAACGTAGATGTTCTTCCATCTTGCATCGATTTGCTTGAAGCAAAAAACACGCCTTTCATTCTTTTGGTTTTGGCAAAGCTTGGCTCAAGTGTGTGCACCATTGTTTCCGATTTGCTGTTTGACTCATGGCGGGCGCAATTTTGACGGCCTATGTCAGCCTTTCGCCAGCCGATGCCACTTGCTTGTTTGACCAGGGGCTTTCCATTCAGCCACGCTATATGCAGCGCTGGGGTTTGCAGCCATCAGTGACTGAGGCCTTTTACAGAGACTGAAAGCTTGAGATTGGATAGAGTAGCAATTGTTGTTTTGTCTGTTATGTCACATTGTCTTGGCACTGGTCAGACAATTTTACGATGTCTGCAATCAGATGAGCAAAGCAACATGACATGTTCAAGATATACTTGTAGCATCCAACTTCCCGTTCTGCCAGGTGCTTCCAGCGAACATCTTTGTTGCGCTTGTTGGAGGACCGACTCGTTGATCCTAAGAAACACTGTGGCATCATGTTCACTTCATTGTGTGCTTGTCCATAGTGAAGCTTCCCAAACGCTCTTGTTTGAAATTTGTTCGCAGCCATTGTCGCGAGCAACGCAGTTGGGTGTGTTTTGATTGCTTTGCTTCATAGGGCGTGCCCGTGAGTCTATACGGTGCTGTGTGTTGGGTGGGTGGGTGGGACCTTGTGCTTGTTGGGGCCATCGACATTGGTGCGGTGGCANGCTTCATAGGGCGTGCCCGTGAGTCTATACGGTGCTGTGTGTTGGGTGGGTGGGTGGGACCTTGTGCTTGTTGGGGCCATCGACATTGGTGCGGTGGCAAACCTTTGAAGAGAGGGTTAAAGATCAGGGAATTGAACGGCTTTGACTTGAAGATTTCAGATTTGGCTGGCTTGCAATTTGTGGTGTTCAATTTGGCTTGCAATTNTGAAGAGAGGGTTAAAGATCAGGGAATTGAACGGCTTTGACTTGAAGATTTCAGATTTGGCTGGCTTGCAATTTGTGGTGTTCAATTTGGCTTGCAATTTCAATGCTTGATTTACAACAGTTTCTTGTCGACAATTTTTGGCGGCGAAACTTCTTGAACTTATCGGAACTTCAGATGCGGTCGGATGTTCATTTGTGATTTCTTGCTGATTCACTTGTGCAATGCAATTCTTTCAGATGTCAGTGGGACATGGTGTGACTGGACTTCAGGACTTCGATGTACTTCAGCTTTCTCACTTGCTTCATTTCATGCATGTTCATCTGGATTGAGTTTACAGACCGGGCAGCTATGGCTGGAAGAATTCTTTGAGTTAGATGGGGGCGCGTTGCATCCAGCCAGGGCTGGACGGCAGTTGGGGCCATGGATGTGGACTGGCCTGAGTTGTCTAAGGATAACTTGATTTGTTTACAGAGGTATTTCAAGACTGCTGTCCATCTTGATGCTGCTTTCGATTCAGATGATGACGCTTCTGCATTGGTTCAGTCATGTTTTCCTGACATGGTGCCCGAAGAGGTTGAAGACATTGTTGCATTGTTGATGGTGTGGAAGGATGGGGCATGTAGGGCAGTGAAACGGGCGCGCAGCTCAGTTGTTGCAAACGCCAGATGTTTCTTGCATACCAGTTCAGATACAGTGCAGAGTGTCTACAGGGATTTGACTAGGACAAATGTTCTCTCACTGATTGAGCAGCATGCAAAGCGTCGACAGCGTGTTCTTCGTGCTGAAGCAGAGTCGCGGGCCAAGAGGATGGATTCTGAAAGGCAGAAATACAGTTTACTGCTGGCACAAGTCATCATAGACGCGCAGCTCCCTGTCGTTGCACTGATACAGACTCTTGATGATCCTCGTCAGGGTTGGTTACATTTGTTTGGAACTCGCAGATGCAACACTTTGAAGAACAGGTACAAGTCATGGCGGCCTTTCGCAATTTGGTTGGAACTTCACAGGGGACGTAAGTATCCTTTGGCTTGGAGGGACATCATTGACTATGTTCAGCATCGTGTTGATGAGGGATGTGGGAAGACAATTCCAGAGAGCTTTCATGTCACATTGGTCTTGATTGAGCAACTTGGGCGAGTACCTGAGGGAGAGCGGCTTTCAGGTGAAGAGCTCTGGAAAGCCCACGTTTAGGCGTGGACAGCAGAGCTGGCGGCAGAGGCTCCTCCTGCAAAGGCAGCTGAGATGTACACTGTTGCCATGTTGATTTCACTTGAGCTCATTGTTGCAGACGAATCTTTACCATGTTTCAAGCGTGCTTTGGCGTGGGTGACCCTTGTTATGACATGGGGTTCAATGAGATGTGACGACATGCAAGCTTCATTACCTCACAGACTTACATTGTCCAATTTTGGTCTACGCATGGTGCTGGGACGGTCAAAGACTTCAGGGCCGGACAAGGTTCAGAAAGAGGTGTCGGTACATGTGTACAGAATTGCATCTTTGACTGGAGAGGATTGGCTGGGCATCGGATACAAAATTTGGGATTCTGACCCCTTCAACTTCCGGCGTGATTTCTTTGTCATGGAGCCTTCTGCGGATTGGCATAATGTCAAAAGGAAATTTGTTCCCCCTTCTGGTTTGAGTTCTTTGATTCAAAAGTTGCTGTCAGAGCTGCCAGTTCCGCGACGAGTGATTGGAGGATGGGATGCCAGTGCCGGCATTTTGCTGTTGCCGGACGGGTTGGAATCCCACTTCACAGGTCACAGTCCGAGGAACTTCATGACCTCGGTAGCAGCTGCAATTGGCTACCATCGAGACCAGCGTGCTTATTTGGGCAGATGGGCTATGGGGATGGTGGCCTCAGAGGAATATGTTAGGACTGCACGTCAAGTGGTGTTTTCCATTCAGAGGGCAGTGAATAGGTCAATTGTGACTGGCATGGAGCAAGAGTATTTTGAAGATGAATCGATAGAACGGTTGTGCAAGACTGCAGAGTCGATGGGGGCCAATCCCAACAGGATCAAAAAGCGCCACACTGTGATGTCATCACTTCCTGGTAGGCATTGTCTTGGTGGGGTGTTTCCCACATTAGACGTTAGGGCTGATGATTGGTCTGTCTTGGAAACGCCGGATTTGGATGATGCATCGATGACTGCAACCATTTTGGAGCAGAAGTCGAAGGAGCAGTCAGCGCCCAAGGATGTGCCTAGGTTCTTTGTCACGATTTCACGTAGGACTGCTTTCCGTAGGTTGCATCTCACAGGATGTTTCGTTAAGCCTTCCAATTGTGCTGAAGTGCGATTTTTAGATGATGTTGAAACAGCAGACTTTGATGCCATCTGCCGTACTTGCAAACGCAAGATGCTAAGAGAGGGTGGCAAGGAAACAGACCCGGCGTCTAGCTCGACGGCATCGTCGTCCTCAACCGAAAGTGCTGGGGACCAAGATGCAGATCAAGTGGCGTTGGCAATTGATTAGGCTGTTTTTCGTTGTGAGTCATTGTGTGTTGCTTGCAGTCTTGACGTTTAGACGTTTCCTTTTGCCAGCCTGTTTCGCTTGTTTCAACTCTCGTGCACACACCTTTCAGTGCCAAAATCAGTGATGAGCTGCTCAGTGAGTCAGTTGGTTGTTCAGACACCGACCTAAAGCTGTGCAGTGGTTGAGACATCTCATTTGGGGCATGCATGTGTTGCTGCTTGTTTTGACTAACCTGAGAAGGACTGATTTCTTTGGAGGTTGTGCAAGTTGGCTGAATTGTGAACGTTGTCAGTGCACCGGATTTGTCCGTGCCTTTCTGCTTCAGACCTCAGGGTGCAGAACTTTTCAAGACACATGCATTTGTGTGGTTGTGCATTTCTGTTCTGACGTTCACATGTTTGACAGCTAGGGTTGTGGTGTGGCTCAGACCTAAGGATGCCACTGTGAGGATGAGTTCCTTTGAATTTGACTGGATGTTTATGCTGTGTTGTTGACATGTGCAGTGATTCCTTCAACCGTAGTTGCGTTGCGTTTGAGACGCAATGGCAGTGGACCCTGATGATGCTGACAGGGAATTTATTGCGGTGCACATGGACTCAGACCTGCAGTTCATTTTGAGTGATGCTGGTGTTTCAGTGCGGAGGCAAGCGGCCATTGCAAGGCATTATGGGACTTTGCGGAAGTTCAATGCCATTGGCGATGACAGGGCTCAGATTAGGACAGCTTGTTTACAGGACTTTGCAATTCCACAGGACACACCGGAGAACAGGGCTGAAGTAGCTTCCATTGTGACTGCATGGGAGACGGCTAAAGAGTATGTTTCAAAGGAGATTGAACTCAAGGCTGAGGCGAAGGTGGTGGGACAACCTAAGATACTTCAAGCCCATGAGCGGCAATCAATGCTGCGTGCAATCGAGAGGATTCATGGGGCATTGGGTGAGGCGGAGACGCCTAGCGCCGATTATTTGGCGCTGAAGTCAGAAGAGGCAGAGCTCAACGAGCCGACGGCGGCGCCCTTGGATGAGATTGTCAGCCGCAAAGATACATCCAATGCCCAAATCCAATCAACAGTGGATAGTTCTGGTCATTTGAGGGTGACGCGGACTAAGAACAAGGCACGAATGCCGACCACTACAGAAGAATATCGGAAGATCATGCGTGTGGAGATGTTCTCATGGCTGGCCATGTCGGCCAGATACAAGGCCAAACATTGGTTACAAGGGCTGGAAGCTGCTGACTTCAACAAATTTGTTGATTTCATTCTTGGAGAGCGTGTTCTTGGGATTCAGATTCCTTCTGCAGCCTGTGGTGGGACACAGCACAAGGTCAAGCCTGATTGGGGGATTGTTCTTGCTTTTGAGCATAAGTTGAGAAAGGAAGCTATGCGATTGGTGACGCATGAGTCCCAGACGTTGTCCAACGCTCTCCGGGCGGTGATCAAGGACGCAGACCTCAAAGAGGCCTTCTTCACGACCCCAGTTGCGTTGCGGGCAGCTGCATCCAGTGAAGCACCTCAGAACAAGTGGGCTCGGTACAATAGCAAGGGCAGTTCTTCTGGGAAATCTTTCCAGTCTGGTTCAAAAGGAAAAGGTAAATCTGGCAAGTCAAAGGGGAAGGACAACAGATTGGCAGGTTTGCAACTTGCGTGGAGGACACCAGACGGAAGAGATCTTTGTTTTGGATACAACACTGGAAATTGCGATGGGAAGTCTTGCAACAGGGCCCATCAGTGCAGAGTGAAGGGCTGTTATGGAGATCACCCAGCAATCCACCACAAAGACAAGGCAGGTGGAAATTGACAGGTTGGGTGTGATGTTCAAAGCCCCAGCAGTGTGTCACACCCCAAAGAGGCATCCATTCCAGAAGTGAAGGTGATGTACTTGTTTGCTGGGAAAAGGCGACAATCAGACGTCGCTTCGTTTCTACAGGAGGCCCATAACAAGGGTCTGATCAAGTTGACGGTGAAGGAGTACGACTTGGAGCTTTCACCAGATCATGACCTCACTGACTTATCCATTTGGGAAGACATTTGGGAAACCCTCAAAGAGGGAGGTTGGTGCTTGATAGTTTCTCCTCCGTGCAACACTTTTTCGAGGGCACGGTTTCACTTTCAGGATTCGCCTGGACCTCGGCCATTGCGCAACTTCAATTGGCCACGTGGTTTCCCTTGGCTGTCAGATCGACACAAGGCGGTGGTTGATGAAGCAAATTTGTTTGTTGATAGATGTGTCATTGCTTGCAAAATTTGTCATGATGCGGGTGGCAGGTTCATTTTGGAGCATCCAGAAGACTTAGGTTTGGTGAAAGACGAAAGGCCAGGTTCAATTTGGCAGTGGCCTGAGGTGCAAGAACTCATTCCCGCTTGCAATGCGTGTACATTTGCCATTCAGCAATGTCATTTTGGTGCTTTGACTGCAAAGCCAACACGTTTTATTTCAACATTTGATGTCAGTGACAATCGTTGTTATTTTGGGCTTCCGCGGCTTGACAAGATTGGAGCTTACAAGGGGCCACTGCCTCAATCATGTGGCCATGTCCATACCCATAAACTTTTGGGGAAGACTCAAAACAAGTGGAATACGAGTCCAAGCGCTTCTTACCTTACGGGGTTGTGCAAGTTTCTTTCTGACCTGGTTCTCGTTGCCTGCGGAAGGGGTTTGCAGAACCAGGTACACAGGTCCAAAGCAGTGAGCTCAGCAGGGAAGCCTGTTTTGAAATTCAATTCAACTTCAACTTTGAAATCCCACTCTTCACCAATTTCTGTGAGCAAAGCCAATTCTGTGCCTGCGGGTGAGTCACCTTCAGTGGGAGCAACAGCAACAACAGCGTCGGTTTCAGGTTCAGTTTCAGCAACAGCGGATTCAACAGCAGGTTCAGTTGCAGCTCCTGGTGCAGCAGTGCAGTCGGGGGCTCCAGTTGTAGACCTCACCATGGATGGTGAGGTTGATGGCGCCCCTAGCTAGGGGACATGGAAGAGATCAGGTGATGCGTAAACTGGCAGAAGACACGTTTGGTCTCTTGAGACAGGGTGTGGCCGAAGCAGTTCAGGATGTACGGCGTGAAGCATTCAAGCTTGTGACGGGTAAGCTGCAATCCGCCCCCTTCCCTGAAGCCTTGCTGAGTAAGGTAAGGGGTAGGATTGCAGCCTTGTTGCGTGATCCTACAGATGCGGTTGTGCGTGATGAGGGTCAACCTTTTTATTTGCGGTTGTTGTCGCAATGGCTGGAGGTTTTTCGGGATCCGGATGTGGATTGTTTGGTGAACACTGCAGACTCCTATGCAACAGGTGTCAATGTAGGTGTGGATGCACCCCTACCTCGTTCACCTCAGGTGTTTCCTCCCAAGGTGAAGCATCGGAAACTAGATGGGACTGAGTTCAATCCCATTGCAGAAAATTACAGTTCTGCCCAGTTGTCTTACAAAGAGTTGGAAGAGAAGTTCAGGGAGGAGGAGGCCCTGGGGAGGATGGTCCCTTCGAAACTTTCAGTGCTGAAAGGCAGATACGGCGACAGACTCAGAATTGCTTCAATGGCTGCAATCGTCAAACCTGACGGTGGTGTCAGGCCCCTTCATGATGCAACTCATTCGGTTATGGTGAACCACTCAATCAGGTATCGAGATCAGTTGCAATGCCCGGGCCCGGCGGAGGTTGCTGGGATTGTGAGGGGGGCTGTGGAGACGAAGGAGGCGGTGTTCTGCGTCTCAGCAGATATCAAAGCTGCTCACAGGTTGGTCAAGGTCAGGGAGAGTGATTGGCCATTTCTTTGCTGCCGGGCGGACTCTACATCTGACGTTGTTTGGATGAACAAGGTGGGAACCTTTGGAGTTTCAAGTGCCCCCTATTGGTGGGCCAAGCTTTTTGCAGCAATTGGACGGTTTGTGGGACACATCTTACAAGCTGCGGTGTTTTGGCATTTGGTTTATGTTGACGATCTGCATGGAGCCTTTGCGGGGCTACATAAATTTGACATGCTGTGGATCTGGCTACTTGCTTTTGAGGTCATTGGGACCCCTTTTGGCTATCACAAGTTCAAGGGTGGCTTTTCTTCAGATTTTGTTGGATTTCACTTGCGGTACGACAAGAACCAGGTGGGCATCACAACGAAACGTGGTTCATGGCTGGTGGACTGGATAAGAGGATTGGAGAGCAAACGTTTTGTTGGGACTTCAGTGAATTTTTGGGGCGCCTTGGATTCGTGGCTCAATTGTTGACGTGGTTGAAACCACATCTTGCTCCTTTATTTGCTTGGGGTGCTGTTGCCTCGCCCGGATTGGTTGGGCGGTTGCCGGATACGGTCATTTTGACCCTGAAGTATATCCTAGCGGAGATGGAAAGCGAAGCCTTCATGGTCTCAGCAAAAAGACCGACCTACTTCAGTTCAGAACAGTTCAGGACTGATGCAAAGTGCACGGACGATGCTGTGGTGATCGCTGGATGGGAGCTCAACACACGGAAATGGTTTTTTTTGAGGTTGGGTAGAGATCAGGTCCCTTACCTTTTCAAATCAGATGGCGGAGGATCACAATGGGCATCAACATCAGCGGAGCTGCTAGCCTCCATGGCTGCACTGAAAGCTTTTGGTTGGCTAGATGTCGGTGTAGTGAGGCGCACCGTGACTCTGTCTTTGAGAGCTGGGACAGACAACTTGGCAAATGAACATTTATCTTCAAAGCGGTCTACAACGAAGTGGCCATTGATGCTTTTGAATTTACAGCTCTCTTCGTGCTTAGCCAAAGCACGCCTCTCCTTGGATCTGAGGTGGAGACCCAGAGAAGAAAATACAGAAGCAGACCAGTTGACCAACGAGGTCTTCGATGGTTTCTTGGATACAGACAGAGTTGGCTTGAAGTTTTCAGACATTGATCTTGCGTTGGTGGAGTCCCTGTGGGAGACCAAAGTTCAATTCGATCTTGCGAGGAGGGAGGCGAAGGAGGCCAGTGCCACTCCTTCTGAAAGCAGGAAGAGGAAACATGATAAGACTCCTTGGTGATGCCATGGGCGCAAAACGTCTCTGAAGAAGGGGCGTGGTCATCCGTTTTGTGACCATGTCTCATCACTTGGTGCTGCTGCGTTTACATTTCCTTTTGCAGCATCTTGACAATGCAGCATTGTTGGTGGCCGTTCAGACTTGGCCCATGATATGGATGAGACAGATCGAATGCGCAGGACATCACCACCTCTTTTGTGAAAAAGTTGGAGCGGCCGTTTGTGAGCGAGAGTTTGATCAGATTCAGTTGGCAAAGTTTCAGTGCGGACGTTTTGAACACATTTTGATGTTTGCAGTTGTCCTCCATTTCCTCGCGATTTCTCCAAAGTAAACATGTTGTTCTATGGCCCGGCTGGCCTTTGCATTTTTCCTTCAGCGTCTACGCGTCCTCCCATGCACTTAACACACAGCATAGTGTAGGCTTCATAGGGCGTGCCCGTGAGTCTATACGGTGCTGTGTGTTGGGTGGGTGGGTGGGACCTTGTGCTTGTTGGGGCCATCGACATTGGTGCGGTGGCANTGAAGAGAGGGTTAAAGATCAGGGAATTGAACGGCTTTGACTTGAAGATTTCAGATTTGGCTGGCTTGCAATTTGTGGTGTTCAATTTGGCTTGCAATTCCAACGCTTGATTTACAACAGTTTCTTGTCGACAATTTTTGGCGGTGAAACTTCTTGAACTTATCGGAACTTCAGATGCGGTCGGATGTTCATTTGTGATTTCTTGCTGATTCACTTGTGCAATGCAATTCTTTCAGGTGTCAGTGGGACACGGTGTGACTGGACTTCAGGACTTCGATGTACTTCAGCTTTCTCACTTGCTTCATTTCATGCATGTTCACTTGGATTGAGTTTACAGACCGGGCAGCTATGGCTGGAAGAATTCTGTGAGTTACCCGCCCACCCAGACCCTGGGTGGGTGATTCCTGCGCAGGGGGCATGGTCATCCGTTTTGTGACCATGTCTCATCACTTGGTGCTGCTGCGTTGACATTTCCTTTTGCAGCATCTTGACAATGCAGCATTGTTGGTGGCCGTTCAGACTTGGCCCATGATATGGATGAGACAGATCGAATGCGCAGGACATCACCACCTCTTTTGTGAAAAAGTTGGAGCGGCCGTTTGTGAGCGAGAGTTTGATCAGATTCAGTTGGCAAAGTTTCAGTGCGGATGTTTTGAACACATTTTGATGTTTGCAGTTGTCCTCCATTTCCTCGCGATTTCTCCAAAGTAAACATGTTGTTCTATGGCTGGCCTTTGCATTTTTCCTTCAGCGTCTACGCGTCCTCCCATGCACTTAACACACAGCATAGTGTAGTTTTTGAAAGCCATGCAACAATTTTTTTGAAAGCCATGCGTGTGTTTTGATTGCTCATTTTTGGTTCAAGACTTGAACATTTCTTGGCCTCTATAAGTTGTGGCTCTTTCTGCTTCCGCCAGAAATGCCTGAGAAGTTGAGAGAGTTGCAACAAGGCCTGAAGGAAAGCGGTGTGGGCTGGCTCAGAGCCCACGTGAAGAAAGTCAAGTTAGATGCATTGAGTTCTCTGGCTTCCAAGCTTGGATTGGCGGTGGAGGGCATCAGCGTGAAACGGGATTTTGAGAGCCTCGTTTGCGAGAAGCTGGAAGTGCGAGATGCCATTGAATGGTTGAGGTCTGTGGTGCAGAAGGGTGGCGCGCAGATGCTTTGGAAGGAACTCAAGGCGCTGAAGGTTGGAGACCTTCGTGAAAGGTGCAAAGAGCTCGGATTAGCGCAGAGTGGTCTAAAAGATGAATTGGTGAATCGATTTTTCAAATAATTATCTTCACAGGCCTGTGTGGATGGAAGTTTGTCGTTTGCGCATGAAAACAGACTCACGAGATGCAATATTGGGGTTTGCCGGGGGGACTGCTGTATGGCAGGTTTGATTTTGGTGTCTGGCAGGGTTGCTTGGACAGGGCATATAGCGGTTTGGTTGCGGCAGCTCGAATTGGTTGTGAGACACGGTGTGTTTTTCCGATTGGGCGCTGCATTGGTCTCTTCCGGTTGTGCCTGAAAATGATTTGTGCGGCGCACTGACCATTGCCTTCTTAGGTCGCATCATTGTTGGTGCTCACTTGCCAATCTCGTACCGAACACTTCGAGATCTGCGCACCCAAATGAGAGCCAGTTTTGTTGCTGCGGTCTATGATGGCTTTGTTTGCCGATGTCCTTCACTGTGGGGCTTTGGGTTTCCACGTGGAGAGTAGCATTTTAATTCATTGGCATAGAAGATGTATTGCAACCAGAACTGTCTGAGCAATACTTTTTCGACCTAAAAATGGTCACCAACTCGTCTTGTGTCCCCGCGATCAAAAAACATGATTTCGTTTGAGATCCGAATGTTTGCTGCAAGGATCAGTCGTTAGATGCTGGAAAAAATGCAACAATGACGAAGCTGTCGTGCTTGTTGTTCTTTTTCCGAGTGCATCATGGCTATCCACTGAAACATGGTTACCGAGTGAAAGGACCAAATTTCATTGCAAACCGGAAACATTTGTGGTTCTCGCAGGAGGTTGCGCAGGTCACTAAGGCACAGGTTTCAGGTCAGCGTGCATCCAAGTCTAAGATCTGGACCAGCATCCACTGTGAGCCGTGCAAACACTGGAAGCAATGAATGTGTNCACTAAGGCACAGGTTTCAGGTCAGCGTGCATCCAAGTCTAAGATCTGGACCAGCATCCACTGTGAGCCGTGCAAACACTGGAAGCAATGAATGTGTTTGTCAAACGAAAGAAACGAAACTAGACATTGACAGCCATTGTTTGGCTTTTTTCCGATGTCTTGACTAAGAACAGTGCATGTTGTTGTCTAAGGACTTTATGACTAAGGACGTAGCGTCACAGAAGGTTGCGCAGGTCGCTAAGGTACAGGCACCCAATGTGAACAAGAGAAACGCTGGAAGCACCGTATATGTTTATCAAACAAAGCAAACGATACTGAACCCTATTTGTGTATAAAAGCGTCTGTGTGTAAAAGCGTTTGTGTGTAAAGGCATCTGTGCGTAAAAGCTCCAGTGTGTAAAAATGTGTGTGCCTAAAAGGCGTCTGCATGTAATACAGTCTGTAAGTAAAAGTGGTTTGTGTGTAAAAGCATCTGTGTGTAGAAGGGGTTTGCGTATAAAAGCGTCTGCGTGTAAGCTAGTTTGCGGGTAAAAGCGTCTGTGTGTAAGAGCGTCTTGGTGTAAAAGCGTTTGTGCGTAAAGGGGTCTGTGCGTCAAAGCGTTTATGTGTAACAGCGTCTGTGTGCAAGCATGTCTGTGCGTCAAAGTGTTTGTGTGTAAGAAACTCTGAGGATGAGATGTTGAGGACGTGGATGAGGATGAAGATGAGGAGGATGAGATGATGAGGATGATGAAGATGATGAGGATGATGAGGATGATACAGATGATGAGGATGATGAGGGTGATGAGGATGATGAGGGCGATGAGGATGATGAGGATGAGGAGAATGATGAGGGTGAGGATGAGGAAGGGTCTGTGTGTAAAAGGGTCTGTGTATAAAAGGGTCTGTGTGTGAAAGTTTATCTGTGTGGGATGTTTGTGTGTGAAAGGTCTTGGTGTCTTGGTGTAGAATTCTGTGTGTAACGGGGTCTGTGCATACAAGCCACTGTGTGTCTTCGCAGCTTCATCTCTTCGCATCTTTACATCTTCACACTTTCACATCCTGGCATCTTCACTTCCTCATCAGCACATCTTCACATCTTCACATCCTCACATCTTCAAATTTTCGCATGTTCACATATTCACATCTTCACCTCATCACATTCTCACATCTTCACATTTTCACATCTTCACATTTTCACATGTTCACATATTCACATCTTCACCTCATCACATCCTCACATCCTCGCATCTTCACATGCCCAGCAATCTGTTTTCACATTTGCATCCTCACATCTTCACATCCTCACATCTTCACATATACATTCCCATCTTCTTTCTTGGAGACATCTTCATATATTTGTCTCTCCATGTTTCATGCTATACTATCTTCACAGTTACATATCTCACTATACTTCCCTTCGCTCTCGGGCCATCCGTCGTCTAGTTTGCTCAAAGTAGCTGTCACTGACTGACTGCGCTGACACTGTTGAGCTCTATTACCTGACTGCTCATTGTCACCGAAGATGGCAACCACTGCGGCAGAGCAGACTTCCAACGCAGTGTCGGCTCCACTGTACACTGCAGTAATGGACGTACTGAAAGTTCCAACTGATGCTACTCCTCTGTTTCCGGAAGTGACTGAGCTCGAGGCTCATGAATTGGCTGGAAACATTGAAGAAGACCCGCACTGAGCGACACTTTGGGCCGATCACTGAGCTTCCTTGCGCTGTGACTGATGGCCTTTATGGACTGAGGATGCAGCGACCACTGGTCGAGACTACTGCACTCAATGTCTTCTCGCTCACTGCCTTGCACGCGAGGCGATTTGGGATTCTTCAAGCCCAGATGTCACTGGAAGTATTGTTTCCTGGACTGAAGGAGAACCGCCTGTCCTATTCAAGGACTGAGATTGAGCTGTACCTTGGCATCACTGTGATCCATGCTACTGCCACCTTTGATGATGTGGATTTCACTGTTGTTTAAGAGAACACTGTGACAAGGGATCAGACTGACTGGGGCCTTGTACTGGCACTGCCTCGTTCTCAGATGGGGCAAATTGTCCGTGGAGAACTGTCTATGGACTGCTTTGTCCATCAGCAGTGCAACCTGTGGCACTGTCCAAGATCTGCCATCTTGCGACTGGCGCACATGTATATACTGGCAAGGAATGGAACTGAACACTGTGGAGAACATCCCGCTGCTGGTGATGTTCCCACCGAAGAGCAGATTCAGCCAAGGCACTGTGAAGACTGAGCCTGGCACGGACATGCCCTACACTTTCAACCGACTGTGGTTGGACCACTGTCTGACAACTGGAAGTGTTGGAGAGGTTCGCACTGGAACCCACTGAATTGGAGACTGGGATGATCTTCGAGCTCCAAGGCCTGACTCTTGGTGCGCTGTTTGCATTGAATATTGAGATGACGTGCACTGAACTGTACGGATATCACTGCAGAGGCCTTGTTGGGCACCTCGTGCTCACTGTGTCTCAAGAACACTGATGACATGTCCTATCAAATGCAGTTTGAGACACTGGGAACTGCACCCACTGGAGCTGTAACTACTGCTCGTGTGGCAACTGTGCCACTGGCCGCTGATGATGATGACACTGATGAATCCACTGTGGATGTGATCTTGGGTTCACTGCCCTTTGGACGTCGCTTCGCTTGTCGAGCTTCGCAAGCGCAAGTGAGAGATTGCACTGAGCCGCCAACTGTAGAATTTTCAGTGAACTGAAGTGACATTGTTTGAATAGTGAACTGACTGGTCTGTACCATTGTCTTAGGACTATCAACTGTATCGAGTAGGCGCTGCGTTTTGTTAATTCATTGTGAATCATGTCCAACTGATCGGGGCTGACTCCAGGGGAAGTGCTAAGACGCATACACTGACCCGCTGCGCGCTCCAAGATAGTACTGATCTAACTGTGACTGCCAACTGGCTCAAGGCTCAAGAACGCCACGCTGAAAAGGTTTGAGTGAACTGCCGACTGTAGAGACTGATTTGTCTACTATTAGTTGCGCTGGTGAAAGATCCAGAAGCTTCGCGTTTTTTTTGGTTTCTTTTGTTTGTTTGTTTGTTCGTTCGTTCGTTCGTTTGTTTGTTTGCTTGTTTGTTTGTTTGTTTGTTTGTTTGTTTGTTTGTTTGTTTGTCATTTGCCTTTTTTTGCAAGCCTTGCTCGCTTTCATTTCATCGATCCAGCAGCACTGCGTCAAATTGTGTAGGCGGGAGGTGTCTTGCGGGGCGTGGAATTTGACCATCGCACCCAAGCGAATTCTCATTTGCACCTCCGGGAAATTTGCCACAGCATAGCTGAGCTGGTGCAGAAAGTTTACTTGGAGGCAATGTCTCATGTGGACAGCGCGTTCAAACCCTTTTCCATACAATTGGTCATTTTCAACGCCTTGGCCGAGTATCAGGAACACTACCTCTTGAACAAACGTATGGACTACATTCCTTTGCCGACCTTTGTGTTGCCGAGAGGGTTGAGCAGTGCAATCACGGTGGATGGTCTTTGTTTGTTGGGGTCATGACCCACGATTTGGCGGAGGCGCTGACGCACAACGTGACTCTAGAACCTGTCGGATGAACAAGTATTTCCTTGCTTGAACTTTCAAATTTGTATTCCTAATGAAGGCCATCGCGGTGAAATTCAGCAGAGCCGGTTGCATCTTACTTGGTTGGGTCAGCTGGCAAGCGCGATCTGTGAACATACAAACATATGAGGACACAAAGCTCAGCTTGACAAAGCTCGGCTGGGCCCATGTGCAAAGTCACGGCTCGTCATAAACTGTTTTTCAAGAAACCAAGGAAGTGCACATGCGCTATGCAATACGTGGTTTGTTGGTTAAAACTTTCCAGTAACTGAAGGACTGAAGGGACCGAAGGGTTTGAAGAGTCATCTTCTGGTTTTGTCGGCATCCTGTTCCTTCATCTTTTTTTCAAACTTGAATTGCATGCTCCTCACGAATCAAATTTTCCGCCGCAGTTTTTTTTTTAAACCCTGTCACAATGGCGTTTGTGCCGTGCCTTTGGCAGCCTTTGCAAGAGGCACCTCGTGTTGGGGATATTGCGTTTATTACCCTCAATTCAACATGATGTCATCGATGTTGAGAATGGAAGTGATGCTGATGTGAGCGCCGGTGTGGTGCATGCACACAGCCACACAGCACGCATGATACAGAACAACCAGCCAGTACTAGGCTTGTCGATTGTCGTCTTTCTGGCAGCCGTTTAGACGAGTTTCGTGTGTGTCGTAGTGTGAGCACCGCGTGAGGCAGGAACTGGTTTGCAAGCCAGGCGCGAGAGGGAAGGCGCACGGCTTTGGCTTTGCTAAGGATTTTGTTTCAGCAAGAAAAAACCGCATTACAAGTATACAATAACATACATTGTAGGGGATTTGGGCCCCCATAATTCCCGTAGCCCCCATAACGCTAGAGATGCCAGTTGACATCTTTGGAACCTGCCCTAAAACCTTCCCATGTCCAACTCTAGAACCCCTGGTCTTCATGTTGGCCTCCATGGCCATACCCTAAACGTGTTGACCATGAAGTAAAAAAGATACGTGATCTTTTCGCGCCCGCCTAGGTGATCTTGGAACCACTTGGGTTAGATGAATGGTTTGTGTGTTTGATGGTTTTTGATGATTTTTGATGATTTTTGATGATTTTTGATGACTTTTGATGATTTTTGATGACTTTTGATGACTTTTGATGACTTTTGATGCTTATTTCTGTGCACTTGCTGCAGGTTCACCACGCAGCCTTTCTATAAGGGGCGGGGCCAGCCTGGGCGTTGAGTCCCATCCGCAGTTCAGAGGGCTGCGCAGCGCGGTGGTCTCAGGCGGGACATTGCACAGACAGTGCGAGACCAACTTGGCCGAACTAAACAGTTGTGCAACAAGTGGGGCAACATGTGAAAAGGCAACGTAACCTACTGCTTTCGGGGCACTATTGCATTTTCATGATTTTCATTGCTGCTCATGTTATTCAAGGCTCATGGCACTTATTTTGTTCACAACAGAAACACAAAAGAGTTGAAACACAATGTCTTGGACAGCAGTCGAGAGTCTCCAACCTGAATAATGTATGCGTCCTATGACAGTGCTGCATGGTGTTGTATGAGAGGGAACACATGAAAAAATGCTAAGCATGGCAAAGGATCGCAAAGATGCGGGAGTGCATCTCAAAAGGAGGTTCTGCAAAATCATCCTAAAAGAATAGAATGAACAGACAAAACATTCTCAAACATTAGTCTTACCTTGAATGGTTCTTGTGTGCTCGCAAATCCTCATTTTGTTGGGGTCACATTCGGCTAGCTACATGGTGAGATGGTGAGAAAATATGAGTGAAGAGTCGCTAAGATTCTTTGCTTAGTGCATTGGAGTGCATTGCAGTGCATTGCAGTTTTTTGCAGTGCTTTACAGGCTTGCTCCTATCAGCCTTTTCCCGAGGACAGAGACACGCAGGTTTTCCACTTGCCATCATTGATGCAACGTTTCCACTGTGTGTTTCTCTCGTGTTTCTGCTGTGTGTTCTCACTGGGCACAAGATAAAATAGAGAAAGCACAGTTTGTCAAATCTCAAAATCTACGTAGTCTACAAGTTGCACAAGACACGAATAGACAATAGACACGAAACATGAAATCCTGGACAGCAATTGGGCCAAGGAACAAAGTCACGGATTTGGTTTCCGTCCATCCTGGCTCAGGCAAAGTCTAGAGAGCATAGATGTCAAGCAGTTCTAATGTGTTTGATTGGAAACATTATTTTAGATGTATCCAAACCGCAGCTTTGCTTGGTTTTCAGAGAGTACTGTACACCTAGTTGAGAAGTATTGTTTCAGCTTTGTGGCAATCCCTGCTTGGTGTGGACAGCAGTGTGTGCAATGGAGAAACCAAATCGCTGGAGTGTCATCCTGGCGTCTGTTTCGGTGGTTTCAGTGGGGCTTGGAGTAACTTGGTACCTCCGGCGGCAACGGAGGCTTCGTACTGTGCTAGTTTCTTGTCAAATTTGGTGAAGTGGGTGTGCGCCACGGTGTGCGCTTGTCCGCTTTTAGAAAACTCATGCTGAATTCTGGAATTCGTCCCGTCAAAAGTGGGAGAGCTGAGCCGTGCTGCCAGGCTGCCATTGATTCGATTAATTGGGAAGACCCACGGGAAGATGATGTTCAAAGAGGTGAGGAAAAGAAGCTGCCAGAGTCCATCTGCGGAAGCCCTGGGACAAGACCTAAAGAGACTTGTCTTGGAGGGTATGTTCTTATCCCATTTTTATCCTTACTTCATCTGAAAAATCTGAACGTCCCAATTTCCGGCCTGAGGATGAAGCAAGGATTCACTGGAACTTTGGAAGTCTGGAAGTTGATTGGCTTTGGATAACGTAGATACTGGACGCACTTTCCGGCCTCAGCGAAGCTGCTGAGCAAACTGTAGATTGACATTTTGAAAAAATTGAAGTGTATAGTGAAAATTGAAAGTTGGAAAGGCGATTATTTATCAATATGCGGCACAGGTGTTCGCCTCTTGACTTTTGACATCTCTCGAGTCCATTCCAAGCTAGGTGTAGGGCCTAGGTGTTGCAGTAGAAGTTCCAGAGATGTCCCCTCAGATGTCAGATGTCCCAAGTCCTAGGAATGGCTGTATGGTCAACGCATGTCTCGGCGACTGAAGCTCTTTGCTCCGTGGGCATCTCACGTGGTGCAGGTTGCGGCAAGAGCTCAGCACGTGAAACGGTGGGTGTCTGAACGACGTTCCTATCCCGAGGGAACAGCCGGATACAAGAAGTGGAGGACACAAAGATGGGAGAAAAGATGTTCCATGGTGTTCCATGATGTTCCATGATGTTCCATGGTGTTCCATGATGTTCCATGATGTTCCATGCAAGAAAGGAGGTGGGATCAAGAAATGGAACGTAAGGCTAGACTACGTGCGTGCTTTGCCTTCAGGCAGGACTTGGGGAAGATGCATGCTCAGATTGCAAAAGAAGAGATGTTGAAGGTGTGGAACATGGGAAGGTTGTTGGGAGGTTGTGACATTTGTTGAGACAACTAGAGATTGAGGAGAACAGGTGGAAACTTTTGTCAGACTCTTTTAAATATGAGGTGAAGGAAGGGATCAGTGGCAAAGCAGGTCAACAAGTGGACTGCAAGGAATTGCAAAACTGACAGCAAACTGGGGACTTGGCTGATTCAGCTTGTGCTTTGAGCATTCTTGAGCTTGAGATTTTCTCATACTCAAAGCTCTTGAGCCAATGGCTTGCAGGCTGGCTACGGTGAAAAAGAAGCCTCGCGGGTTACAAAACTTCTCACGAAGCAAGACATCAAAGGGGACAAGGAGCCAAACACGCACAGCTACCAGTGAACAAAGTGCGCGGTTTGAATTCTTTTAGAATGAACTTTGCCCAGGCATTAACACAGTGTAAATACGTATGTCAGTTATACCTTGGTACACAGTATGGAAACTTACTTCAACTCTGTTTTCTTCATTTTTTGGTAAGTTTTTTTCACGTCTTTTGCGCGCCTTTTGCACGCTTGGCCAGGAGGTTCAGCTCTTGGAAGATGTGATTTGCCTCGTCTTTTTGGAATTTTATTGGTTTCCGTTCTCTCAGAAACATGCGGAGCCTCAGAAGGCGCGGTGTCCAAATTTTGGTGTCAGAGCATCACCTGGCCATGCAATATTCGCAGACACTCGCATACTCTTTACGCGTGCACTCAGTGTACTCGTTTATTTTCTTTGATTTGAAGAGTGCCAATTTCATCCAATAGAGATATTGATGCTATTAGTGCATGCTTTGATCGCGTGGGGCATATTTCATATTGTAGGTATACGATGTGTCACCATTGTAGGTATACTCACCATACATGTATACAAACATGTACAAACATGTACGAGAATAGTTGGGGATTGCGAAACGAGGGATTCCGAGGTCCTGGCAGGCTCTTTCATCTCCTTGCATCATATTTTGTTATGACGCGGACAAAACATGACAAAACAACATATGCAGGGCACAATGCTTTGGACAAATGAAAGCAACCCTATGCAGATTTAGATAGGACCAGAACAAATCGATGATATCGAGTGACATCGAGTGCATCCTTGTATGTTGAGTAAAGCTGAATAAAGTTGAACAAAATCAAGGCAGAAGAAATTGAATGATGTGATGGTGCACCTTGAAAGGATGCGATGGGTGAGGAGAAACTCCTCGACATTGTAAAAAAGACCTGGGTTAAGATGATGCTGGGATTGCAAATGAGTGCACGAGAGCCATGAGAGTGCAAGAATCAAATACGCTCTGCGTCGATTCTAGTTAAGGGGACGAGCACCCAAAGAGAGGTTAGATTTTGTGTCAAGGAACCACAGAAAGATGGTGGGATGTTTCTGTTGAAGAAGTGTGGGCAGCCAGGGCGAGAGTGTGTCAGGTCTCAGGATGCAGATGTTTCAGGATTGATTCATTCAAGACACCGACTGTGCTGAACCTCTTTGTGCGCATACCTCCCATTGATATTCATTAATGAGGCAGTTTTGTTCCAAGCAACAAATCTGTCTCACTTGACTTATGCCGTACTGAGTACTGAGTTGCTAAGCTGTCAAATGTGAGGGACCTCCTTCGTCACAGTATTCGTCCAACTATCTCAGTAGAGTATCTGCGCTATTCTTTAGCCTAAAGGCTGCATTCACAATGTACATACGGTCCTTCACATCTTTCACGGCTGTTTCTATTTGGATGTGTGTACATTCACAAACACACGTAGTGCGCGCCAATGCTGCGCTCAAGTAATGTGATGTCAGATGAGGCGATGTGAAACTGTAGTAGCATGATGTTTTATTCAGAAGGAAGACATTCATTTGATAGCAGTGTACGATTCTTGATAGATATATTCCCGTAAATTCTCCCGTTGCTTCGCATGCTTCGCACCGGATTGCATTGGATCGCATCTGTATATAGATACGCAAACTGTACTTCGACAGAGATGTGTGCACAGCGAAGTGGGCCAAAAGGATACTGCCATTCCGCGCAATCTTTCAAGTTTTTCACTAAGGAGCGACAAAGGTCATGCTGCAGCCTTAGAGTTGCCTCTGCCTGAAAAGCCAAAGGCATCGCAGAAAGGGGTCCGTTCGGTCAGCTCGGATTGGATGAACTTTGCAAAATCTTATGGCAGTACGGCAGATTGTGGCAGTACCAGTAGATTAAGTGGGCAATTGCGATTTACGCCACGCAGCTCCAGTCGTAAACATTGCCACATCTTCTGTCACGGCCGCCTGTTCCAATGGTGTGACAGGCATTGATCTTGAAGGCTCTGAGCTGACACGCTGAAAGAACCATGAAGTTGCTCATGGAGCTGAACTGATCTTGATTTTCGTGTGGAGACCTTTGCGAAGTTTCACTATCTTCCACCTTCGCAGAAGAGTTACCCCAAACTGACAATAGATAATTGCAGTTGAAACGATTGAAGATGCCTTTGGGATGTTGACAGTAGATGCGTGGGCGAGTTTTTTGCGGAAGGCCCCGGGAAGGCCTTTAAGGCCCTTTAAGGCTTGTGTTTGTTGGATGTTGGATGAAGGACGTGAAGCTCGAAGACATCGAAGACATAGATCGTTGGTTTGTCGCCGCGCCATTGACACGTTCCTGGTGGGAGCCCTGGACATCCGTCACTGTGACTTTGGTTCTCTGAGAGGATTGAGAGGGACAGGACTAGAATTCAAATCATCAATGAACCGATCTAAACCTACAGTAACCTGATGGAACATGATGGAACCTGATATTTGAAATATTTCAAAATATCTTTAATCAGATCACATGTTCAGCTGGGTTTGATATTTGATCTCAGGTGTCCTTTGGAGATTCGAAAATTCACCATTTGCAATTCACGTCGATCAGTTGATCAAGTGTTACTTAAAAAACGGAGCTGCCCATGTTGCACAGCTGAAACGGATGCGCAGGTGCCGGGTCCAAAGATTGATGTGGGAAAGCTCGCCATGGCGGTGGCGCCGCTGGCGGCGCACATTGACATCTCTTGCTTGTGTCTAAGATGTCTTAGTCGGATGCCATTTGAAGTGACATGGTGTAGGCCCAGTGTAGGCAACTCCAGAAATGATCGACAGGATGGCAGCTACAAGGAGGTATTGATTTAGTTCCCTTTGTTTTCTCCCCCTTCTGAAGCCAACTATTCATGCCTGCTCTGCTAACCTCAGTACAGCTAAGAGACTCTTGTGCTCACACTTTCTGGTCATGCTGGGCATCGTCATTGCCCGTCTAAAAGTCACTTTTCCGTACTTTTGCGTCAACTTTTGGATTTTGAATTCCTGAAACCATCTCAAACCATTTGAAAACATTTGAAACCATCTGAAACCTCCGAATCTGATGAGGTCTGGTCTTTTTCTCACTGGGTGTGAAGCCAGAGATCATCTCCGCAGTGGCTGGTGGTTCTTTGGGCATCCATGGCATGTGCCTCGGCTACGGGGCGATCCGGGTGCTCCGGGTGCCAGTACAGGGGCTTAGACGAGATATGACTGGCTTAAACTGTCTAGACATTTCATGACATTTCTAGAATTTTCTAGACATATGACATATATGTTTGGACTTCAGAGACTTGGAGGTCGCTGAGAAACTAAGGTCATGTAAGTACTATAAAATGGGCAAAATAGGGAAAATATGGGTTGGATGACGAGAAGAAATGAGGAGAAGAAAGATAAGAAAGGCAGGGGCAAACAGAAAAGAAGCACGCGCTGCTCCGTCAGAATATGCCAGGATGTGCCATGATATGGACGTCATCTTTAGAAAAGGATCTGCAAGTTTACTGCACTGAATAAGATTGGCATTGGCAGGTGATTCCAGAGCTTGTGGCTCGTTTGACTTTGTTTGTCGGGTCAACGGTGAGGCATTCGAAGATTCATGTCGCCACGGGCGCATGCACTGAGGTGTCCAGTTTATATTGCCGACTGCTATGGCGTCATTGGGTGGGACAAAAAGGACAGATATTCCGAGTTAAATTGGTTCGGGTCGGTTCGAGATAGAGAAAAAGAATCATAGCCGCGCCAGGAGAAAAAGAATGTGGAGATGATGGAGGAAGGACGAGGCTCAGAATATGGATGCCCTGGAGGCTGGGCCGGCAGTGCAGCAGAATAGCGATTCTACCGATCTCTCGAATCTCAGTGCAAGTCGTGCAGTAGTGCAAGTTGTTCACGATTCTCAGCGACAGTTTGAGTTGTGTTGCCATGGCCATATAGCACATCTGGCCTCAGATGGCCTAACTCTGCAACATCGCATTCGGTTTCGCTGCGATGAAGGTGTTTTAAGGTGATGCCGATTTTCAAGGTTTCATGTAGGAGTCTAGGTTTGGTGATGTTTGGTGGTGAAAGGTTTCCCAGTTTGCCAAGCAGAGTACGGGTCAGAAAGAATTCAGATGCTCACAAGGTCAGACAAGGTTCCTGAACAGCGGGGTCTTCAGCAATAGCAAGGATGAGCAAGGTCTCAAACAGAATCCGGAGTCCTGAAACCAGGTTCACCGATGGTTTCCAGCTTTTTTTTGGCGTTTACTAGTTTACTTGCGTTTTCAAAATTCCCCAGCACCGAGGCAAATACCACGAGAAAAAAGTTTCTACCTTCTTGAGATGTCCAAATTTTAAACACTAGTTTTTCAAGCACCCACTACACGCCCAAAGCAATACTGAAGTTCCCCTATTCCTAAACACCCCCAAGAAACCATGGTTTAGTAGGGAATTTCCACATAATTGGGACCATTTAGGGGGTGTTTAATATTAGAGGGATGGGATTAATTACTGAAGTTCCCCAACTCAAGATCGTTAATTTAACAGCCTTCGGCATTCCGCCGGCCCTCTGGCCTTTGGCCGACACGGCGAAAGCATGGGTTGTGTAAAGCTGGATGGTGTAAAAGGTGGTTTGCGTAAAGGGTGGTTTGCATAAAAGGTGGTTTGTCCAAAAGTTGGTTTGTGTAACAGCGAGGTTGTGTAAAAGCGGGTTTGTGTAAAAGCTGGTTGGTGTAAAAGTGTATGGCGGCCAAAATTGCTTGGTGTAAAAGAGTGTTTGTGTAAAAGCTGGTTGGTGCAAAAGTTGGTTTGTGTAAGACCGTGGAGATTGAACAGAAAGGGGTCGAGTTGGGAGATGCAAGCGGCATGGCTGTGAGAGTGCATGCGGAGAAGGCCGTGAGTGCAGAGGAAGAGCAGGAGTGGCAGGTGCTTATGGAAAGGATTGGGCACAAGAGCGGCAGGTTACAACGTACTTCTGCCTGGAATCCGCATCCCACAGGCGAGGACAGGCAAGAAAACGTGGAGAAAACCTGGTAAATAACGTGGAAAAAAATGGAAAAAACGTGGAAAACACGTGGAAAAAGGCTGCATCCCAGGGGCGAGCCGGAGGAGCGAAAGAAAAGACGGACAGGGGAGGAAGAAGAAGGATGGAAGAGAACAGAAGATGAGGAGGAGGAGGAGGATGATGATGATGATGATGATGGTGATGAGTCATGAGGATGATGATGGTGCGGATGAGGATATGAGGATGATAAGTAATGATAGGTATGGCCCCTGAAATGAAGTCCGTCACCAAGATCCGCACCTCCAAATCGAAGATCCGCAGCAGCACGTTTTGCCGCCAGTCAGCTGCCCNGTCAGGATTTGAAGCTTTAGCAGCTACAGATGCCGCAAAGATGAATTTGGCTGGGGGTGAAAATGAAAAGGGGTTCAGAATGCCTTTCACATTACAGCACTCCCCCTTTGGATTTCCGTCAGGAATTCCAACAAAATATACAAGCCCAGCTCAAGCTGCTATGTCATGTGCCTTCATGGCACGCCGTGCAAAGTGAAAAACTCTCAGCATTCTCAGTTCGACTGCACAAAGAATTGGTATGTGCATCGCTTTTCCATCCAGTCATCCAGATTTCGGCCCCTTTCTTGGGGATGATTCCAGTTCGAGCAGCTTCGGACTGACACAATGGGCACCATCGATGAAGTCGAACATTTCCTGTTCTGATCGCAGTCAAATATCGACATTCCATATTGGTATGATACACCGTCCCATATTTGGTGGTCAGCACCTCAAATGGGAGTGTCAGTGGAGCAGCTGGAGGAACCGTATTCGAAGAACTTGATGGCTGTGATGCCTTCGCCATTGAAAGCTGTTTCGGTGGCGCCTTGTACTGTGGTGATCGTACAGGCTGTGCAGTTGATTGCATTGGTGGTGCCTTTCTCATAGGCGGTGGCTTTGGAACATCGGGTTCCACTGGCCCAAGGATTGGATCACCAGGTTGGGCATTCGTGAGCTCTTCTCTGACTCGTCTTTCCTCTTGATCAATTTCTCGCCAGATTCGATCATAGTTTGGCATGGACGCATCATGTTGGCGAAGAAGCTCTCGAGCCTCGTTCAAGGTGATCTTGTTTGAACTGCTTGAAGGCTGCGCCATCGAAAGCTTAGGCTCAGGAATTATTCCAGTCTGAGCACTCGCCGGCTTCGGCTCAGGAATCGTTCCAGTCTGAGCCTCTTGACGCCCAGGAATCGTTCCAGTCTGGGCCACGTTAAACCCAGGAATTATTCCAGTCTGGGTCGCGTCTCGCTCAGGAATCGTTCCAGTCTGAGCTTCATTCGAAACCGCTTGAGGTGCTTCAGGTGGTAGAGTAGCTTGAAGTGGCATCGGAGCTTCAGGTGGTAGCGGACC
>BGPT01001009.1:179337-186837 GCA_003297045.1 Symbiodinium sp. clade C Y103
CTGTGTGTAAAAGGGTCTGTGTGTAAAAGGGTCTGTGTGTAAAAGCGTCTGTGTGTAAAAGCGTTTGTGTGTAAAAGGGTCTGTGTGTAAAAGCTTCTGTGTGTAAAAGCGTCTGTGTGTAAAAGCGTCTGTGTGTAAAAGCGGCTGTGTGTAAAAGGGTCTGTGTGTAAAAGCGTTTGTGTGTAAAAGGGTCTGTGTGTAAAGTTGTTTGTGCGTAAAATGGCCTGTGTGTAAAAGGGTCTGTGTGTAAACGCGTCTGTGTGTAAGGGTGCCTGTGTGTAAAGATGCCTGTGTGTAAAAGCGTCTGTGTGGAAAGGGTCTGTGTGTAAAAGATTGCAAAAGCGTCTGTGACGTCTTATTTCTCTCTGTCCATCTTCCCATCTTNATCTCTTTTTATTTGCGCCTTATTTATTGACATCTTCTTTCTTTGAGACATCTTCTTCTATTTCTCTCTATATATTTCATGTTATACGATTTTCACAATCACATATCTCACTATACTTCTCTTCGCTCTCGGGCCATCCGTCGTCTAGTTTTGAAATATGCAAAACAGATGGGTTGCAGAAGGCCGATCCTGGAGCACTCTGGAGCGTGTTAGCTTTTGCATCATTTGATTGATTCGAGTGCAGCGGCAGAGCATTTTTATATACATAGCGGAATCACTGCTTCACTGTGAATTACTACGTAACTCTGTACTGGAATATGCAGAGCAAAACCAGTGGCCCAACAGCCTTGATCATGTATAGAACCAGGAGTCCAAGATATTTCAGGCCCTGTTTTGGAGGATGTCCCTTTTGGTTGTACAGCTTGCGACTGGAGAATTGTGGGCTTAAGAAATCGAAAGATCTGGAAGGATCTCGATCTCGAAGGTACTTTGGTTCAGCGACCCGTTCAGCGCTCAGGCTGCGGGCCAAAGAGGGGGAGATCGGCAAAGGCGGTGGCTGGAAAGAACGCAATGACAAAGAGGACAAAAGAGTTGCCTGGCTACACTAGGTCCCAGTTGCAGGAATTGATATGAAATTAAATTTGATTTGATATGTTTGAATCTGTGATTGTTGATGGGTTTTCCTCACCTCTTCACCTTCATCCGACTCCATCCAAGTGATCAGTTGTGACGAGCTTTTGCATTGTTTCCTTCGTCGCACCGGAAAGAGGAGAGAAAACAAGTATGTATCTGGACAAAGTCAAAAATCTCGGGATGAATCACTGGTATGGCATTTCAGAATCATGGCCAGTGCTTGTCATCAAGATGAAGCTGACACCTTTGTCGGATATTCGCAGCTTTGCTTTAGTGAAATGCTGTCGTCATCGGAATGATATCGGCAGAGGCAAGCCAGGATGTTGACTCAATTGCACATGCGGATTTTGTCTCACGAGTACGCGCGAAACCAATTCACCTGTGGACACGCTGTGGCAAATTTTTTCCCCAGCAGGCACCACCTGGCTATGTGTAGTTGCTACTATGGGAAATGAAGGGCTTATAATGGATTATAGTAGGAATTGCTGACTGACATCATTGACTGAATGGTTGCATGGCTGCATCGGCCCCGGAAAGAGCGTCAGCGAATCCCTCTCGGCTCAAGGACAGTTTGAAGTTGCCCTTTTCTCTCTGAAGCTCTTTTTTTGAAGCTTATTTCTTTGTTTTTTTCTCGGAGCGACTTCTTCTCTGATCCAACTTTTCTCTGAGATACTTCTCCTGTGAAACAAATCTTGAGCAAGAAGCAAAAGAATCTGGTGAAAGACAGTACCAACTGCGTGTGCAAGTGTAAGTGACTGTCACGATTCCACCCCACCTCACCCCACCCCACTTCAGGTGTGGCGTAGCATCCTGTGCGTGTGCAAGTAGCAAGAGAACATTGTGTTGTGCAGCACCAACTGCGTGCGCAAGTGTAAGTGAGCCTCACACCCCACGCCACCCTACCCCAGCCCAAGGGCTGAAAAAAGAGATTTTTGCCTCGGTGAGTCAAATCCGGTGTGTGTAGTTGAGTTTGATCTGTGCGCGTACTTGAATTCGGCCTCTTTGCATGATCAAGTCGGATTTGTGTGCGTTGCTGAGTCGTCCCCGAGCAAGCACAAGCCACAGAGTTGAATTTCCAAGCTAAATTAGCAAAGTTTTCTTGGCAAGCTATTCATACGACGCCAAAAGATAAGAAGGATATGACCACATGAAGTTTGAGCTGTCGCGACGCATGCAATTGTCTCTAGCATCAAAGACTCACTTGAGGGTAAAGACCTTTGCTGTCCCTGATGCGAAGTGGGTCAGTAAGGAATGGAACAGCGAGAGCGAGGAGTACGACGACTTCGGTCGGAAGAAAAAACGCATCTTGCCAAATTGTACACATTTATATTCTGTGCCAAAAAATATTTACATTTGGCTGGTTTATATCAGGCTTTGTCCTGACATTTTGAGCTACAATGAATCTGCATAGTAGAAAACATAGATCTTTAGAATGGGCATACAGTAACACTTTCAAACCCTGCAAGGCCGCGTGGTGTCAGAGCCCAAAGGCGGGAATGATTTTGGTGAAACAAATCTGATCAGAGTGCAACTGCGAAATTTCCGGAAGTCCTTTGATCGTCAATCTTTGACCGAAGCAGCTCTGTGAGGTTCTTTTTTTTTGTAGCGGCATGGAAAGAAACATACTGTGAGGGTTTCAAAATAAATTTTTGGTCCTACCTTTTTGTTCGTCTGAGTTCCTCTTTTTCGCACGACCAAACCTCCTCTTTGAACCTGCTATGGCTTGTCTCCAAGTCCCTTGGATTCACCTAGAAACATGTTCTGCATACTCTCTAAGACTGTCAGACTGCATTCTGCAAGCAGTTGCAATTCGGTGGACGGGTTTGGCCTGACTGATTCGAATGGAGGGGACAGCGACTAAAGCGGTCAAGTGCCCGCCTTCCTCAGACCGGCAACAAGCTGCTCTTGAACGGTTACATCAACGCAAACGCTGAGGACGTTCATCCAGCATGACCACCATGACCTAGAGCCTTTGCTTCCGCATCCAAAACTAAGGCTGATCACTGATAGTGGATGATAGTGGTGATGTGCTTGTAGAATCTTGTAGAAACGGCGACTTTGAATTAAATTTCAACTTGGTGATGCCACAGGATTGGAAATGTGGTCGAGCCAATGGCAACCTTTCTATAACTAGCTGTACTTTTGAAAGATTTCACTCGCACCACATCAGAACGTTGTCAGCATTTTGTGCAAACAGGCCGAGACCAGACCCTCTTAATCAAATTGAAAACAAACTATCCAGATTCTAATCAGAACAGACATCCTTGGGACTATCCTTTTCCAATCTGCCCTGCAGACAGGACTCAAAAATGATGCGGCTTTCGACCTGGAGAAGGCTTGGGTTTCTTGGAGGTACTGGACAGGACTATCTCCTCGTTTCACCCCATATGTTTCTTGCTAAACTGCAAAAACAACAAGGTTGCAGCCCAACACTTTTTAGATGTGTTTGTGCAGTTTGCCAAGTAGATGTTGGGAGGCGCTTTGTCGGATTTCAGGAAAAAGAGTGTTCAATCATCTCATTTCCTTTGAGATTTTTGGCTTCAAAAATGAATTTAGTTGCGGATCTTCAAACTTCAAGCTACTCGGATAAGTTTAACCAAGCCTCGCAATTTTGAGCAAAGAGGCATTTGCCATAGTCTTGGTCAATGCCAAATTTTCAGGAGACTTCTTGAATGTCACTCACACTTGCGACAATTGATTGGAAACAGAAATGGCAGTCTCATGTAAAAATGTTGATATAATTTGAGATAATGCACAGCATATGGGTTGGCTTCCATTATTGTGGGTGCCCTGTGGTTTGAGTGGCTCTCGCGGACACCGGGAGAATCATTGACAGAATAAAACAATTATTGATACAAAAATACAAAACTGTATTCAAGCATTAAGACTTCCTGCATGTCTTTTCTGCTGGGCCGGTCCAATTTGAGGTGACGAAGGATGTCTTGCTTTCGATGTGCCTTGGCTGAGATGATCTCTGTTTGACTCACTTTGACTCCTGAGCCCTCTACGAGGCTGCCAAGTTGTGGTGCCAAGCAATGGTGCCAAGCGGCAGTGCCAAGGCTCCAGAGATTTGAATGGCATTTGCGGCATATGGCAAGGGCTTGACCAGATTTCTCCAGAACTTCAAATTTGGGTGGCTCCACTTCTTGGAAGTTGCAAACGTCAGGATTTCTGGAAACATGCCTTTCCTTGCTGGTAAAACTCAGTACACTGTGGAATGCTTATTTTGAGGTTCTGATGTCCAGAAAAGAGCTGCTGAAAACCAGACCGCTAAAAGGGCGCTGCCAAAGCTGCTTGCATCGCAGTGCTTGCAGCGCCAGTTCGCTCTAAGTTTGCGTTTCATTTGGCGCTGGCGAAGTTTCACGGTGTGGCAGAGCTGCCGAAAAAGATACGTGGGCATTGGTGGATGATTGGTTCAATGCCACACATTCAAGATGCTGTGTGAGGAAACACCTCCTTCCAGACTGATGAAGGCAAAAGCATTACCCACTGAGTTCTCCCCTTAAAGATAACATGCAGTCCTGAAATACTCAGAGAGTTTGCTCGTGACTAGTGACACTTACTGTTTAATCATGTTTAACCAAAGAGGCGACCCCACATTGATCAAAAGTGACAGCACAAGTTTGTTTCATGTGTCTAATGGACTTTCACCGGCTACGACCGGTTTCACACGAGGCCATGTACAAGTATTGGTCATTGAATATGGCATCTTCAACGTCAGACTCGTGACACTTTCCCGCTGCTTCCAATGAGATGCTGTTTCCCTTGAAGGCTTGCTACAAATTGGAGCATTCCGGTGACCTGGTTCCTATTGATGAATTTGTGGCCAGAGCCTCTGCGAGTTTTTGCAAGCAAAGAATCTGAGAAGAGCCCAGATAGAATCAAATAGGGTCACCAAGGTGACCAAGCGGTTTGGAAATACTCTGACATGGAGACCGAGAATCACCATAGCTCCCGCTGTTTGCATGAGGTATCATCCTCTACCTCTTCAGCCATAGTGAGTTTCGACGGCGATGACGCCGAAGAGGCGATGCTGTTAGAATCGTAACAGTTTGCTCAGTTTGCTCTGACCTTTCTGGGCTGTTTGTGCGTGGGCATGGTGGTATCAAGGGCCACATCGACGGTCGGAATGCAACCGGTCAATAGTTGCATTCACAAATTCAGGGCTGTCAGTAAGTTGTCAGAAGGGCAAATCACATTTTGGATTGTTGGCTCCTTTGCACGTCGATTGCTCGGCCGGAGCTGCAGCATGTTTTGTTGGCACATTGATTTACCTTCATGTCTTTCAGCCGACTGCCACACGTGCACTGTCGCTGCATTCAGTGAAAGAGGTGGCTGCCGGCGCTGCCAAACAGCTGCCAACGAAAGCCAACGCAGCAGGATATTTCCCTTGCTTTTGTTGGAGGACTCAGGCGTTTCCGCTTTTGGATCTTTTGGTCTTGGTCTCTAGACCAATCCAGAGTTTGTTTCTCGCTTAAGACAGAAATGGTTGCTTTCGTCATTTCTAGGCATTTCCTGCAATTGAGCCATGACAGGATATTTTTGCATTTGCGTTGAGCTGTTCTGTAGACTTGGGTATTGCGATTTTGACAAGTATGATTCATTCTTTTATCCTGCGCAAATAGAATTTGAGGTAGAGGCTACAACAAGTACATGGCGGATGGGATAGAACCAGAGGCTTTTGCCAGTCCGGTTGCCCAGACAGTGCTATTCTAATATGTCCCTTGGACATCTGTAGACTGTATGCATGTTTCCAGCATGAAATGGAATGAAGCTGAATGTAGATTTGTCTGCCCCGTTCAGGTGGAGGATTGGATGGGGCAGGGGCCTTTGCCTCCAGCTTCATGCGATGCATTTTTCCCATATTGTGGATTTGCAAACCCTTTTAAAGCTGAAGCTGGACATCCTTTGAAGGTCAAAAGATGTCAAAAGATGTCAAGAGGGTTTTGTGCCACAAGACAGATTGGACATGGCATTCACTGGGTATTGCAACACAGCAATCGTGCTCGCAATCTGCGCGAAAACGGACACTTTCTAGAGCCTTATTTGAAGAGCCTTACCCTAGGACCTAGGATGAAGCTGGTGCCGAGGATGCCTTGAAGTTTTGCGTCAGTTTTTGATTCAGTTCCAAATCTATAGATGTTTTGCTCCCAGCCTCGTCCCTTTAGCATTTTCTGCGCACCTCATGTTTTTTTTACCATTTTCGTTATGTTTCTTTGGTTTCTGGTCTTCTTCTGTCTGATGTGTTTTCACAGCTGCCGAGGTCCCTCTGTTTGGCATGTTCGCTCATGGCGAGCTTGGGCCGAGCAAGGGTGCCCCTGTTGCTGTTGCCTCTGGCGAGGCACAGGAACTCGCAAAAGACAAAACGGTTCAAACAGCGAAGAGGAGCATGACACATTTTGAAACATTGAACCATTTTAACATATTTACTGTACAGACTCAGTACAGACTCAGTACAGACCCAGTACAGACTGCAACATATTTAGTCAGATTTACTTCTGACGTGTTTTGATGCATTTTTGCATTATGTGGGTACATCCATGTTATTCTTTATGATACCTATTGACAGTGTTTCGACAGCGGGAATTTCAGCTCACAGGCACCTGAGACGGGGCATGACGTGCACTCCAGCACCTCCATCTTGGCGCTTTATGCATAGGCCCTGCCCCAGAAGTACGCCCCTTCACCTGGATGAAGCATACTGCAGCATACCCATTAAAATGATTTAACATCTAATATATTGATACATACATAATATTATGTATATTATATGTACATATATCGTATACATATACATACGCTGTACTGTGCGTACAAACACATTATTCAATCCCATTTTCATCAATGTTCTTTTGCATGTCGCTGATGCTTGACCTCTGGAGGACCTTGCAAACAACTCACAGAGAACCGTTTAACAATTCAATGTCCGTGGCTTTGCTACTTGTTGCATCTTGTTACTTGTCAAACTCATTGATTTCACAGACAACGATTTGCAAAGCTGTCACAAGCCGTTGTCATTTTTCCGAAAGGCCTTCAGATCGAAGCCTTGGTCGGGGCAAAGCCGAAAGGGCCAAAGTGAAAATAAAGAGCGGCGTGTCTGGGGGCATCAATATGCTCCAAATTTGCAAAAGCAAAACCAGTTTCAAGATATGTCAATAGAGAGTTCGTGAATCCAATTTCGAATTTGTAGGGAAACGATAGGAAGCGCATGGAAATGCGATGAACGTCCTACTATGGTTCTGGAGAAACCATACAATCTTCAGTCATGATTTCAATTTAGAAGCCACGACCTGTGGCTCAGTCTCTGACTTACTGTGTGACTCCTGATGGTTTCGCTTGAGGTACCACAGTGTCACAACATTTGTTGCATTGCCCCAGTTGCTCAAGTTGCTCAAACCCCCAGACTGGAAGAAGTAGGTTCCACAAGTCCTGCCACAAGAATTGCTTTCAAAATGCAGAACGGCGCAGTGTAGGACACAGAC
>BGPT01001009.1:189337-210532 GCA_003297045.1 Symbiodinium sp. clade C Y103
TGTACTTGTAGTTGTGGTTGTGGTTGTAGTTGTAGTGTTGTAGCGTTGTAGTGTTGTAGCGTTGTAGTGTTTCAGTGTTGTAGTGTTGTAGCGTTGTAGTATTGTAGTTGTTGTATGTTGTTGTGGTAGTGGTAGTGGCAGTTGTAGTGGTAGTTGTAGTTCCAGTTGTAGTGGTAGTTGTAGTAGTAGTTGTAGTTGTAGTGGTCGCAGCTGTAGGTGTAGTTGTAGTGGTAGTGTAGTTGTAGTGGTAGTGGTAGTTGTAGTGGTAATGTAGTTGTAGCGGTAGTTGTGGTTGCGGTTACAATTGTGCTTGTGCTTGTAGTTGTAGTTGTGGTGTAGTCACATCCAACTTCAAAAATTGACCCGAAACCCTTAGTTTCAAACACTTTTGACTTGGAAACGTGCTTCGCGCCACAACAGCGGTCAAAAAGTGGCCCGAACCCTGAGTTTTTCACACTTTTCACTTCCAAATGTGCTTCGCGCCACACCGGCGTGCACTTTTTCAACATCTCAACTTCCAAAAGTGCTCCGAACATGGTGTGTTTGGACACTTTTTACTTCCAAATGTGCTTCGCGCCACTACGGCGTGCGCTTTGTCCACATCTCAACTTCCAAAAGTGGTCCGATCCCGTCCGTTTTTAACACTTTTTACTTCGAGATGTGCTTCGCGCCAAACCGGCGTGCACTTTTTCCACATCGCAACTTCCAAAAGTGGTCCGAGCATGAGGTGTTTTGCGCATTTTTACTTCAAAATGTGCTTCGCGCCACAACGGCGTGGAATTTTTCATCTCTCATCTGCCCAAATGTCCCCGCACCCGCCGCTTTCGCGAGCCTGCCTTTCGACCCTCCGGAGCCACAAAACATTGGAAAAACACAGTGTTTCGCGATTTTCCTACTTTTTTGTGCGCCTGCATCTTCTCTCTGACTTTCTCCTGTCTGATCTTCTCCCTGTCTAATCTTCAATCTTCTGACTTTTTACCTGTCTGAGCTCCTTCCTGTCTGTGCTTTTCCACCTGAACATATTGTCGGAAGTTTGACTTCTAAATTTCCTTCGATCATATCGGATATATCGGCGATGCCAACATTCTTTTTCAATGCCATGTGCCAAGTGCAACTGATGCTGCGAGGCTTGCGGCCCCCAAACCCCAGGTGGCGGCAAGGTATCTCCAGGCACAGTAGGGCAGCTGTCGAAAACTGCAGACGCATGACCTATGGCAGGTGGCCAGGAGCGATCAAATTTGTTGAGTTGTAATGTTACTATAATCAGTGGATGCACTTTGGATATGAAGGGAAAGAGTGATGCTGCATTTTGCATGATTGTTTTTTTTGCGTATCTCTGTTAGTGCTCGCAGCATCAGTATCCCAGGATATTTGAAATTCGTGGGCTGATCTAGTCAAACGATGAATATTAGATGTTTTTTTACACGTTGACTTTCAGCACTTGACGTTTCTGCCGGGATGCTTCGAGCTCACAGCGACATGAGCGTGCCTGGCTTAACCCTGACGCTTGACACATCATGACAAGATATGACAAGTCAATATCCAACAAAAGTCTTGTCAGCCTAACAGTAATTAAACATTTTGCCGTTAGCCCCAGGAAACACCCTTTGAACAGCAAGTCGAAGGGAAGGACTAAAAGTAACGGAGCTATGAAAGGCAACTGAGTGGCAACGAGACAATGAGCAGTGAATGAGCAGTGAATGAGCAATGAATGAGCAATGAATGAGCAAAGAATGCATGTGTGTATAACCAGTCACAGCGAAAAGCTAGGGGGAGCAGCCAAAGACCCAACAGTGTTGAATTTTATCATGTCTGACAAAGGATGTGTTCCATGACGGCAGAATGCATGATTATTATCCACTGCCACTTCCCACACCTCACGCTGAAGCCTAGCTTTGTGGAGATGGGAGAAGAGAAGAAATCCAAGAAAGAGGACAAGACGGAAAAGAAAAGTAAGAAAGAGGACGACAAGGAGGACAAGTCGGACAAGGCAAGAAAAGAGGAGGAAAGGAAAAGCAAGAAAGAGAAGGAGGA
The DNA here is from genome assembly GCA_003297045.1 of Symbiodinium sp. clade C Y103. Classification (NCBI taxonomy): domain Eukaryota; class Dinophyceae; order Suessiales; family Symbiodiniaceae; genus Cladocopium; species Cladocopium sp. clade C. Next base: position 191,372 of record BGPT01001009.1, read on the forward strand.
GGACAAGAAAAGCAGAAAGGACGAGGAGAAGAAGAGCAAGAAAGAACGTTCGCGGTCCCTTGGATACATTCTGCTGTATGCTGCTGTCTCCACTGGCACTGTGTACTTTCATTTGGCCCTTTGGCACTAGATGGCATTGAACAGTACCTGCAATGGCTGCTGAGACTTCTTAGCCCTGAATTGTGGATGGGGTATCGGTCGATGAATTAAAGTTGCATGTTTGAGCCAGCAGGTGGGAAACCGTACTCGTACCAGCGTTTTGTTTTTTTTACTTGTCTTTATTTCTCTTTGGGTGGGTGGGTCTCTCGGCTACATGTTTTTTTTCATACGCTTTGCATGGTACGCTTTCAAGTGTCTTTCAAATCTTTACGCAACGACATGATGCTAGGCTCTTGGATGTGACGTTCTTGACTTTCTCTTGGGAATTTCTTGTAACATCTTGATGCTACGTTTTCAACTTGTCATAATAAGGGACTCTCTCTCTCTCTCTCTCTCTCTTGGGAATTTCTTGTAACATCTTGATGCTGGATGCTACGCTTTCAACCTATCATATAAGCTACCATCAACATTTTGATGTTACAGTCTTGACTTTCTCTTGGGAATTTTTGATAACAAAACCCAAAAAAAGAGTTCGGCCCGAAAATCAACACGGCACCACAGTTTTACAACAAACCGCCTCAAAAATAGGTCCCCTTTTTGAAGGGGACAGATGTTTGAGCTGCAAAACGCAGTGAAAATGGCAGAACGCAGGGGCACAAGCTGCAAAAATGGAGCATGGAAGCTTGAACAACCATGGTGAATACTATGTTTCTGTGGCATTGACATTGTCAAAATCCATGAAAATTTCGGGTACGATTTTCTACCCGCCGGGATGTTTGAGGCTGGAGAACTACAGTCGTACATGCACATGAAGATGGAGGCATGACATTTATTGCACATATATATTGTATGCAAAAATGGATGTAGAAGTAGAACATTGACGAGACATACAGCGGTATTGATGCATCAATATAAAACAGTGTATTCGATACATATAGTATATAGACGATGCGACGATGCGTGATGATGCGTGTGTACATATCTTGTTTTGATTGCTATGCAGCTGCTGGGTATATGGGACATCCCCGTCCTTCTGTGTACTTGTCAAGTAGTGGGAAGGAAGGGAAGGGTATTAAATGGCAAATGGAAGGAAGAGTACCAAATTTATGAAAACTATATATATATACATGCCTTGGATGTACACGACTTCATGGTGACACTGAGATGCAGGAGTTTGCATAGTTATACATACATAATACATACATACATACATACATACATACATACATACATACATACATACATACATACATACATACATACATACATACATACATACACACACATATATATACTATATATATATATATTATATACACACACACACATATATATACTTTGACAATAAGCCTGACTGCCCATCCTGACACTTGCTGCTCAAGCAAATGGTAGTGGGATTAGAAAGGGTTTGGTCCTGGCTGTCCCTTGCATCTGAGCTCAGTCGCCTGACGTCGTGTCCTTTCCATTGCAGTCCATCTTGCCTTCCGTGGATCCTTGTGGGTTTTGGACTTGGATTTCTGTGTGCCTGCCTGTTACTGCTGATTTTGTCCTTTGTGTGGGCTTTCCGTTTGGATTTGAGCCGTTGGTTCTTTCCTCCTGCGCTCTCATTGAAGATCAGGCGGCTTTTGTGGCTTGGGACCAGAGAGAGGCTGGGCAAAGAGTGCACTTGGCTTACTCAGCAGGGTTCTTTGCTCGTGCGGCACTTGAGACCTTTACTGACCAAATTGCACCTGCTGTGATCCAGGACACCTCCAAGCACTTCATCGTCCTTCGGGCCTGTGGTTTGGGTGGAACAGTTCGTTTTGGCTCGGCTGATCACTTTGATCGTTTCCGTCATCAAGTGTTTGCTGGGGGTTTCCTTTTCCACGGGTTTGCTACAGAGACAGAGCTGGAAGTGTTTTGCCAAGGAGCTAGGATTGCAGTGCCGGCCCTTTACAAGCCATGTCACTAAGGGACCGAATCAAGCCGGCGAGCAGAGGGGATCCAACTCTGCTTGTGCTCACATTGCCGGCCTCTTTTTCGGCAGTTGAAGAAGATGTTGATGTTTTTGCCATGCCGCTGGATTTGCGCGTTGGAGGAATACTCCTAGCCCTGCCGAGCGATGTAGTATCACCACAAACCATAGCAGATGGCCAAACAGGCACTGATGATTTGCTTTTTGGCCCGCATTCAAACTTTTTGGTTGGTTTGACCGAAGAGACAGAAGACATGCTTCAACAGTTGAATTAGGCGTTGAAGCCGAAGTGCTTGTAGTCGATGTGCATGAAGACATCCTTGCATTTTGCAGGGAGTATGACCCAGTCACTGATTCGCATGCCGGTATCTTTGGATTCTCCAATGATCATCCGAACAGCTTGCCAGACTTTGCCCAGCTGTGGAGACAAGCCAGTGATTGGTTGTTGCAGCGCGCTGATGACCGTACGGGTTTTTACACTGCTCAAGAGGACCAGGGTACACCTGTAGCCAAAGCCGGGCCTTCAGCAAATGGGCCACCGACTGCCAAAGCAAAGAAAGCTGCACAGCCAAAGCGAGTCTCCAATGCGATGATCGCCGACCAGCTGAATGTTTTGGTCGCCCAGGTTCAAGTGCTGAGTCAAAGACAGGACAAATTGGAAAAAGCAGGCTGCTCTGCCGATCCTGTGCCCGGGCGTTCCTATGGCCCCTCAAACAAGCTGCCAGCTGTGTCTGCTGCATTGATAGGCCAGAAGGTTCCCCCGCTAGTTGGAGTTGCGAAGGCGCTGAATCTCCTCGGGCCTCCTCCCAAGACCAGAGCAGCAGTTCCAGTGAGCCATGCTCCAGATGCCACTCAAGACGAGCCGTACGATGTGTTGCAGCCTTTAGATCCCGAGAACCAAGGGATAGCAGCAGCTCTCAGTCAGCAGTCAACGGCTATCACTGCACTGGTTGCCCACTTAGCTTCTCAGACAGGGGATGTCATCGGAGATCTTTCTGGCCTCGGTCCTCAATCGAGTACCACAAAAGGAGTGCAGCGAAGAGAGAAGATGCAAAGCGAGCTAGCAAGCGGCAGCAGCTGTTTCTTCTTACAGCTCCTTCAGCAGCTTCATCGGCGGCTACATCCCTCCAGGCCTGTCCCTCAGAAGGAGGAAGATCTCTTGACAGTGTCAACGTTGACATACCTAGAGAGGCAAGGGGGATTCAGGAATCAAAGAGAACTTGGCCTGGTAGCCTGGGTGCTTGGGCATGCAATCGATGCGGCAGCGGCGGGGGATGTCCATCTGACAAAGGAAATCCTGGCCTTACTTCTGGTGGCGGTGGAACAAGCGGTGGTGGACAAGGGAGATTGGACACTGGCGTATATGCTCACGCTTCTGGAAGAGCTGCCCCTACAGATGTTCCAGGAGAGATCCTTCAGTGTGTCGCAGCACACGAAACCCTTCGGGCCTTTGGCCCCAGCAGTGGATGGCTGTTGTTCTGGCGTATCTCAAGGATCTCGAAGTGTTCACAAACAAGAAAACAGAGACAGTCAAGAAGACACCAAAGGCTGCGGCGACACAAGATGCGCCCCAACCGGCACCAGAGCCGGACAAAGAGGCTTCACCCAAACGAAAGCCGCGATTTCCGCGGAAACCCAAAGCCAAACAGCCTGCAGAGACATGACCGGTTCAGCCCGGTCGCAGAGCAACTTTAGGTGCAATGTCCCTGAGGTTGCAAATCCTGATGGAATTCAATCTTTTGGGTCCCGTAAACATAAAATAAACAAGTGGACTTGTAATAGATGTAAGAATAGGGATTGCCGTGGACTTTCTTGCAAAGCCTGTGGATTTTCACCGGCTTCTCCTGTTTCTGGAATTCGCATGTCTTCGGCTGTGGACGTTCTTTCCTTTGGGAAGTGGTGTTCATTTTTGGCCGTGTCTGTCCTTCGGACTCGTTCCCCGTTTGCTGCTTTTCTTCGTGCCACGCTGCATCTGCCACGAAGTTCCATGACTTCGTCATCGCCTGCATTTCCTTTGCCATTCCCCTATCCAGGTATATTCGCAAAGATGCCTCCAGGTCTTTCCTCTATCAAACGTCGCGGGACCCACCTGCGTAGGGCTGTGCATGTAATTGTGATGGCCTTGAATTTTTGGTGGAGTGGGAGCAGTTTTGTATCTACCGAGCTTCTGGAGAGGACACCGTCTTCCTGCCAACGAGTGTTGCTGAGGACAATAGAGAGTCTGTTGCAGGCTGACGGCCCTGAGACTGAATTTGAGGTTTTGTCCAGTGGCCGACGTTTTCCACAACTTGTTGCTAGACTGACAGAGCTTTCTGGTGCTTTGACCAAGCTAGGTGTTGGCTCAGGTCCTTACTCGAAGGTTTTTCCCGGTCATGAGGTCCCGCTTGACAACAGCCTGTATGCAGAAGTACAAGTCGCTTGATGCCAACAGGTTGAAAGTGGTGGGCACCGGATCCTTTGATGCAACTGAGCACCTTAGTCCTGAGCTCTGTATGGCCTATAGATTTCCTGATTCTCTGCTTTTGGATCGCACGTCAAAAGAATGGGAGTATGCTCAAAGGATGGACTCTGTGGAGGAGGTATGTCAACTTGCCAAACTCTGGGATGCCAGGGGATTGCTTTTTATCCATGATGTGGACTTGGGGAAGAGTAGGAAGTTTGAGTTGGTGCGCATCTTCAATTGCCTGAAAAATCAACTTGTTGACAGACAGATAGGCGACCGAAGGGGCCGTAATGCAGTCGAGGGTCGTGTGACCGGACCTTCTGCTGACCTCCCCACTGGACCAGATCTTTTGGATTTGCAGCTGAACGCCAAGACAGAAACTCTCTATCATCTGCACTGACCGGAAGGATTTTTATCACCAGTTCTTTTCTTCTCAGAACCGTACCATTTCCAACACAGTCGGACCTTGCCTGCCTCTGGACCTTCTTAGGGATACAACTGCGTATGAAGCCTTTGTTGCGGAAAGGAGGGTCAGAAAACCTCACCGGACCATTGGTGGGGATAGGCTAGGTTTTTCAGACCGTCAGTTGCTGCCGAAATGTGGTCCTGACAAATGTATGATCGCTTTCAAGAGCATCCCGCAAGGAGACCATGCGGGGGTTGAAATAGCCACGGCAGCGCATGAGGGTCTTCTCAAAGGTTCTGGACTTCTTGATGATATGACTCGTCTCAGCAGTTCCAAGCCGTTCCAAGGTGATGGTCTTTGTCAAGGTTTGGTGATCGATGACTCTTTTTGCTGTTGCTAAGGTAACACTTGGACTTTTGGTACAGAGCCCTGCCGAAGAATGTCTGCGTAAAAGCAAGGAGACCTATTTGGCTGAAGGATCCTGGGCTCGGATGACAAAGACATATGTGGTGTACGCAAAAATAATCGGTGCGGGTGTAAATGCCTCTGAGAGATGTCAAGGTTTTGGCCATGTTTTGGTGTCAGCTCCCCAGGAGAAAAGGTTTGCGTTGTCCTGGCTGACCTTGCAACTTTGTCAGCTTTCTCACACTTCTGACTCGCTGCACTTGTGCCTTTTGGGCGGTTGGACTTCCGTTCTGATGTTTCGCCGTCCGTTTATGTCAATCCTGCAGAAGTCTTTTGGTGTTGTGGCCTTGTCGCTTTTTAATGCTTCCAATCCAAAAATGCTCCCTCTTTCCCGGTCAGTTGCAAATGAACTGACCCTTTTGGCCTGTTTGGCTCCGCTTTGCACCTCCGACATTGCGGCAGACTATTGTGATAGGCTGTTTGCCACAGATGCCTCTCTTGATAAAGGGGCCATAGTCAGCTGTGCAGTTGAAAGAGAAGTAGCTGAAGTTCTTTGGAGAAGCTGCAGGTCAAAGGGTGGGTATAGCAAGTTGCTCACAAAGAACCAATCCATCCTTTCCCGATGCCTTGATTTTGAGGAAGTAGAGGAACCTGGGACACCAGACTTAAGGAGACTGTGGCTTATCGGTTTGATTTCCTTGAGATCTTTGCTGGAGCAGCCACAGTAACTTCTGCCGTTGCTGCCAAGGGCTACTCGGTTGGTTTTCCCATTGACTTGTCTTTCAGCCAAGAGTTGGATGTTTCTCAGGTCAGGGTTTTGGAATGGATTTTGCACTTGATTTCAAATCATTACGTGCTGTCGGTTATGGTTGAGCCGCCTTGTACCACGTTCAGCGTGATGCGCCGCCCGGCGTTGCGTTCAAAAAGTACACTGTTTGGTTTCGGCATTTGTGATCCCCAAACTGCTCAGGGTACACTGCTTGCCATGAGGGCTTTGCAAATTTTCAAAGTTTGTTTGCTTCACGGAGTGACATGTGTCCTTGAGAATCCCTGGTCCTCCAAGATGAAGTTTCTCCCGGCATGGCAAACGATGCTCGAGCATGATAATTGCCAGTTTGTCAGATGTGATTCCTGTGCATATGGGTCCATTCATCTCAAATCCTTTGGTTTCCTCTGCGCTTGGGCTGACACCTCCTTCATCTTGCTTAGGTGCTCAGGTGACCATGAACATGTGCCAGTTGAGGGTTCTTTCACGAAAAAGTCAGCGACCTATGTTGAGGCCTTAGCTGAAGCTTTGAGCAATGTCATGGCCACAGGAATTGAACGTCTTCGTGGTTTCAAAACTGAATGCACTTCATTGGCTTGCGAGGGCCTTGAGAACCAATTGATCAATGAGGTGGCTTTGGGTTCCTCCTGGTGCTTGGGCTCTGTGTGGACTTTTAAGGTAGGTTCTCACATAAACATTCTTGAGCTTTCCGCAGTTGTGCGCCTGGCTCTCCATTTGGTGAAGAAAGGGAAGAGCCTAAGGATTGTTATCCTTGTTGATTCCAATGTGATCAAGTGCGCTGCGTCAAAAGGAAGGTCTTCGTCAAAAGCTTTGCTCAAGTTGCTGAGGAAGTTGGCAGCGCTCTCTGTTGTCGGTGGTTTGTACATTGTCTTCGGGTTTGTCCCTACACGTTTAAATCCGGCTGATGATCCAACCCGAGAGCATGATCTTAGGGAACCGATTCCGGGCTTGGACTTGGCCGCCTGGGATCGCCTGGATCTGTTTTCGCTGTCTGCTCTTCCTCGTCTTCGTCGTTGGAGTTCCAACTGGGTGCGTCTTGTGCTTCGGCTCATGGGTCCCTCTCCTTTGCGTCACTTTGACCACAACATGTATCGCTGCTGTGCCTTCCCCTATGGACTAAGTTCGATTCCATCTTCCTCCTTCCAGGACTTCTGTGTCCCTCATATGGATTTCGATGCCGCGTTGGGTTTCCCGGGTGAAGGTCCGGCGGCTGGGCTCATCTTTTTCTGGACTTCGTTTCGATTTGGACTTTTGGTAGCTTTAGGTCCTGGTTTCACTCATGGCGTTTTGCGACCGCGCAATCCTGGAGATCTGCATAGACAGTCACTAAGGAATGTTCGACCTCCGCTTCAGGAAGGCAGACCGGTTCTGGCGTTGACGTCAAATCAAAGAGTGTCTTTTATCAACCAGTTTCGTTCATGGCTTGCGGCGATGGATATTTCTCTGGAAGTATTGCTGGCTGAACACTATACCAGGATTGACGAAATCAATAAGCTGCTTGTCCAATACGGTCGATGTCTTTATTCTGTTGGTAGGCCCTACAATCACTTTGCGGCGACTCTCAATGCTATTGCATCTGCAAAACCTGTCATCCGGAGACAGCTTCAGGAGTCATGGAACTTGGCATTCGCTTGGGTTAAGGAGGAACCTTCTGCTCATCACATTGCTATGCCCTGGCAAATTTTGCTGGCGGCAATTTCTGTGGCCTTATTCTGGGGCTGGACAGACATAGCTGGTATGCTGGCATTGAGTTTTGGTGCTTTGTTGAGAGTTGGTGAGTTTACAGGTGCCCTACGCAAGGATTTGTTACTTCCTTGCGATACCAACTACACCAACTCGTTTGCTCTACTTGCACTCCGTGAACCGAAGACAAGAATGACAGCTGCTAGGCACCAGAGTGCTAAACTCGACATTCCAGACCTTCCGTGTGGCACATTTGGCTTTTTCAGGACTGAAGCCTCTGCAAAGGCTATGGTCAAAATCGGGACAGACCCTGAGACTACGTTTTAAGCAGGTGATGGCTGAGCTTGGAATCACCGAACATGTCAAGCTGAACAACAAGTCTCTGGATTTAGGTTCCTTAAGGCCTGGTGGTGCTACATGGGTACTTCAACAAACTGAGGATGGCGAATTTACACGGAGAAGGGGGCGATGGATAAACACCAAGGTGATGGAGATTTATATTCAGGAAGTGTCGGCCTTTCAATTTTTATCTGCTCTCCCGTCTTCTGCTCAGCGCAAAGTTTTCTGCCTGTGCGATGTTTTTCCCACAGTTTTGAGCCAAGCTGAAGAATACTGGAAAGCTGCGATTCCGAACAATGTTTGGTACAAATTGTGGAAAGAACAAGTTATCAGGAAGTGATGGGATTTGCGGGTGAGACTTTCTGACTGGCCCAAAGACTGGGCTGCGTCTTGAAAGATGCGGACATTCGAACACGCAGCGCTGCAAAGCAAGTGGAAAGAGGCGCTGGAAATCTTGACAATAAGCTTGACTGCCCATCCTGACACTTGCTGCTCAAGCAACCCGCCCAAGTGGCACCCGCAAAGCAAGTGGAAAGAGGCGCTGGAAATCTTATACATATATATATATATATTATCTAAGTTTAAGACATATGCTCTTGGGTTTGGGCATTGTGTGGCTACGTCCCAAGCGCACGGGTGCGCGTGCATTCTGCGCGGGTGAGCGCGCGAGTGTGCGGAAAGGCGCGCGGGTGAGCGAGCGGGCGAGCGCGCGAGCGCGCGGACAGGCGTGCGGGTAGGCGAGCGGGTGAGCGCGCGAGTGCGCGGATAGGCGCGCGGGGGAGCGAGCGGGTGAGCGCGCTAGCGCGCAGTCAGGCGCGCGGGTGAGCGAGCGGGTGAGCGTGCGAGTGCGCGGGTGAGCGTGCGAGTGCGAGGGTGGGCGTGCGGGTAAGTGCGCGGCCGAGCGCGTGAGTACGGGGATATAGGCGTGTAGGTAATTTGGTGGGTGAGCACGCGAGCGCACGGTGGGGTATGTGGGTCAGTGAGCGCGGGTATAGGTGGGGACTTGGCACAGAGGGTGACGGAGGCATACTGTTTGAGCATTTTCTGATTTTATAATCAAAGGCATTTGCTTTCAATATCTTTCAATCATATGGGAAAATTTACAGTAGTGCCTGGCCGTGCCGGGGCAGAAGTTTGTAATGAATAAGAAATTAATGGGTTATAGGTTTTGTTTGAGGCGCGGGAGAAATGAAACGCTGAAGTTGTGATGCCACTGAAATGACATGAAAGAACCCATGCACGCCTGCCATGCACGCCTGACGGACTGAATGAATGAATGAATTTGAATGAATAAGCCAATGAGTGAATGACTGACTGACTGAACAAGTGAGGGAAGGAAAGAATGTGAGTGAGTGAGTGAGTGAGTGAATGATTGAAGTGAATGAATGAGTGAGTGCGTGAGTGGGCTTGAGTGAAACAATGAGTGAAGCAATGAATAGATGAATGAAGTATCATGAGTCATGAACGAATCAAACAACGGAGTAATGAGTAAGTGAATCAAAGAAAGGATGAATGAATGGTTGAACCCAGCAAACGACGAGCCAATGAATCCACGAACCAATGAACCCATGAATCCATGAATGCGTGAATGAATGTATGAACCAATGCAATGAATGCATGAATGAATGCATGCATGCATGAATGAATGATTGCACGAATGAAGGAATGAACGCATAACAGAGTGAATGAGTGAGAGGGTGAATGGATAGATGGATGAGTGGGCTACCTCTTTGTTGAGCTACTTCCTCACTTAGCGACCTCTTGGTTGAGGTGCCTCTTTGCTCAATTACTTCTCTGAGCAGCCTCTTATCTGGGCTACTTCTTCGCTGACCCGCTTCTGTTGCCTCCCGCTCTTAGCTACCTCTTCTATAGCTTCTGCAGCACAATGCACTTAGCAACATCCAGCTGCAATCCCGCATGCGCAAAGGTGGCAGTATGCTCAAAAACTACCTGTTGCGCAGCTGTTACAATGGGTTTAGCAACTTCCAGCCACAATCCCGAATTGCAGGAGGGTGGAAGCATCACCGATGCTTTCCTGCGCGCGGCCGTGCCAACGAATCGTTTCACGGCCGGTAACCCGCAAAGCAGGAGCGTCCCACCAAATTGACCCATGTGCGCGCAGCATCTTCCCTTGCGCTACTCTGCGCCCCTTGTTTTTCAGATTTCTTTTGGAAAACCGAGCTCTCACTATACAGTCTCGTGCACTTTTTTGGTCCACAGCTTGTCTAGATCGAGGCCCGGACCCGGACCCGCAGAAACACAGACCATACTGTCGCGACCCCAGGAACCACCAAACCCGTAGGACCACGGGGCTTCGCGCCTGAGCATGTTTTCCCCTTGAAATCACATGCCCCCGGGCACTTTCAATTCCCAACTACTTGATGACCAGGTTGACATCATGATGTGGCTGACATGTGGCTGGCATGATGGTGTGAATGCTAACCAGGACCAGCGCCCATAAGTCGCAACTGTGGAGCTGCCACTGCAATACTTTAGATTAGAACATACCATGCCACTACGGTTCCATCTGCCAGAGTTGNAACCAGGACCAGCGCCCATAAGTCGCAACTGTGGAGCTGCCACTGCAATACTTTAGATTAGAACATACCATGCCACTACGGTTCCATCTGCCAGAGTTGCAGCACTAAAAATGCCGAACATTGCGAGCGGATCTTGTACTCTGGATCTGCCACCACCATATCTAGATAGCCCCGTGTAACTACAGTCCTTGGCGCCCAGATCCCAGACGCATGTTCTTGAGACGATGTGGTCCGGTCACCGCCTGCATTGATATATCTACCTATCTATCTAGCTATCTAGCTATCTANTTGGCGCCCAGATCCCAGACGCATGTTCTTGAGACGATGTGGTCCGGTCACCGCCTGCATTGATATATCTACCTATCTATCTAGCTATCTAGCTATCTAGCTATCTATCTATCGATCTATCTATCCATCTTTCTAGGTACCTGGCTATCTATCTAGCTATCTAACCCTGCATCATAGCAATACGTCGCAGCATCACTTACATCTTCAGTCCCGCATCTNTCTATCCATCTTTCTAGGTACCTGGCTATCTATCTAGCTATCTAACCCTGCATCATAGCAATACGTCGCAGCATCACTTACATCTTCAGTCCCGCATCTGTTACAATGTGTTTAGCAACCTCCGGCTACAGTCCGAATAGCAAGAGAGTGACAGCATTCCTGCTCGCAGCCGTGCCAGTGCGTTTTGTCACAACAGGTTGCAAGCCCGCACAGCAGGAGCGTCTCAACAAATCAGCAGCGTCAACAAAGCGGACTTTTCCGCGCTAGTCTGAGCACCTCTTTTTTACGTTGTTTCCATTGAAAACCGAGCNAGCAGGAGCGTCTCAACAAATCAGCAGCGTCAACAAAGCGGACTTTTCCGCGCTAGTCTGAGCACCTCTTTTTTACGTTGTTTCCATTGAAAACCGAGCACTGACTCAGAGCTCTCACTACCCAGTCTCGCGCGTGTTTTACCAACCTCATCTTGCAAGAGTGTTCGAGAAGGACGGGCTTTTAAAATTTGGATTTGGTCAGTCAAGCTCTTACAGTTTCGTGCATTTTTGGGCCCACCATTTCCCAGATCGATGCCGGACCCGCAGAAACACATACCCTACTGTCGCGACCCCAGGAGCCACCATACCAGTAAAAACACGGGGTTCGCGCCCCGTGAAATCACATGCTCCCGCACACTTTCACTTCCTACCTGCTTGATGATCAGGTTGACATCATGATGTGGTTGACATGATGGTGCGAAAGCTAAGACCATCGTCCGCAACTCGGAGGTTTGCAAGCTAAATTTCCTTTCGTCAGGAGGCGAACCCTCCACCTGAGTGTGGGTGATTTAGCGTCGGATTGTTTGTTGGTGGAGAGCTCGTCTGTTCTTGTCTTCAAAGGCTGTAGTCTGTTATATAATGTTATATAAGATTCCCTAATTTGAAGATACAGTGGATACTTGGCCATTTACTTTCCCAGCCAAAAGTGCTGGACAAGGTGCCTGCGATTTGTCGCGCTTGTGCCAAGAGGTGGCGCTGCGACCAATTAATTCAATGCAGCACGTGTGATTCTATTGCCTGCGCCGAGATCATGTCCTTGTCTGATGTCTGACGCGAAACAGTTTTCCTTCCGGAGGCTTGTGCATCATGAAGAATGCAATGCTTCCTGTTAAGTGGTCATGCGTTGGCTGCCAAAAAAAAAATCGGAGTGAATGATGCGTGCTTGCCTGCGCATGTTTGTACGTCTGTCCTTCACTTTTGGAGAATTCATTTTTAATGGGCAGTTTAGGCAAAATAAGGCCTTATTTTCCCCAAACTGCCCCTTAAAAGTGAACGTGCGGCGTGGGTGAGCGGGCGCGGGCAGTCGTGCAGGGTGGTGCAAAGGCAAAAAAATCAACGCGAGCCTCTTGTCCCAAAAGCCCCTTCATACACGATCGCTCGCATGCACTTACGCCTACTCGCGCGTTCGTACGTCCGCACGTTCACTTTTGCACCGTTCGTTTTTAAGAGGCAGTTTGGGCAAAATAAGGCCTTATTTTCCCCAAACTGCCCCTTAAAAGTGAACGTGCGGCGTGGGTGAGCGGGCGCGCGGGCTGTCCGTGCAAGGTGGCGCAAGGGAAAAGAATTAGACGCGAGCTCCCCGTCCGAAAGCCGCGCATGTGCTTACGCGATCGCTCGCGCGCATGTATAGGCTTATACTCGCGCATTCGTACGTCCGAGCGTTCACTTTTGCACCGTTCGTTTTTAAGAGGCAGTTTGGGCAAAATAAGGCCTTATTTTCCCCAAACTGCCCCTTAAAAGTGAACGCGCGGCGTGGGTGAGCGGGGGCGCGGGCGGGTGTGCAAGGTGGTGCAAGGGCAAAAAAAACGCGAGCTCCCTGTTCGAAAGCCGCGCATGTACCTACGTGATCGCTCGCGCGCACGTACGCTTACTCGCGCGTTCGTGCGTCCCCACGTTCACTTTTGGACCGCGCGTTTTTAAGAGGCAGTTTGGGCGAAATAAGGCCTTATTTTGCCCAAACTGCCTCTTAAAACCGCGCGGTCCAAAAGTGAACGTGCGAACGCGCGGACGCGCGGGTGAGCGAGCGAGTGGATGAGCGGGCGCGCGGGTGAGCCCGCGCATCTACTTGCGCGNCGCGCAAGTAGATGCGCGGGCTCACCCGCGCGCCCGCTCATCCACTCGCTCGCTCACCCGCGCGTCCGCGCGTTCGCACGTTCACTTTTGGACCGCGCGTTTTTAAGAGGCAGTTTGGGCAAAATAAGGCGCGGTCCAAAAGTGAACGTGCGAACGCGCGGGCGCGCGGGTGAGCGAGCGAGTGGGTGAGCGGGCGCGCGGGTGAGCGAGCCAGTGGGTGGGTGTACGCTTTGGTGATCTGGACATGGTTAGATTTCGAGTTGCGGCGAAGGGGATACATCAAGCACTGGTGGGTTCCAGCCTGTGTGCAGCTGTGGCAAGCACAGCTGCAAAGCTGTATGACGTTTGTCGTAGTAGAGTAATTTTAAAAACTCTTGGAGCCAATATTCATCATAGTTTTAGTGATGTAGTGATCATAAGAAAAGATAATTTATATAATCTCTAGATAGTCCGTTCGTAGATGCATACAGGTTTTTCGCTCAAGTTCAATCTATGTAATCTAGCGCATGACATTGGATGCCATAAACGAAGATGCACGATACGATCACCATTGATGGCATGCACACCCCTTACAAAAAAGCAAATGTTCCCACTGCGGTGACCCAGTTTTCATGTCTTGCGCGTGAATTTTCGTATGCGTGTATATATATATATATATATACATACATATATCTATATATATATATATATATCAGATTTGTATATATATATATATGTATATATATAACGCGACTTCAGATCTTATGTATGAAATTTGTACGGGTTAATTCGTGGCAGCATATAGATAATCCCTGCCGTGCCATGGCGGAAGTTTTGAAAACATACAACATCTATAAGAAACCAATGATTTGGGAAGTGTGGAAACCAATGATTTGGGAAGTGTGTGAGGCAGAAGAAAAGAAATGTATCAACGACTGAGCACATGGTTGTTGTGACCCCAATGAAATGGCATAAAAGAATCAATGGACGCCTGACAGGTTGAATGAGGGAATGAATTCCAATGACTGAGCCTATAAGTGAAAGGGTTGAATGAATGGAAGGAAGGAAGGAAGGAAGGGCTGAACCAGTGAGTGACTGAAGGAGTGCGTGAGTAAAAACCAATGAGTGAATCAACGAACGAATGAATCAAAATCAAGCATTGAGTGAGCCAATGAAAGGATGATTGGATCAATGAACCAAGCAGCTGCCAATGCGTCAATGAATCCATGAACCAATGTCCCCATGAATCAATGAATCGATGAGTCCATGAATCCATGAATGCATGAATGAATGTATGAATCAATGCAATGAATGCATGAATGAACGCATGCATGCACGAATGAATGATTGCACGAATGAAGGAATGAACGCATGACAGAGTGAATGAGTGAGAGGGTGAATGGACAGATGGATGAGTGGGCTACCTCTTTGTTGAGCTACTTCCTCACGGAGCGACCTCTTGGTTGAGGTGCCTCTTTGCTCAACTACTTCTCTGAGCAGTCTCTTATCTGGGCTACTTCTTCGCTGACCCGCTTCTGCTCTGAGTTGCCTCGCACTTAGCTACCTCTTCTATATAGCTTCTGCAGCCCAATGCACTTAGCAACATCCAGCTGCAATCCCGGATAGCAGGAGAGCGGCAGCATCACCTATGCTTTCCTGCGCGCAGCCATGCCTTGCGTTTTGTCACAACCAGTTACAAACCCGCAAGGCAGGAACATGCAGGAACGTTCCTCCAAATCGACCCACGTGCTTGCAGCGTCAACAAAGTGGAGTTTTTCGCGCTACTCTGCACCTTCTATCTTTTAACCTTTTTTTAATAGACAGATCTCTAACAGTATTGTCCACTTTTTGTCGACAAATTTCCCAGATCGAGGCCCGACCCTCAGAAACACAGACCCTATTGTCGCGACCCCGCAACCCACCATACCCGTCAAACTACAGGTCAGGGCTTCGCTTCGCGCCCGGACATCTTTTTTTCCGTGAAATCACATGCCTCCGGGCACTTTCAATTCCCAACTGCTGATGATCAGGTAGGTTGACATCATGATGTGGCTGACATGATGGTGTGAATGCTAACCAGGACCAGCGCCCATAAGTCGGAAGTTTGCTTACGAAAGTTCCTTTGACAACTGTGGAGCTGCCACCGCAATACTTTACGATCATACCGTGTCACAACAGTTCCATTTGCCAAAGTTGCAGCACTAAAAATGCCGAACACTGCTGACAACCAGAACCTAGATAGCCCCGTGTAACTACAGTCCCACGGGCCAAGATCCCAAGTGCACGTTCTTGAGACAATGTTGTCGAGTCAGCAGCTGTGTATGACATTTACATGTCTATCTCGCTTAGCTAGCTATCTATCTACAAATCTATCTACCTATCTGCCTATCTACCTATCTACCTATCTATCTATCTGTCGATCTATTTATCCACCCAGTCATCTTGCTATCTATAATAGCTATCTAGCTATCCAGCTATTTAGCTATCTAGCTATCTAGCTACCGACCTATCTACTATTCACTTATCTACCTTTCTACTTATCTACCTATCTCCCTATCTACCTATCTTCTACCTACCTGTCTACCTACCTGTCTACCTATCTGTTTACCTATCTCTTTACCTACTATCTACCGATCTACGTTTCTACCTTTCTACTTATCTGCCTAGCTACCTATCTACCTACTTAGCTTTCTATCTATCTACCTATCTACCCATCGACCTATCGACCTATCCTATTGTCGTATTATCGACCTATCTTCTTATCTACCTGTCTACTACCTATCTATCTGTCTGTCTGTCTATCTTTCTGTGTCTCTATCTAACTACCAATAACCTTGCTATCTAACCATCTAGCTATCTAGCTTAACCATCTAGCTATCTAGCTGTCTACTTATCTATCTACCGCTAGTTATCTTTCAAGGTGCGTCGATTTGATTCCAGAAGCTGTTTTTGAAGTCAACGCACACACACACACATGAAATGCCACTTCGCAATCAGTCCTTCTGGCCGGGATGGAAGTTGTAAAGTATTGCCTTCCTCAAGTATTGATTCTCTCCGCTTCGACCCTTCTCTCAGCCCCCTCCCATTTTTGTTATTTCCCATGCGTAAGATTTTTCTTCTCGAAGGCCTTTGACAACCGAGANTCCCATTTTTGTTATTTCCCATGCGTAAGATTTTTCTTCTCGAAGGCCTTTGACAACCGAGAGCTGCAGTTCCACGTTCCAATATAGCCACACACGGCCTACATACAGGCTACAATGCACGCAGCATTTGCAATGCACTTGGGAACCTTTAGCTGCAATCCCCGTTGACGGCAATAACGTCGCAGCATCACTTACATCTTCAGCCTTGCAGCTGATTCAATGTGTTTAGCAACCTCCAGCTACAACCCGCATGCCAGGAGAGTGGCAGCATCGCCGATGCTTTCGTGCGTGCAGCCGTGCCAATGCGTTTTGTCACAACCAGTTGCAGACCCGTATACATAGCAGGAGCCAACGCGCAGCGTCAACAGCGCGGACTTTCCGGGCAAGTCCGCGCGCCTGATATTTTTTTGTAGTTCCTTGTGGAAATCAATCTCTTACACAGTCTCATGCACATTGCGCATTTTGCCGACCTTATCTTCCAAGAGTGTTCGAGGAGGAAAGGCTTTCGTAAATTTCGAAGTTAAGTCGAGCTCTTACTACAGTTACGTGCGCTTTTTGTCGACAACTTTCCCAGCAAGGCCCCGACTCGCGGAAACACAGACCCTATACTTTCGCGACCCCAGGAGCCACCATACCCGAAAAAACAAAGGGCTTCGCGCCCGAGAGTGTTTCCTCCCTTAAATCACATGCTCCCGGGCACCCTCACTAACTACTTGTGATGATGAGGCTGACATGATGGTGTGAATGCTAACCAGGACCATCGTCCGTAACTCGGAAGATTATTCCCGCATCTGTCCACACGCCAGTGTGTGTGTGTGTGTGTCACGTGTATAGGCTTCTCAAGCACGCTGCCGCCATGTCCCCATGTATACTTGGTATACGCACGGGCGCTTGCAGGCACATCCATGTCCACATGTACGGTCGCGACACGCGCGCTCACATGCACGCACCCCCCTCCACGTACGTTCGCACGCGCGCTCACAGGCACCACATGTACGCTCGCACGCGCGCTCGCTCGCACGCACCCTTGTCCACATGTACGTTCGCACGCGCGCTCGCACGCGCGCTCGCACGCGCGCACGCGCGCTCGCACGCACGCTCCCATGTCCACATGTACGTTTGCACGCGCGCTCGCACGCACGCACCCATGTCCACATGTACGTTCGCACGCGCGCTCACACGCACGCATCCACGTCCACNTTTGTATGTTCAACATGTCCGTTCGCACGTCCGCCTATCCCGCGCACATTTTCTACACACATGTGGTGCATATGTCTTGGACCTAGCTAATATATATATTATACACATATATATGTATACATATATAATTACCTTGACCGGTGGTTGTTATATTTCCAGGCACGTAGTTACTCCTAGTTGCCAGTCTCGAGATGCTCCTGGACTCCTGGACACCTGGACGTTGCCATTTGGATTTGCGGCGTTTTGCCGCGTTTCGCCGCTTGATTTTTTTCGAAGAAACCACTGCTTCCAATTCCAAGGTCTCGATCAAGAGGTCGCCGGCGAAGAGATGATGATGAGGAAGAAGAGGACAACGGCGACAACATGTATTCCGCATGTATTCCACATGTATTGCACTTTAAAAGAACTATTGGATCTATTGGCCATGGTCAAAACAGGCTGTAACCCAGGCTGTTCAGGATTGTTTGGGTTTCAGTGTTCTGTGATCGTACTTGCTTACAGCCGGTGGGAAGGAGTATCAAAAGAGACGAGATGAAGAAAGACGGAAGAAAGAAGAGGCCGAAGCGATGCAGGGTCTACGAAATGGAACCCTTGTCGAGCAACGAGGACGCTTTCCTACCTTTCTCCTTTCTAAATTCAGATTTGTGAGTGCCTTGTGGACTTGTCTCTGAAGTCCAAATGGTCAACTGAAGCCACATGATTTTCTAAGTGGCAGCTGCAATCGACAGTTAGCCGACAGTTAGGTGATGTTTTGTGCCTTTTTGATGATCTTCATCCTCTGTGATTGGACTGAACCCTGAAGCTCTGTGATTGGTGGTCCACACTTGGTAGCTCCTAAGCCCTCAGGTTGCCTCAGCTTTGGGTGAGATTGTTTACCTTGCTCAGGGCAACGGCTGACATAGTCCAAAGATGTCCCAAGATGTCCCAAGATGTCCCAAGATGGAAAGGAATAGCAAAAACAATATTGGGAAAAATAGCAAACTGACAAGACCTTGGAGGGATTTCTAAAGGTTTCCACATTGGGTATAGATTGCCAATACGTCTAAATATGTCCAAATACTATCTCTAGATATTCACCACTGAGGCACTTTGTTCGGGTCGGGTCTTGCGACTTTTCAAGGCTTTGAGCAGCTACAGATTCGTTCAGATTTGAGGTGCAATTCCGTCTGAAACCCTTCGCTTTGCTCCAGCTGAAGGCAGTGCAGAAAAGGGAAGAGCAGCGACAGAAAGAAGAAGAGGAACAGGACAGAAGTCGGACAGAAAGGGAAAGGAAGCAAACTGGCTGGTGCAACTGTGGCATGAATGAACCATTGGAGCAAGTTTGTACGGACACATCATATCGTTCCAAATTACGCTTGTGTGTGTATGCATGATATCTACATGTAAACATGATATCCGTGTAGTATTTAGTATTTACATGTTTGCAGCTAGACACATATATACATATATATATATATATGTATGCATATATCTATGCCACACCCATGTTTGATGTTGGATTGCCGCAGCTCATGCGGTTCAATGCATCGTTTTTGCTGCAGAAGGCGCAGCACTTCCGATTCTGTGCTTGA
>BGPT01001010.1:10386-66135 GCA_003297045.1 Symbiodinium sp. clade C Y103
TCCAACGTGGTTTCCAACATGGTTTCCAACATAGTTCTTAACATAGTTCCTTCCCTTACGTATGAACCCACAGATAAAGAGGCCAGCGCCTGAATTAATCCATGCATGTATAAGTGGAAGAATATATGTATGTATCAATGTATGTAAGTAAGTAAGTATGTATGTATGTATGAATGTATGTATGTGTATCCCCGCCCCCCCTGTGGGATGGGGTGGGGGGTCAGTATGTAGATGTGATTGTATGTANTATGAATGTATGTATGTGTATCCCCGCCCCCCCTGTGGGATGGGGTGGGGGGTCAGTATGTAGATGTGATTGTATGTATGCATCCATGCATGTATAAATATAAATGGAAGAATATATGTATGTATCAATGTATGTATGTAAGCAAGTATGTATGCATGTATGTATGAATGTATGTATGTGTATCCCCGCCCCCCCCCTGTGGGATGGGGTGGGGGTTGGTAATCAATTATGAGCTATATATAGAATATATATATATATATATAGAGTATATATAGAGTATATATAGAGTATATATAGAGTATATATAGAGATATATATCTCATATATATCTCATATATATCTCATATATAAGAGTATATATAGAGTATATATAGAGTATATATAGGGTATATAAACAGTATATATATAGAGTATATCTAGAGTATATATAGAGTATATATAGAGTATATACAGAGTATATATAGAGTATATACAGAGTATATATATAGAGTATATATAGAGTATACATAGAGTATATATAGAGTGTACATATATATATATATATATATATAGAGAGAGAGAGAGAGAATAGATACAGTATATATAAGTATCAGTATCCCCGCCCTCCCCCCTGTGGGTGGGTAGGGGGGTGGGAGGGGGTGAAGGGTGAGGGGNAAGTATCAGTATCCCCGCCCTCCCCCCTGTGGGTGGGTAGGGGGGTGGGAGGGGGTGAAGGGTGAGGGGGGGGAGGGGTGGGGGACCCAACCCATTCGGCGGGGGGGGGCCCTGGTGGCCTGGGGACGGGATCATATATATATATATATATGTAGATAGATGGATGGATGGATGGATAGATAGATAGATAGGCAGATAGATAGATAGATAAACACATAATAAAGGGGTATAGTATACGACATGGATACAAACCAGTGGCGAACTGGGATGACCGCAAATGCTTCAGGTCAGGAGGCAGCTGCCAGAGCTGTTCTGAGTAGTGCATCCCCTGAGCTGTGAAAGGGGATGGTCGGGTCAAACACATAAATCAGAACACAGAAGTGGCTTAACCCCATTTCACAAGTGTAACTTAACAAGTAGATCAAGAAAAACCATAGAAGCTTTAACCTTGGGTTGGTACATTAGTGGCTTCGTTTCTTGCAGTACACATCACTAATGGAACAATAGGCGACCAGCTAGGAAATGGAAATTAGTTTTTTGGGGTGAGATTGAGGCTTGGTCACGGAAAGTCATGAAAATGGATGGAGATGCTGGGGTATAAACCTTTGTTGGGCTGGTTCATGAGGGTCAGGGTATCCAAGAGCAGCCATCAACGGAATGAATGTCCCAACTGTCCCTTATCCGACGCCTTCCTTCTAATCACTTCGGGGATTACTACCCCTCAAAAGCAACAGTGATCCCCCAAATCCTTCATTCGCATATACCAGACATAGATCTGGACATACCATACTTAATCTTGAGAGAAAAATGGGCTAACCTTTCCTCCGCGCAGGGGACGAAACACGTCCAACCTGCAGAGGGCCCAAGCAGCTCAGCTTGGGTGTTTCCACACCAAAAATGGGCAAACAATGCCCGCATTTGCACATGACGAATGGGCAAGCTGTTGGAAAAAACATGGAATACGGGAGCGAGTCGGATGGGGCCGGGGAAGTGAAAGCTGTACAAGGAGGTGACACAGCAGAGTGGTCAACTTCCCGGAAGTAGTCTGATATCAACCAATGAATGTTGAGGACATAATGCCTGCTGCTTCATCTGGAATCACTGTGGCAATTGGCTCGCAGACCAGTAGCTGGTCAGTCATGACGATTATGGAAGGCCCCCTAGGCTTCAGAGTTTTTTTTTGAAAAGGTGTACATGAAAGTAGTCGCCGAACAAGAGCTCTCGGTCATGGTGTCATTTCTGGCGATGGGGCCCTATTTTTTGAATTCTGTGGCGTTTCTGAAACCCATCCAATCCAAACAGCTATATACACATTCAGGTGGACATGTTGGGCATTGCTGGACCTCAACCAAAGCAGCGAGACTTTTCCGTTCTTTTTCTGGTGCAGCTGTGCTTTATCGCCATGGCAATTATGGAGGACTTCCTGCCCCACATCACCATGACCGGTCGACAACGAAGGACTTCTGTCTTCTACGACACTGGCGAGTTGCCTCCGCGGGTCCCCACCAAAGACAGCGTGGAGAACGATGACGACGTGGAAGACTCCGTCGACCTGGAAGTGCCAGGCAGGGTCACCAAGGATCAGCAGGATACACAGCAGATGAAAACCATCTCTGATTCAGACTATGGCAATATAGTAGTAAATGAAAATCATAGCAATAATAAACATGATGCTCATACGTTCGTTCAATTTTTTTGAACATCAAAATCATCAAACTCCTCGAAAAAGCGAGCGCAGCCCGAGGTATCAGGGCCATCTACGCTTTCTTCCGCAAGCGTCCGACCTCCGCCCTCGTCTCCCGGGCTGCTGGGCCCGCCGCACCGGCGGCGGAGCTCCACGTCAAGAGCCTGGAGTTGGGTGCAGTCGCCAGGCAGGATCCCACTAGTTAGGGATCATCAATGATCATCATCTCATTCTTGGACATCATTGGTATGGTATGGGATGAGATGGGATTGTTCTCAAGGATTCAAACCCATCTGCCAACTTCTCGCACTTTTAGGGAAAATTGTGGTTTGAAGCAGCAGGATTCCCCGTTGCCTCCCAGAAGTGTTTGAAGAGAAACTTCTGCCGGAAACCCTAATAGTTTAATAGTTGGTGAAAAACACTAGGTTTTCCTTTTGAACCACCCCACGGATTGCCAGGGACCGACCCAGCCAGGCCAGCCACTCCTTCCAGTCATGCCCTGCCATCGCCTTTAGCACGGCGCCGCCGAAACTTGGCTCGGAGGAGTTTGTGCAGTGCCACACCTGGCGTCACAGCAGATCCGAAACCTCAGGCAGTGGGGATCCACTTGGATCTGAATCGATCCAACAAAATCACCAAAGTCTAATGATTGGTGCTTTTTAGATCTTTTAGTTCTTTTGTGGGATCTGACACCATCCCTTTTTTGGGGAAGAACTTGGGCTCGCTGATCTTCAGTCTGGGTTTGCGGCCGGTTTTGTTTGTTGGCTGCACCCTCCAACCCCCAAAGAAACAAGAAAGCCCCTGGCTGCGCTGGATTGTGGTTGAGCGATGTTGAGCGTATCTAGAATGCAATTTGTTCCCCCCCTTCAGAGAGTTGAACATATCCAGGGTTTGAGGGCAGCCCAGGCCTCTCTCTCTCTCTGGCCAGGGAAACCACCCGAAAGACATCTACTTCTGTAATTGCTTTATAATAGTTTATATATATGCATCTCTTCAGTATTGACTTAGTGCTGCAACCGCCAGCTTTGATACTGCTTCCGGTTTTCTTTGGTGACCTTGAAAAAGTGTGCAACAATCCTGTATCACACCCACAATATCGTGGTTTAACTTCCCAGTCTTCGTTGTGCATCCTAAGAATCCTATCCTTCTGCGTCCATCTCCCCTGATTTTTGCTTCACACCGGCGACAGGTCGAATTGGGACCCATGCTGCGGCTGCTTCCCAGCCCCCCTGCACCTAGAGCCGGGCGTGAGGGCTTCCCAAGGCGTGTCGGCTGGGCACAAGTCTGGAACCCTGAGGGACGACCACAGATGAAACCCGTGAAGCTCACACTGCGCTAGGCCAGGCTGTCAGCTGGTTATAGTGGTACGAACTATGAAAAACCATGAAAGATTCCATTTGGGGCTGATGAAAAGAGCTTGGAAAAGAATAAATTCAGATCCGTGTTGGTTGCATTTTCCCAGAAATTGGATGTGATGGACCAGCGAGCACGATGCCAAAGATTGGACCTCGATGAGAGCATATTTCGTTGCGATGCACTGGAATTCGACCCATAATGGGACAGTATAGTTCCCCAGGGGAGATCGGAGTATCCTAACGCATTTGAAGTGAATATGCCAGCTAGTCCGGCATACCCTGGCAGACCACTCTGCAGGGTGCACCTCTGGACTAGAAAAGGGCGTTTCTTTAAAGAATGGACCTCAACACAGACTAATCTACCATGCATATTGATTGAATATAGATAATATACATGTAATTGTATACTTGCATATCATATACAGATGTAGCTGTATATGTATGATATGCATACAGCATACACATGATGTGTAGTCATAATTCATTTGACTTTTTGGGCATCCAGAAACACCCACCCGATTTTTAGCCTTTAAATGTTTAAATCTCTGAACTCCGCCAAGCTCGGAGCTTCCATTTTCTGCCTGTCGGTGCGATTTGTCTAGCGATTCTGCCACTGGGCGGGTCTCGCTTTTTTCTGCGATCTGTTGGCCGAAGTTATCCAAGGCCAAAGCCTTGGTTTTGTGCCCTTTTTCCGCACATGTCCCTGGTTTCGTGCCAAAAGACACATTTCCTGGTTTCGTGCCAAAAGATCAAGCTGACAAGCTGGAGCCCCCTGCCCTGCCAGTCAGCAGTTTTTGTTGGTTTTAATCCCAGCTTTCTACAACTTTTAGTTCAGCACGAGCTAAGTGCACATGCTTGCTTCTCAAGTTCATTACCTCCCCCTATGTTTGTTGATCAACATTCCATTCTTTGCTGGCCAATCCAATCATGTTTAAATGTAATTTTGCATGCGTGTCATCAGTCAAAGGTCCCCGTTTCCGACAGCATCGTGGAATTGGACCTTGAAGATGGCGATGTGCTGACAATGGAGGCTGTGAAGGGTAGATTTTTCAAGCAGGAGCTTGAGAAGGAGTTGTACCCGTATGTCCTTTTGGAAGCTATTGACCTCTCAGAAGCAGGGCCAACATTTCCATGTATTTCCACAAGAAATCCATCTCCGAGATCTCGGAAATTTCATGGATGGAAACGGATGAAACTTACTTGACTACTTGGCCAACCGAGGTACTCCTCTTACTCGGGATTTCCCCTGATCCCACCCTCTTCATGTGTTGCAGGGTCGCTTGCAGCGCCACTGCTTGCACTTTGTGCCCAAGTGCAATCCGCGCGAGCCCTTGAGAGACGCAATTCGGCAGCATATCGCAGGGTCAATGGTGAGCTTGGCAATTGGATGCAATTGGAGGATTTGGCCCAAACCCACATTGAGACAGCCATGGAACCCCGAAGAAAACATAAGAAAACTGTGAAGAAAACTGTGGTGTTGAAGCTCAGGAGCGGATCAACATCACCTTTCGATGGGCATCATGGCTGCACTGTTTGGCGAGCCATGGATTTAAATATGTCAAATGGGGTTATAACACATTATTAATATAAGCAACATTTGAACTATAACGTGGATATAATTTCGATAAAATGGCGATGCAATGTTTCTCTGGAAAACTTGTCCCACGTTCTCCACGTGCGATCAAAATGGACTCCGGATAACTTCGGTGACCCCTCAAAAGTGGGCGCTTTTTGCACTTGGGGATGATGACCAATGAGACTGACTCGTTGGATCTCGTTTGCCACTTTCCACTGCTTCCCCAATGATCCCAAGGTCAGAGAACATCGATATCGCTGTCCTTTACGTTGGAGGCATGGGCTCGAACTTTTCTTGTGAAAACAATGGTTATTTTTCAATGAAACACCTTTATACCTTTATCGTCCTTTGTCCTTTTATAGCAATCATGAGTAAATAGAGTGCAGGGGGAAATCCCTGATCCATCTTCACCCAAGGGCCTGGGGTCTGGCCGCAGGCACGCAGAAAGCATGGACCGGACGCTGTCACTTGGAAAACTTCAGGTGCTGGCTGGACCAGTAAATTCTAAGGGCGTGGACATCCCACCGTTGCGAACTGATAGATCACACTGCGCGATGTAGATTGCGCTGCAGAATATGTTCATATCATTTACAATCAAATATGTTATATTATATGGTGTGTGTATAACACACACACATATATATATATATATACATATGTAATTGTATATTAATATGTCTTAATATATATATATATATATAGTGCGTATGTGTGTATGTGTGTGCTCTCTCTCTCTCTCTATGTATGCGATTCTATTACTTGGGCAGAAACTGGATGTGATTCATCCCTGCCTGGGCTTCGAAAACTTCTAAAGCAGCTGCCGACCTCCAAGGTCCGCCATCATTGGCAGTTTGGACAGACTGGAGGGCGAGGATAGCAGGTGCTGGCGTTGCAAATGATTTTTCAACTTCAGATTGGTTATTTGAAACGTGTCTCATTTTCGATTCCATTGTAAGGTGCTGATT
The DNA here is from genome assembly GCA_003297045.1 of Symbiodinium sp. clade C Y103. Lineage (NCBI taxonomy): Eukaryota > Dinophyceae > Suessiales > Symbiodiniaceae > Cladocopium > Cladocopium sp. clade C. The sequence continues at coordinate 16,868 of BGPT01001010.1, forward strand.
CCAACTTTCATATTTTTAGGGGTGTTGAAATTGCCAACCCCTACCCCAATCAGCTACTTATTTGCTGGAGAATCCATTGATGTGTAGTGATGAGCCTTGGTTTAAACACTTTTGGACAAAGCCGTTGGACCTGATTGGTATTTAGCACGGGCCCATTCTTGCATGGATGAAGACCATCCTCAGGTATTTGAGATCAGATAGGATCATTTGGGACGATGATCTCATTTGACCGACACCTCTACCTGGGGGATGGGCTGAACCACCCACCACATCCACATCATCATCATCATCATCATCATCATCATCATCATCATCATCATCATCATCATCATCATCATCCTCATCGTCATCGTCATCGTCATCGTGATGGTCACGATCATGTTCATCATCATGACTTGCTGCTTCTGTTTGAAAGCTCTCGTGAAGCCAATTTCTGTTGGCCATCATTGGCCTTCATTGGTCACATGCCAGGCTGCTTCCGTTGAGTTTGCGATTCCATGGGGGTGCCTACGTCCAGAAGCCCAGGGACATTTTGGATGGATCCGGAAAATTCATGGATAAAATTGGCACAATTCAATGACGATTTGGTTGTCATGCGTACCATTGAAGCAATGAATATGATATCCTTCCCGCCTTCCTTCATGCAAGCTAAGATTTTGCTCACCTCATCTCCGCGGATGGAGAAGGAGTATTCATTCTTCTGGGATGTAACACTGGAAGTATCCCACTGCATGTCTTTTTGTGAGACGTCCGCGCGGTTCACATCTATGCACCAGGGACAACCCCACCCAATCGCAAAGCGAAAAATTGTAGAAAGGATGGGTTGAATAAATGTTGAATGACGTTGAATGACTTGTTTGCGTTGTTTGGCACCGGAGGCTGAACGTAGTAGGCCGCTCCCATGGCCAAGGTGCGAGACTGGAGCCAGCAGGTTTGTCCCGGTGTTTTGAACCCGGAGCAGCAACTTCGCCTTTGTGACGGATGCAAGCACGTTTGGGGCCCGGTAGAACATCGAGCGGCATCCGCTAGGATGACTTGAAACAATGACGGAGCACATCTCTTTATGTGCTCAATGACCAGTCAAATGGATTGTTGCCCACCTTGATACCCCCAAGGTAAGGATGGTAAGGAATCTATGGTGATTTATATGTTGATTTACATGCAAGATGGCACTGGAAGCCTTCACGTACAGGCATTCCATTCACCCATCCGAATTGCTCAGGTTTGCTACGCAGAAGGTCGTCCCTGTTGCGAAGGATTGGGCGACTGGACAGAGCAGTGGTTCTGCCGCCGGCCCGTGGGCCCAGGGGCACAGCCGAAGCATCGCAAGGGGAAGATGGGAGGTGAAGCTTGAAACATGAGGAGACCATCATATCATGAGATAATGCGATACCACGGGCAAATTTTAGGGACCCAGCCAACAATCCACAAGAAGGGCCCGCACCAGTGTTTTTGCTTGGGAAGACTTGAGTCCAACAGACAGGCCAAAGGACTTGGTGCGAACGTTTTGTGTCTGACCTGTGCCATTGCCATTCAAAGCCACTTCAGAATCGAGCAGACAGATGGGATCAAGGAATCAAGGATGACTATCCCATACTATCCCTTTTCTTTGCTTTAGGCCCATGTTTTCTCCAGAGCAAGCAGCCTTTGCTGAGGTGTTGGTTACATTGGGAACCAGAGGCGTTCTCCGAACCCCCCAGCTTGGAGGCGGCATTGCATACCCTCCCCATTTGGCAAGGATGGGTCAGGTGTCCATGCCTCCTGTCAGGCCTGGTGTGTCCCGAATTACTCCGAGAATTGGGAGAAGTGGGAGTGGGGGAGCCTGGATCAGATTCAGAGATAAACTCAGAGTCCCTTCAGAGTTTCTGTAAGTTCACAAAGGTGCCATTGAAAGAGACTTGTTCGTCAACATTGGATGTGGATAGCCATACTGGGCACATGGGACACACACACACGTAATATAATCATATATAATCGCACATAATTACGTATACTTTTTGGTTTGCGTGAAGATAGGGTAGCCCTAAAACCAATGGTTTATCATCACTGTCCTTCTAAACTAGCCATGTTGGAGGTTATTTTTGGCCACATTTTCAGACACACTCATAGAATTACTTCCCATTTGTTACTGTTTGCTTCCAAGTTCACCTTGTTGAATAGGATCTCTTCAGTGCTTCTTGAATGGGACGTTTCACCATCCCTGGTGCCAACAAGTGCCAACCAAAGATGTGGAGAACTCGAAAGTAATGGGAGGTCCTGACCTTCAGTGAATGCTGAGCTGTTCAGAGGCAAGTAGGTATCATGGTAGCATTATCATGGAGTGATGTCTTCAATGGCATTTTAAGTACCAGAAATGTGCTCAGACAGCCACACTGCTGGCACAAAAAAAGGTCAGGCTTAATGCTTAACATTTCCATGCATTTCAAGTCTGAGGGAAGCAAGACAGCAATAGGGTGGCTTCTACAAGTACCTCACTCATCACCCTACCCTTGCTGCATGGGCATCACCTTATACAGCACCCATTGGGGCCTCGGGGCATCATGGCATCGAAATCCTATCCCTTCAGCCCCAAATTCATCACTGATGGGGTTCGATATGGAACTCTGAGGCCCTTAAAAGCATTTAAAAGCCTCATCACATTTTTTTTGGAGTAGGTCAACAAAAAATTGCCGACGTGGACCGACCTGGATTTTGTCGTGGCTTTCACAGAAATAAAACCATCCAAGTTTCCAAGTTGCACACTTAAATCCGCACCCTTTCCAAGATCACCCAGTCGCCATTGAGGACGATTGGACCCTATGACACTGGTGCCGGGGGCCCGGAATGGCCTGGAAAGGGCTGTGGAGCTCAGGCAAGGAAGAGCTATCGGAGTTGATCGATGTTTCCCCTTGCGTTTATGTAAGATTATATGTATATACAATTATACAATTATATATATATACACATATATATATATATATACACGCACACATATATATATATAGACATGTGTGTGTGTGATTCTAGGATTCTGAAAACATTTGTGCGTGTGTCTTGATTTCCAATGATGGCTAGTTAGTGACTCTCATGATCAATATCCTAGCTAGGTCTGAAGATATGCCCAGGTTAGGTAGGCCATTGTCGCCCAGTTCGTGGCAGCACAGAGTTGACCCAGATGGTGTGCTGCCAACTTACCAATTGGAGGGTAAAACTATGTGTAGACTCTGTAGACATGCGATGCATGCGACTATGTAGCTTAGTCTAGATAACATATGATGCATGGATTCTGTTTTTGAGGAACGTTGTTTGATAGACCTAGGCATTGGCCTAAAATAATCTAAAACAATTATGGGTCGCCAAGGTTGAATGTCTCTGCAGTGCTGGATGGGTGCTGTATTTAAGCTGAATGCGGGCCCATGAATCCTGGTAAAACGGCGGTTCCAACAGGGTTCAAGTTGCTATTTGTATAGATATTTGGCCTTTTGCAAACCATCCAAGTAACCATGATGGACAATCCCTTCAGCCAATTCAGAACCAATATTTCAAGTCAACAGACTTCGAGATCCCAAGGGGATTTTGCTCATCCAAGGTCCTGGAAGCGGTTGAGCCCATCATGCAAGGGCCTGATGAACTTCCATGAGTTTTGCAGGGATTGTAAGTGGGGTAATTAATTAATAACCATCTTGTACCCCACTTAGTATGGAATATCACCACTTATAGTATGGGTTATATTCTGTATTGGTTACTAACTGGGATGCACCCCCAGGTACTATATACATTCTAATATCGATGCACTCTGTTGCGGATGTGTCTCCATTTCGCGCAGCCTGGTGTAGATGGTCAAAATGCTTCGAATTCAATCAGGTTGTTGGCCCGAATTATCATGATGACAGAATACAGTATGTTGATAATATGATGGCAATTATAATTCCAGGATCATATGTTGATCATACATGAATGAATATGATAGAACGGAGTTTTTGTTCCCAGGGTCGGATGCCAGGGTGGCACAGTCTAAGGCCAGACCACTGGAACATGAGACCAGGCCCAGTCTTGCAGTGGCATCTTCACCTTTATTGCCAGTACTTTGCAACACACTTCGGGGTTTCCATAAATGAGGGATCCCCAATTAGCTGGATGATTTATAATGGAAAATCGTATTGAAATATTGAAATGGATGATTTAGGGGTACCCCCATTTTAGGAAACCGCCACTTACTCAACGAAAGGGCCACAAATTGCCAGCGTCTAAACCTTCATTCTCACAGATCTCACAGAAACTCACAGACATAGTGAACTATTTTGTAACCCCTCTTGCAGCTTAGCTAAGTATGGCTCTTAATCATCTTAACCATCGCCCACAGCCATGAGAATTCCCAGCAAAACTGTGGCCCTTTTAACCTCCTGGGTGATTCCTCAGTTCACCCCGTTCACCCCGTTCACCCCGGCCTACCACCACTTGCCCAGCTTTTGCATTGTGGTGTGGAGCTTGGGAGCAGTTGCAACTTCTCGGTGCGGTGACCAAGCCATAGGGGACTGAAAATGGGTGGCCTTGGGTGACTAGCCATCAGAGGGGTTCTGTCCCAAGATGTTCTTTACAGATCGGGCCCAACTCATGCGGAATTTTCACTGTTCACTAGACATCGCTAAACCGGAGAAGGAAGACTCAGTAGTTTTTGGGAAAAGGCGCGGCCGTCCTTACGAGGAGAAATTCAGAGTGATGCGCAGCTGCTGAAGCTGGAGACTCCTAGCACCTTGCAAGGACCTCAGGGATGGCTAAAGTCAGGTCGAACAAGAATCAGCCTGCACAATTACGAACTACAGTATTTTATCTATTTTGGAACTCTGTTTTTTTCTTCTCCTCCTTGGAGGCTGAAGGTAAGCTGAAATCAGCTCTCAACATCCGGAAAAATCTGGTGCGTTTCATCCTGGTTCAGTGGGGATTACATGGGATCATGTCCTCACTCTTGCTGCTCGGATGCTCAGTATGTCGTTGTTGGTTCGTTGTACATGAATAAGACAAGTTATGCAAGGTAAATATATGATGATATATCTTCAGAAAATCACGAGATGAGTATCATTGAATATCCTTAGTTATTCCTGTCGGGGTATCCCCAGTTGTTTGCCAAGGCCTTCTGGGGAAGGCCTTGCCCTCTTCGCTGCCGGGACATATCCTGCTGGGGAGCAAAGATGGAAGTCTTTCAGATGGCGAACAGAAAACAGATTAAGATTGGATCCAAAGTCAATCGAAGTGACTACACTGAATCTTGGACCGGAATAATTACTTGTTCAGTTGGTTCCTGACATTGTCTGACATTTCCTCAGCAGACGGTTGCCATCAGCAGTTTTGGATATTTAATTGAATATTGAATTAACGCAGAAATCCATCTCACGAACTTCCTAAGGACAGCACCCAGTTCTCTGAAATGTAGCTCATGTCAACTTTTGAGCTTGAGGCGCGCGAGTACATTGTTGAGGGAGGCCGCTGGATGATTGCCGTCAACAAAGTCAGGGCCTCGTGGGCAGGAATCTCCACAGGATTCGGGGATGATTTCCACCGATATTCCACCATCATGCTCATCATGCACCAGAACATCCACATGTTCCATCATATTCCCCCCCGGTCCCCCTGTGGCCGGTGTGGGCCCCGGTAGAAGTGCGCTGACTGTCCCGAACTGCCCGACAGGAGGGTCTCGACGAGGCGTGCTGGGGCTTGAAGCATTGCTGACTTATGATATATGATATCTATACTGTATGTGTGTATGTATACCTGTGTATGCATACAAACAAGACAAAACAAGACACGGATTTTGGGCATTTAAGCCCCCCTGGATGTTTGATGATGTTTGAGGCTGAGGAGGGTCCAGGTCTTAAATTTCAGGTTCTTTCACCAGAAATCGCAGATGTGCTGCCAGGTCTGGCTGGCCTCAAGCTCAGGGGTATGGTCCTGTCACGAATGTTGGATCATTTTGGCATCTCAAAAGGCCACCAAAACTGTTGGAAGTTGGGATTTGGATTTACCATGGTTCACCTATTTTCATCTTTTTACCCTTTGCTGAAGGGAAACGAAACAAAAAAAGCGGAGCACCTAAGAAAATTCGCCATGACATGCCCTGGACATTCCTCCCTTGGCCAAGGCCATGTGTCAAGGCCTTCTGCAAGGCCTCTTCGATGGCCAAGCCGGGGCTTGTGGTGCCAGCCTTGGACGAAGTAAAGTAATTTTTTCATGTGTCCTTTCACCTCCCACTGCTTCGTGATTTGGTCGATGAAGCTCTCCATTACATTCTTCTGGGTTTCAAAATTCAAACACCTCTCTATTTTTGAGTCTTCCATGTTCCATCCTAGCAGTATGTCACACACACACAGATAATCACATATATATATATATACATATCATATGTATATATAATGTCATTATGATCCCAAGTGATGACCCTTTGGTAATCAAACATGGCAATGGAAAGTCTAGATGATTTTCCAATGAAATCTCCCATCAAAACCTTCTGCTATAGGAGATTTTCCAGCTAGTCACGTTTGATAACGCCAAGGTGTTGCAGCCACGTTGTCGGATGGCTCAGGATGGAAGAAATCCTGCACCACCTTGGATGGTTGAAACCCTATAAATAATGATATAAACCACCTATCAACTGGTGCAGGATTTCTTCCATCCACAGTACGTCCTGATCTTACTCTTCGTAAAGACTCCCGATCTGGCCGGTGATTTCAAACATGTTTATTTTATCCATGTTGTCTTCAACCAGATTTGGGATGATGATCCCCAATGAGTATTTTTCAGGGGTGGCTGAACCACCAACAAGCAATGTGATCCCAACCCAATCAAGGGATGGTCTCAAGCGATGTTCACTCAATATTACATCTTAAAAAATTAAAAAGCCCTCACTGTGGTGTCACTGGAAGGATGGTTTATATATGGGGGAACTATTTCCACATGGCTTTACATATTTCGGCTACTTTCAGGTTGGTATGTTTTTCATTCTGATTCAGCCAGATTATTATGATATGATGATATCCACTAATCATGATTAATCCATATCACTGGGATATATTATGATATATTCATAGTGGATATCATGGGAATATCTCATGGGATTCATATCCAGTAGGGAGCCACCCATTCACCAGGTCTTCGTCCCGGGACGGCAAGTTGGCCGTGTGGCTGCTGAAAGCCCAGGCGCAGCAAACGTATGAAGATCCCCATGAAGAGGATGGTGATAGTTATAGGTATGAGATAGTTTTATAAAAGTCGTCTATTTGAGATCATTACCTTCTGGTAGTTTAACATAGCTACGGAACATCACCATTTTTTTCGGTTATTAATAGGTGAATCATCTATATAAACCGGCCTTTTTCCAGAGCAAACTGTTAAATTACAAGAGGGTAAGCCTTCTGCCAAGCGGCAGGATGATTTGCACGTCCTGGCCGTTGGGAGTGTCTTCATGGACTTGCTGCGGGCGAAGGCTGTGGATGTGCTGGGAAACCTTTGGGTGTAGAAGTTTATCACCAAAATTGAGAATTTTGCCAAAAACCATGTGATTTTTTAGGAGGTTGATAGATAAGCCAGGTAAGCTCGAATCCCTTCCCCCAATACTTTATATCTATTACATATTTTCCTGGACACCATGCTTTAGCATGCTTTAGCATTGGATTTTATACTTCATTGCGAGGTCCCATGTGCCGGATTGGATGGGTAAACCTTGCTAAGAGCAAGTTCCTTGGCCAAGTTCTTTGCCAGAACACAAATGCTGGGTGTTTAGGATTGCTCCCTGCTAATTTAACATAGCAATGGAGAATGGTCCATAGAATTCTATAGATGATTTACTGATTAGTCATGATAATTTTCCATAGCTGCTACCAGCGGGTAGCCATCGGAATATCCAGGTTTTATATGGTTTTATATGGTTTTATATGGTTTTGCATGGTTTTACTACCAAGTCTGATGATGTTTGTTGATGTCTGATTGGGATTAGACCATGATTAGACCCAGTGTCAGAATCTTGGTTGGCTAACTGGCTAGCTCCGATCCGGAAGAGGCATTAGATTTTGGAAAGACAACCACCTTGACATCTTCAACGACTTGGGGCCCTACGAGTCCACCCACATCCAGAAGTACATACCTTCTGGAAATTAACCGTGGTTGACTGGAAAATCCCCTAAATTCATGGAGGTTTAAATCGGAAAGTCATCGACTATACAATGGCAGGAGTCCCACTCCAATAGCTAGGTCTCAGCTCCTCGTGTCAATGTATTAAAGGCCATCAATCACAAGTACGTACTATTAAATATTGATGGTGTTTACGCACTCAGATAAACACCATGATTAGACTGGCAAGGTTTATGAACACCCCCCATTTCAATGGTCATTTTCCCCCAATGGTCATTTTCCAAGCCAATATGGTCGCCAGGGCCTTGCCGGGCGATTGAAGTTCGAGAATTTCCAGCGAACCAAAGTCACGTCGGGGGAACCGAGGGCCATTGACGTGGATGAACCACCAAAAAAAAAGAGTCTGCAAACTACATCTTGCAAACATTCAAGTGTTCAGGATCTAGTTTTCTTTTTATTCCGAAAGACCGCTTTTTTAATCCAATTTTCCGAAGCGAAGACCATTGAGGCTTTCTCTCCGTCCTTGATCCTGAACGTAGACTGGCTACTGAGATACCAATGTCCGGCACGGACAGTGGAAATGGAAGGACATGTTTCATGACACGCCTTATGCCAAGTCCAGATTTTTGGAAGGACCCTGGAGAAAGTTGGGCACATGAACAGTTTCTCTTTTAACTCTCTTTTCGCGGTGCCCCACATATCATTGTCATCGCAAGAAGAATCATTGGACCTTTGGGTCTCACCAAGGCAGGGCAGGTCATGACTAGAGATGGCCGGCTGAAAACGCCTACAGGAACCTAGGGACCGCTCTTTCACAAGCGGATGGGAAAATCCACGGGGTGTAGCTCACACGCCAGCATATATATATATATATATGCAATATATATGATATAATATAATGTATATATATATATATGTATGTATGAATGACATTCATGCAACATGATACCACATTCCCAATATATCTATATGACCCCATGCAATTAAGATATGCATAGCATAAATGTATTACAATACATCCGTTTTTGTCTGTATATATATATATACACATATTTATTCATTTAACTAGATGTATTTTGCATGCATCGTGGATATCGCAGACATAAGTTCCGCCCCAGCCGAAGTGCAGCGCCTGGTCAAGGTGCTCTGGAACATGTGTCACCACAAGGGCGACATGGCACCCCAAGGGCCCGGCTATGTCGCATTAAAAGTGGCGGCTGCCAGGTCTTTGTTCATCCTTAGCAGATCTTTATCCTTGGACAAAATTTGATCTTAGAAGAGAGAGAGAGAGAGAGAGAGCCGCATTGAGTGGTTTCAGTTCTGTAGGACATGTCCAGGACCCTGGTTTGTTTTGTTTTACTCGCATAAATTAGAACATCACACAACCACTGTCTCTAATTTAATTGCGGTCGTGTTTACTGTAGTACAACATCTGGAATGGTCAGTGCGAAGACGTATGACCTTCTTCATGGATCAGAAAGGCAGAAGGACTCAGGATATTCAGGAGGAGGCTGAGATGAAGGATGTTTCTAGGCATCCTTGTCGCTGTGCACAGGAAGGGGTTGAAAGTATGGAAAAGACTGCCTGGACGGCGGACGGGAAAGCTCACTCTGTTTGTCCTATCTTTTCAGGGAAGATACACTATTTGGGAGCAAATCTTATCAAATCTCTTCAAATCTTTATACACGAGTTGAGAGGAATGGCAGAACGTGCCCTAATCTTAAGACCTTGACTCCTGATCATTGCACTACTCAGTGGAAACAAAAGAGCAATAGGACATATACACACACACACATACAAACCCAGTAACACAGCCGTGCCCACATCAGATTCTTGCTCAAGGGAGTTTCCGTTTTTCCAGCTCGAAATTTCCAGATCTGACGTGCTCCTGTGTCGCGATGGCTGTGGCAAAGCACCAGCCGGATGTCCCGGTGAAAGCCACAGACGATACACCTGCAGAGGAGCTTGAAGAGATCCTTTGGGTGTCACAAGGCGAAGAAACAGTCGCCTCCGCAACCAAGAGTTGCAGGATGTTAGAGGGACACCGGGCCCACTCGGAAACAGAAAGCGCATGGAAGAAAGGTGAGGAGTGACCAAAACCAGCCAAAACCCCTATTCAAGCCCTATTGTAGGGAGTTGTGCTACCTTGCATATGGGAAAATCATGGAAAATATCATTATCCATTGTGCGTTTTAAACACTGCTCAGGTGGAGATGAACAGCCGCGCACTTCGACCCGATTCCACGAAGGAGCCTCGAATTCATCCTCCAAACGGTCAACTTCAAAGGAAAGGAACCATATGAGGCAGACTTGCAAGACAGCACTTAATCGCCTGGAAGCGCAGTACACAAATCTGGAGCTGTTGCCAGAAGACTTAGATGTAGAAAGAGGTTCAATCAAGCGGCTTGTTTTGTCCTGGCAGTTTAGGTGGCTGGTTTTTTGTGTGATATTGTTGAACATGGTCATAATCTCTGTAGTGGAGAGTATTTGGGAATATGACGAGATTTCCCATGTGAGTTTGATGGTTGAACGGGTGGCTTTGGTGTTCTACATCCTCGAGTTGGTGCTACGGCTTTATGCGGGGTCAAGGTAGAACTCCTTTTTGGTGGATTTTCCTGGACTTCATTCTAGTCATCGTCGGCATTTTGGCGCTGTTCATACCCACTGTTTTGTGTTTCTCCCATGTATGCACGCACCTTCAGAGATACATGCTGACTGTACGGTTGCTTCGTTTGCTGAAGTTGGTGCAAATATCCAAAGACGAGCGAAAGTTCCACCCTATGTGGATTCTTTTCGATGGGATTTGCCATGCCTTTCCAACTATTCTGGCAAGTGTGGTCTTTGTCGTGATTGTCATAGCTATCTTTGCTGGTCTGCTGATCTCCTTACTTCATGAAGATCAGGGCATTATGACGGATCCTGCGCTGGCAGAATTGGTGCACCGAAAGTTCAACTCATTTCCCACTGCCCTGCTCTCACTGGTACAGTTTGTGTCCGGCGATGACTTGACAAATCTGTACTATCCGCTGATTTTGGCCAGGCCTGAATTGGCCCTGATTTTCATGCCTTTGTTGATCATAGTCACTATTGGGCTCATGAATTTGGTGCCCGCCATCCTCTTTGAGAACCAGGCAAGGGAAAAAGAGTACAAACAAATTACCGGGCAACTGAGGTTCCAGAAACTTGCGAAGGAACTTGAGAAGGCTCTCAAAGCGGATGGAGTCACTGAAGTCAGCCACGGCTGGCTTGAAAAAACCGATTTCACGGATACCTTAGGAGCTTTCAAACTAGATGAGTTGCCTGTAGATGAGTTCCTTGAGGCAGTGATGGAGCTTTTGGTGTTAGAGGTGCCGCTGTCCACTGTGGAGACATTGGCGATTTTGCGGCGGCTGAGTGCCAGAGTAGGTGGGATGGAAAAGCGGCTGGCTCACTTGGAGGAGTCTCAGAAGTCGATGCACGACTTGCATCAGAAGGTAGATGCAATCCACCGGTGGATGATGGACATGGGGCCTAACTATCTTTCCCTAGCGGTCTGAGTTGCGCAGGATGTACTATGAATTCATATGCTGCAGTGATTTTCTGATCATCCCTTCCCTTATTTATCAAATGGTATTTCAGAAATTCTGGTTAGAATGTTGGAACATATTGAAGCACATTAGATCATACACGGATGTAATCATGTTTCTTTCATTGTCATTCTTATATAAATTATATATTATTGTTGGTTATTCCAAGTGAGGGGGACCGGGAATGCGATTATATAATAGCTTTTCCTTAGCTGTGCGTAGTGCTTCTCCTACTGCACACTCCACAAAGCGATGGAACTTGTAGGACACTATGGCGGCAAGCCCCTGAAGGGGGAATAATTCACTAATTTCATGCACGAATCCTGTCGCATTTCCACGCAGTGGGCTGTGGTGCAACAGAAATCCCGGAAAACAGGCCGCGGAGCACGCGCGAAGCAGTTGAGCATGCAATCTGCGTTGTGGTATCTCCTTGAGAGATTGGTGCTTCATTCCTAATGTTAATCCAGGATTACTAAAATGAGCCACCAGTTTATTAGTAGGGGGGGTGCTAATTTCAATAGCAATTTATCTCAATTTAGCACATTTTGAGGTTCACCCCCAGTTAATAGCCAGGGTTTCTTAATCCGGGGTTGACATGAAGCCTTCTTGCCTTTGCCACGCCACCCTCTGACCAGCAGCTATTTACCCAGATGATTATATATAGATTATCAGCGAAATATACCACGGTGTTATAACAGGTGTATGTTCCCCGCATTTGTCCACTGCCCAGATTGGGGCTTGCACCCCAGGCATATGTAGAGACAACCAGGATAACTTGTAATTTACGGCTGGAAATTAAGAATGGGATTTTGCACTGCCACGAGAAGAACTGGATTGACCTGACTACAAATGATTAAATGGTTGATAATGTTGATAATGGTTGGGTTGGAGATATGATGCCATCATCATCAAGAATAGAGATGGACCAGATAGAATCATTGATGGTGATGCTACGCCAATACAATATGCGCTGCTTTCTGAGGCATAAACAGCAGATAGCTCTTCATGTTGGCCCTTGTTGAGTCTTTGTCTTCAGACATACAGATTGGAAGTTGAACCGCAATGCCCCGCTCAAATTCCCATGGTCTCATTGACATGGCTTCTTCCAAACGTGGAACACAACCGAAAACGGAAATCGTCAATGGGCAAAATCATGCTAGCCCTCTAAAACTTGGATTCGAGTATGTAGTTTTCANACACATTCACTCCGGGGCTGCCTCAATGTGATCAATGTGGATACATGTGGATCTGGTCACAGGCTATGCCTGTGATGGATGCGACAGTCTCAGTTGCATTTGCCTTGCTGCGCTGGGCCCATAGCTGCGTAGCAATCTCATAGGATGCTGAGACAGTCGAATGTGCTCGGAGAACAGGGGTGAAACTGTACAACTCCAAGGTATCAAGAACATAGCATCAAAGCATCAATGACATGCTGACAACCTGGCTGCCATCGAAATGAGACCAAACAGACCTTTGATAGAATAGATCTCCCTCACAACAGCCATTTTCGCCCAGCTGTTTGTTTTTTGAGACCAGAATGGTTATTTGGCCAGTTTGGGATGCCATGAAGGTCACGTGGGGGGTTGGACTGAACACGGATGAACAGGCAAGAGCTAGCAAGGAATCCTATCATTTTTTAAAGGATGCCAACCAACCAGTAGCAGCATATCATTTTCAGATGCTTCCACTATCTTCCACTTTTCTAGCTTGTGAGTTTCAGATTTGTTCAGCCTTCCTACTTCCCAATGGCTGTGGCAAAGTACCAGCCGGATGTCCTAGTGGAAGACGCCAGCGATACACCTGCAGACGAGCACCAGCCGTATGTCCGAGTGGAAGACGCCAACGATACACCTGCAGATGATACACTTGGTCCTTGCCAGACAGAGCCCGGACCCTGAAGAGACTCTTAGGGTGTCACAGGATGAGGAAACGGTGATCTCCCAGGCAACCACCAGTCGCAGGCTATCAGTTCAGGGACGCATGGCTCGATTGGAAACACAAAGTGCATGGAAGAAAAGTGGGGATGAACACCAGCAATTGCGGCTGGCATCGATCCGCATTGACGAAGGAGCCTCGAATTCATCCTCGAAACGGTCAACTTCAAAGGAAAGGAAACATATGAGGCAGTCTTTTCAGACTACACTAAGCCGTTTGGAAGCGCAGTACACAAATCTGGAGCTGTTGCCAGAAGACTTAGATGTAGAAAGAGGTTCAATCAACAGTGGCTGGTTTTGTCCCGGCAGTTTAGGTGGCTGGTTTTTTGTGTGATATTGTTGAACATGGTCATAATCTCTGTAGTGGAGAGTATTTGGGAATATGACAAGATTTCCCATGTGACTTTGATGGTTGAACGGGTGGCTTTGGTGTTCTACATCCTCGAGTTGGTGCTACGGCTTTATGCGGGTCAAGGTAGAACTCGTTTTTGGTGGATTTTCCTGGACTTCATTCTAGTCATCGTCGGCATTTTGGCGCTGTTCATACCCTCTGTTTTGTGTTTCTCCCATGTATGCACGCACCTTCAGAGATACATGCTGACAGTACGGTTGCTTCGTTTGCTGAAGCTGGTGCGAATATCCAAAGACGAGCGAAAGTTCCACCCTATGTGGGTTCTTTTCGATGGGATTTGCCATGCCTTTCCAACTATTCTGGCAAGTGCAGTCTTTGTCGTGATTGTCATAGCTATCTTTGCTGGTCTGCTGATCTCCTTACTTCATGAAGATCAGGGCATTATGACGGATCCTGCGCTGGCAGAATTGNGTCTTTGTCGTGATTGTCATAGCTATCTTTGCTGGTCTGCTGATCTCCTTACTTCATGAAGATCAGGGCATTATGACGGATCCTGCGCTGGCAGAATTGGTGCACCGAAAGTTCAACTCATTTCCCACTGCCCTGCTCTCACTGGTACAGTTTGTGTCCGGCGATGACTTGNATGACGGATCCTGCGCTGGCAGAATTGGTGCACCGAAAGTTCAACTCATTTCCCACTGCCCTGCTCTCACTGGTACAGTTTGTGTCCGGCGATGACTTGGCGGATCTGTGCTATCCGCTGATTTTGGCCAGGCCTGGGTTGTCGCTGATTTTCATGCCTTTGTTGATCATAGTCACTATCGGGCTCATGAATTTGGTGCCCGCTCTCCTCTTGGAGAACCAGGCAAGAGAAAAAGAGTACAAACAAATTACCGGGCAACTGAGGTTCCAGAAACTTGCGAAGGAACTTGAGAAGGTTTTCAAAGCTGATAGGGTCACTGAAGTCAGCCACGGCTGGCTTTCAACAACCGATTTCACGGAGACCTTAGGAGCTTTCAAACTAGATGAGCTGTTCGAAGTCTTGGTGAGAAAGCTATGTCCAGGTGACCCTGATCCAAAATTGCCTGTAGATGAGTTCCTTGAGGCAGTGATGGAGCTTTTGGTGTTAGAGGTGCCGCTGTCCACTGTGGAGACATTGGCGATTTTGCGACTGCATCTTGTATTTCCTTGGCGTATTTTTGTGACTTCTCGACGCTTTCCGAAAGTTTCCGGTTGATAAATTTATGAATCCAAAAACAAGTCCGCTCTTTTTTCGGGGAATCGATTTGACATGTGTTTGAACTGTGTTTTTCTCCGCACATCCGAGGCATTGAAGAGCGCTTGGATCAGTTCACACAGGAGTCCCGAGAATCCATGGAGAAACTTGAGGACTCGATGCAGGACTTGCATCAGAAGGTGGACGTCCTTCAGCAATTGATGATTGGCATCGCGCCAACCGTTGAGCTATAAACAATGGGATTTTTCGTAGGACGCAAGAATATATGATATAATGATGATGATGTAATTAAGATATTGTCATTTGTGTATTTTTAATGATCTGTTTCCAATGATAATTCTGAATGCAACACTTAAAAACTTGAAGCCCAAAACAATTGTTGATAGACATTGGCTCACAAATTGGATCATGTTGGATCTCTTCATTTTCAGGTCCCTTGGCATGTAATAATTGGGGGGATGGGATGAATAGCTTTTTTTAGCTGTGAATCCTGCTTCTACTGAGCACTCCAAAGTTGGAACTTGTAAGACTGTGAGGCAGGAAGCCCCTTAAGGGGGCATGATTCAAGAGTTTCACGCACGAACCCTGTCATCTCCACTCAGTTGGCGTGCAACAAATCCCTCAGAAACTCGGAAAACATGCCGCAGAGTATGCGCGAATCCGTTGAGCATGCAGTTTGCTGGTAACTCCTTGAGAGTTTGGTGTTTTGTTTGTCCATTGCATTGACCGATTGACCCGAGGAATTGCAAATGGTAGGATGAGATGACATTACCATCAAGAATAGAGACCAGATGGGATCATTGAAGGCGATGTTAGGCCCATACAATGTACACCGCTTTCTGAGGCATCAGCAGATAGCTCCTCATGTTGACCCTTGAGACTTTGTCCAAACAATGGATTACATTCACCCAAACCCCTGATTGATTTTGATCAAAATTTGATCAAAATGTTCCCCAGGAATTATGGCAATTTGTGGTGGTCCTCGTCAAACAAACTATGCGTTGGTGCGCAGATTGGAAGTTGAATTATAATACCCCCCTTAAATTCACATGGTCTCATTGACGTGGCTTCTTCCAAACGTGGAACACAACCGAAAACGGAAATCGTCAATGGGCAAAATCATGCTAGCCCTCTAAAACTTGGATTCGAGTATGTAGTTTTCANTGGCTTCTTCCAAACGTGGAACACAACCGAAAACGGAAATCGTCAATGGGCAAAATCATGCTAGCCCTCTAAAACTTGGATTCGAGTATGTAGTTTTCACACATTCACTCCGGGGCTGCCTCAATGTGATCAATGTGGATACATGTGGATCTGGTCACAGGCTATGCCTGTGATGGATGCGACAGTCTCAGTTGCATNACACATTCACTCCGGGGCTGCCTCAATGTGATCAATGTGGATACATGTGGATCTGGTCACAGGCTATGCCTGTGATGGATGCGACAGTCTCAGTTGCATCTGCCTTGCTGCGCTGGGCCCATAGCTGCGTAGCAATATCATAGGATGCTGAGACAGTCGAATGTGCTCGGAGAACAGGGGTGAAACTGTACAACTCCAAGGTATCAAGAACATAGCATCAAAGCATCAATTACATGCTGACAACCTGGCTACCATCGAAATGAGACCAAACAGACCTTTGATAGAATAGATCTCCCTCACAACAGCCATTTTCGCCCAGCTGTTTGTTTTTTGAGACCAGAATGATTATTTGGCCAGTTTGGGATGCCATGAAGGTTCTGGGGGAACTGTCAAGGTGGGTCAAGAGGGGGTTGGATTGAGCTGAGCACAGATGAGCATGCAAGAAGTACTGAGGAATGCAAATGACATTCAATTCTTTTCTGGATGCCAACCAACCAGTGACAGCGTGTGTATCATTTCGAGATGCTTGCTTCATGCTTAGTTTCTCATGCCTGTTTGAGTTTGGATGGATTTTCATTTTCCGGACTATGGTTTTTTGGTCCGCAACCGACAGAATCTGTGAGCAAATGATGAATTTCCTCACACCATCAATTTCTAGGCTCGTTACACCTCTCACTGCGCTCATCCAATACTCCCAGAAATGGTTGAAGGGAAATTCGCAGCACACCCCTGTTCTTATTGTCAGGGTTTCCGGAGAGATCTTTCCCAACCAAAACATACCAAATCAACACAGTGAATGAAATACCATGTTCTTGATTTTTTTTGTCGTGGACTAATTTCTGATCATATCCACAATATCATCATCATTTTTAGTGGTTGAAATTCCTCATCCAATACCTTGACTCCGGTGGATCGTTGGCCAAAGCTGTCAGGTGATGGGCAAATCCAAGGCTGCCAAAGTTGCAGCATTTGTGGTCCATACCTTAGCCATGCAAGGGTAGCATGGGTGCATGGTGCAGCGATGGCAGATATCGTTACATCTATTTTTAATGTCTTATGGATATTGCTTACTGTATATATGTAGAGTGTTAGGTGCTTGATTCTTAGACCTGATTTGTGAATTTGCTGTATGTATCTTGATGTCAGCCTTGCCGTGTTCGGCCCAGGAATTGGACCCCAAGAAGGTCTTAAAGATGGAGCTGGGAAGCTCAGGGAAGCTTAGTGACAGCTGCGGAGGTCATGGAGAAAATTTCTATGAGATAACCCTGCGATCCATTGAAACACAGCTGAAACCTATGGCAGGCTGCCAAAATCAATGAAGTCAGCCGCTTTGTTACGAAAGCCGTATTTGGAGCCTGGTCATTTCACGTGTTTGTGCTGCTTAGATGGGAGGGTATGGATCAGCGCAAACAACCAAAATTGGACGCATCAACAGTACACAAATGTAAAGCAACAACTGGTGGTGTCAAAAATCATTCTGGCTTACAATAGAGTTTCCCAAGCACACTGATATTTATTATCCCCCCAAATCAGAAGCCCCTATCTGACAGGGTCTATGTGAGTGTGGGTGTTGGGAAGTCCACCCATTATGCCCCATTGAATCGCCAGAAAAACCCAATCAAATCACATGAAATCATCATGAAATCCCATAAAATAAGCATAAAACCCTATAATATCATGAAAAATACCCATAAAATCACTACACATCCCTTTGGATTTCAACATTTCTCAGCCAAGATGATGTTCCGGTCCCAGGCCTGAGGAGCGTGCCAGCTGGTTGAGCGAAGTGGGGGCCGAAGTTGGGCTGTTGGTGGGGCTGTTCGATGTTTGGTAGTAATATATAGTTAATATAGTTGTGTGTTGAGTTTGGCAGGCTTGGGTGCACACAGTTCATATCTCAAGACATGGTGACTGCCATGTTTTGGCTCAAGTATGAACCAAACTGGCAGTCACATAGATAGACTAGAGATATAGATAGAGATATAGTAAGATACAGATATAGTAAGATAGAGATCTAGAATAGAGATATAGAATATAGATATAGAATATAGATATAGACAATTTAGATAAAATGGACAGGAGCGCACATGATGTCCTAATAAGAGTGCCATTATTTTCCCATATATTATCCATATACAATACTATATCTGGCATGTTTTTAGCATGTTTTCTTTTGTTTGCGGGGATCATGATGATGAATCAGAAATAATCGTAGGTGCCTTGTTTTGCAAACACACCGAATCAACCTGTGATTGTCAGATAGCATCCTATGAGACCAGAGAGTGGGAGACTTGGTCTCACACGCATTCCATCCCCCAGCCCCCAGTTTTGTGCTTTTTCCAGTTTAAACTTGCAATATGGGTACACAGCAGGAGCGGGTGGGGTTCAATACCTTGTTTTCGGTACTAGTACTTTCTTGAATATGCCTTGGGATATGAATGCACCCTTGTGTAATAAATGGTGCACCATGGAACCATACGGACTCCGGCCACCATGAATACACGTACTTCTTCCCTGGGGACTGACCAGCAGTTAGCCCCATATGTTTGGTGGATGGTGATGGAATGTGATGGGAATCAATTGGATGGGTTTCGATTGCGTGTGATGGAGGAAACAAAATGGCGACCCTTGGTTTCATACGGGTGGGATAGTGCTGAAGGAAGAAGACCTGGTACCCCATATTTTCATACATCAGCTTCTTTGCCACTTTTTTTTGGCAGAACATGTTGAATTCTTTTTACTGAAACCCCGCACCCCGCTGAGTTTGATTCTTCATATGTATTAGAAACGATGATTGACAACCCCTGGGTGGATGGCCCCCCCTTGAGGTGATGCATTAATGGTTTTGCATCTGATCCCTTGGATGGCAGCTACCCGTTACAGGTATGGTTAATCCTTTTTCCCAAACAAAATGTATAAACTAGATTAAACTAGTGTATACCTCAGTTGTGGGTTTTCCTGAAGACCCGCAAATACATTCAGAAAAGCATGCATCGCGCCCCCACTTTAAGAGTTGGGGAGTGGGATGCTCCAGCAGCTGGAAATGATGATGAGCGGATTGCTGTACTTTTTGCATTTCCATGTTACTGTAGAGCTGGCTTGAGAACAAAATATCCTGACTGATTTCTATCTGAGATGATAGCTGGAAGATGCTGGGGCTCTGAGCTGTTAAGATGCCAGGGGTAACATCTGAAGGCTCCTTAAACTGGCGAGAACTTTAATCCTCCAGTATCGGATGCTGATCCCCAGTGACTAGTGTTATATAGCGTTATACTTTTTTTGATGGGTTAAAACCACCAATCAGTCAACGGTTCCTTACAACATCATCCCGGGAGAAACAGCCGCTGTCCCCACGGACAAAAGCTTTGAGGTGTGTCGCTTTGCGGTTGATGGCATTGTGCAGGTGGAATTGGGAATTGCATGGAATTGTTCAAACACCTGTCCAGCGCTAGATGGAGCACACTATAGTTGAGAAACATGCTTTCACATGCTTTCACAACCTGCCAATTAGTTATATGTTTGCGTCATCACCTCTGCGTGTGATAGTTCCACTCTGTGGTGTTCTTTCGTTCAATCATCTTCAATCGTCGTGTTGTCCTTCGGCTCCTCAACAGTTTTGTGGCCAGGCCAGTCAGTTTGGAGGCTCAGAATAGGGCTCAGAACGATAGGTGAGGTGAGTGGACACGATCTCGTACTCAGAGGGTCATCTCAGGTACTGGGCTGATAAGAAACGAAATCATTTGACGGACAAAGTCAGAAAGTCCGCAAAGGCAGAAAAGCGAGTCAACATATGAAGGTAAATCCGAAATGTGGATTACGTGTAAAAACTATAACATTTACAGAATTTGCTGTCATGTCATGGTGAAGTTGAGGCTAACAGTATGGAAAATCCCAGGCTCATTCCTAGCCCCTCAGGCTGCAGGTCGGCAAAGGAAGATTCCTGTAATTTGAAAATTGCGCCTTGTTATACCATTGCTTGTAATTGTTTATACGAATGATTCCTGTTGATCAACATATTGGACACAGTTGGAACAACCTTCAGGTCTCCCCCATTTTCTTGTAAACATGCAGTGGAAAGACTGCCACCAACAAATGATCTCGATTCTGATATGGGCGTCAAATATCTTCAAGGGACGGAACCACCAAAAAAGGGATGGCTGGGGTCAGCATCAAAAATCTCTAAACTCAGCCGACTCAGCCCTAAACTGTACCTCATAGGATATGTTAGGTCGCCATGTGCCCAGAGCTTCTCCCAAGGCTGTACAACGTCCTGAGCAGTGAGAAGTTTGGGGAGGGACTCAGTGACAAGGTCCAGAATCCTTGCGCGGGCGCGGTTGGGGATGGTTGGGGTTTGCCAGGTTCCATTTAGTTCCATTTGGTTTATGAAAATCACGTACTCTGTATATCTCTGTATTACTTTGTCATGGTTTCGCTTCCCCATGATGTAAGTTGGCCACATGTTCGTGGTCCCAGAATTTTTCCTTGTTAGAGATTGGCATTTCAGCCAAGCCAAAGCCATGGCAATGGGGTTCTGGGGGTTCTGCTCTTTCGGAAATTTGGCTAGTGGTTTCCAAATTATATACATAATACATACATAGTATACTCGTCCTCAAAATAGTGTTAAATCTGGAACGATTTTCCACTGAGATCAATATTCTCCAGGCGTGCAACCAGAAGGCTCCCAGTCACCGGCCTAGATCTCCAGGCAGCAAAGAGGATTCATCGAACGATGCTGAAAAATCTGCCAGGGAGTCCAAGAGTCCGGACCTGTGTGGGTCCTGCTGCAGATTGCAGTCTGGCTTCACTTAGGCTTCACTTGCCCCAGTGTTCAATTTATTGCAAATAACAATGGTGTCCACTTTTCATGTTAATCAATCTTCATGGTCCCAAGCTTCATTTTCTGGAAGCTGCAAGGGATACTAAGCTTCCCAAGGCACCTCTTCTCAGTGCATGCTACTTATCACCGCTGGGAAATCCCAGAAGTCCAAATAAGATCAAATAAGCAAGCCAAACCATCAGTTGACTGTTATATGAGAGGGCAAACAGGCCAGCTCAACGGTCCTTTTTCCCAAAATCCTTTCCCCCTAGTCATGATATAAAAAATTGTAAAACGCATTAGATGCCCTCCAGAAATCAGTGGTTTCATATTGGATCTGTTCGTCTTCAAGCCCCTTGGAGGGTATTTCATAGGGGGATGGGCTGAATTTCAGGAGTTTGGGGTGCCAATTATTTTTTAGTGTGGTGATCTGTAGTGAAACCAGTTCCGCTCTTTGATGTGCTTTTAGGCACTGACACCTTCCGCGGTTTGCTTGGGCATTCGGAGAATTTGCGAGGTTTGACTTGCTCTCCGGCAATCTGTGGGGCTGGGAAATCCCTAATGTGATGCAGCAGTTGCTGTCCTACTATGGGACCAATCTGAACTTCCAACACCTTGCAGTTTCCAGGTCGGGTCTGGCGAAACTGAGCCCTGATCCCGAGACCGAAGCCAAGGCCGAAATTGTTGGGTTTGGCTTGGTGTGGGTTGGCTTTTTTTTGTGCTCGTAAGCCGGCAAGCAACAAAACGAGATACATAGATGATCAATGATGATCATATATGAAGATCAGTGAAGCCCTTCTGCGTTATAGCTTAGTATGGCTTAGTGGTTTTCAACACTAACGGCTTCTTACCATATGTAAAACTGCTCTTGCTCGCCATAATGCTGGCGCAAATCCTCCACCTGGGATTTGCCTTTTGCACCTTGGCCGTGCCCCTGCTTGGAATTCATCACTTGTGCCAATGTGTACTCGATTCTTCCATCAAGACCACCGGTTTCCATATGTTTCCATTGCCAGGTTTGTTTACCAGAGAGGGTCACATTTGATACAGAGGTTCTGAATTGCCAGCAGCCCGCGCGGGGAAATGAAAGTCAGCAACTCTGCTGGCTCGGGGGCTCAAGACGATGCCTTGATACTTTTTTATCTCCTCTGTCCTAAAAGCTGTCACAGTTGGTATATAGCATTGGATCCAGAAGCCACCACTGATTTCGCTCTTTCATATAGCAACCTCCCGGCAAATCCATTTTCAAGGTGTTGTGACCAACGAGTTTCGGCGGCGGATTTTTCAGGAGATGATGGACTACAAGTCGGTCAGAAGAAAGGCAGGAAAGCAACCTGCAAGCATAAATCGACTTGGAGATGTAGAGTTAGAGGAAACGGTCCCATATCGGGTATGGCTCAACATGTCGGACGGTCCCATTTGCTACCGCAAATCTACTAATTTTTTGGTTTTTTTTTGGTGCAGTTTTTTCTTGTCCCCGTGCCCAAAGATACTGCCATCGGGCCATCATCCATGAAATTATCTTCTCTTCTCCTGAAAATCTGACAGGTTTGAATCCCAAAAATCACGGATTCGCCTTTTTGATCTTTTTGGAGCGCTTGAAGTCAGAGATTTCCAGGGCGATGAAGATGCCGCCGCGAGGATGGAGGATGAGAAACCTGGGTTGCTCGAATGGGGCAGTCCAACATGGGGCACCAGTGCACCTACAAAATTGATCGAAATGGGTCTTTTTGACGTTCTACACCAGCCATTTGAAGTTCAAGAACTGAGTGCCATTCCTAAACATTGTGTAAAGATGTATAACGAAACTGGGCTGCCGATTGTGGTCCCCTTTTTGGGCAGCCAAAATAGAAGCGATTTTGTGTTCTTGCCCAGCCATCTGATCGCATTCAGTGTTAGTGCTCATCATCATCATCATCATCATCATCATCATCATCATCATCATCACTAACTACCCTCTGGTCAACTAACATAACTATGGAAAATCACAATTTTTAATGGGAAAATCAACTATAAATGGCCAGTTTCAACAGCTATGTTAGTTCATCAGAGGGTACTTGCCCCTTCCCTCGCAGCCTCGGTCACCAGGAGATGATGGCCAGATGTCGAAATTTCGTTCGGGCAAAGGCGCGGCTTTTTCTGGGCAACGCTGAGTTTGGGAGACGGGTTGACGGGTGAACTATCTAGTGTTTGGCGGGGAGCTGTTGGGAGCAAGACAGGCATCCATGTTCCCAAGATTTTAATTGGGGAGGCAAGGAGCTACAATCAGAGTTTCCCAACTACGTGATAGTGAATCGATTTCCAGAAATTTGGTTCATAAATAGGTAGCTTCAAGAAGTAGGATATGAACAGAAACAACGGAATATTTATGATTATATCTATTTGCTTACTAGTGAAAAAGAATTGGTTTCCGTTTGCGACTTGGTCTCTCGGAAATGTTGCAGAAACCCAAAGACACTTGATTATTCTCATTTTGCTGTGCTCAGGGATCGGAGACACGAGTCCCGTGAGGCTATGCGAAAAAAGGTGGATGGTTTCCGACAGAAATTACTTCCCAAAATTCATCGGTATGAGTTGCAAATTGTAAATGGGTTGTGAACATGTTTAAACCAGCAGCAGATGTGTCTATCAGCCAATATCAAGCTTGTGAAGAGGCTGACACCTTCGAAGACCGAATGAGAGAAGCAGAGCAACGTGAAGAACAGGTCCGCAATCCCTGGTGAATTGCTGGCTTCAAAACACGCAAGACATTGTAATGTGGTAAGCCTACTAAACCGCCCCACTGGTCTTTTTACATCATCGCAGCTGATTGCAAGGCTTGCAAGGGCATTGCCAATTTGATTGAAACACATTTGGGGGGAGATGGGGCAGGTTTTATTATGATTACCGAACGATTTCCCATCAATACGCCTTCCTTATCATTCATGATCCCCGCAATTGTGGATTGTTATCCATTCATTGCACCGGATTATTATTAAACCATTGTTCTAATATGTTCTTATGATTATGCTCTTGGAGTAGGAAAAGAACCATGGGAAAACGCGTGCATTTTGAAGGCCCGTCGAGCTGAGCGTCTCCGGCGAGAGAGGGAAGAAAGAGAGCGCCTGGCAAAAGAGTGGCGTGCTGAGATTCAGTGGGTCTGTCATTCGGTTGGTCTATCAAAATGATATTGAAAACCATTCGACACCCATGGTTTAGCATTAAAAAGCATCGTGAATATGATGATTACTATGACTGCAATTATTATTGATTATCATGTATCATATTCGTGCCGGTACGAACGAACATGTCATCAGGAGCTATATGCCATCAATATTGCCATTTTTGCTATGGGAATTTCCTCCCGTTTTCGGACCCAAGTCGATGCGGCCCAGATTTTCCGCCAAGGTGGGCAGAGATCGAAGCATGGCATGCGCCTATGGAACGTGCCACCCTCAGTTTAAAGACATGTAGTATGTGCATACATAATCACACATACATTATATATATCTTATTGATTTTTATATTGTTTATTGTTTAATTTTTATCATGTGTATTTACTAATGTACCTATTTTGCGGTTTATTTATTTTCTGACTTGTTTAATTATTTTGTTCACTTGCTTGCACACCAGGAATAGGTTTTTCTGTGTGCGACCGGTGATGGTTGTTTCATTGGGGACGAAAGTCCCATGAATGATAGGTGCTTGACAGAGCTGGATGTGTGTTGGCGACCTTGTCGGGATTATTTCATGTATATAATTCCGTTAGCCCACCAATCAGGAAAAAATCAGATCGTTCAGCCCTATCAAAATGACTCAAGAGCGGTGCTTGACGTGGTGCTGGTGCAACTTCACCCAACAAAAAGGCGAAGGTATTTTGAGTTTTTTCGAAGATGACAACAGGCCTCCGGTATAGCAAAAAAATGAGGGTCTGATTTGGCAAGTGCTCTACGCCTCCGGCTCGCAATGATCATAATGGATCATAATGGTCCAGCAGTGCGGCATGTTTACCGCCAGAAGTGAGTCGGGAATTAGATCATTTTTTGCCATCGTAATGGTATGTAAAAACCAACCGTAAGTGTAAGCATAGTGGATACCAACCATACCAAGTGGGAGTGTCAAACCAGGGCAAATTATAATTAAACCCTTCAATTTAGAAACGGGATCTAATGGGGTTCCAATTTAACGTCATAGTGCTACTTTTTCGGTATACCCCCTTTCATGAATCAACAGAATGCGATATCAATCCCTATTAGACATCACCCAAACCTGGGCAAATCTGTGTTCAAACATGTCAAGCCCACGTAATTCGTTTTTCTTGGCTGGTGGAAACGAGTGAAACAGACGTTTTTTGCTGAACCGCCCATCGATTCATCCCACCCCCATCCGTCCATGTCTAAGGCTGGGAGGCGTCTCAGCTGGCTGCGGAGGATCTTCGGACCCAGGAGCGCATGGAGATGGAAGCGGAGGCCAGGTTGGAGAGCAGATGGTGGAAATCCGTGGATAGATATGTAGATGCAGTAGAGATATACAATATATATATATATATTAGAGAGAGGGATATAGATAGATAGATGATAGATAGAATTAGATAGATGGATGGATGGATAGAT
This sequence comes from Symbiodinium sp. clade C Y103, assembly GCA_003297045.1. NCBI lineage: Eukaryota > Dinophyceae > Suessiales > Symbiodiniaceae > Cladocopium > Cladocopium sp. clade C. The sequence continues at coordinate 42,827 of BGPT01001010.1, forward strand.
AGATAGATAGATAGATCTGCAGCTGCAGATAAACATGCTTTCGATAGATGCAAGTAGAAGTACATGCCTGCTAAAGTCGAAGAAAATCGAAGATAATTCCAATACATTTTATGGTTTTGTCTGAAACAATAGGACAAAAACCTAAATCCACTGGTTTTGAAAATCACACTCCCTTTTTGAAATGACTAGTTCAGGATATACACCATTGCAGACCCGGCCATGTATACATACATATATATATATATATTATACATACATTATTTGATATACGATTATACATGCAGATAAGGAGATGCCAAATAGATATACATAGATGTATATGTGAATGTAGGCATGAAAACTAGAAATAGCTGGAAATACCTCGCAAGTATCTAAAGAGGATATAGATGATTGCCTTTGACCCCTGAATCAAGCAGTCCTTATTATGATCTTATTATGTTTGTGAAGGTCACGCTCTACAAGGGCCCAAGCACGGGACTTTGACATGACTGGTCTGGGTCCCCTGATTTCAAACCCAGTGGTTTTCCATTATCTCCATGGATATTGGGCATGGGTCAAAACCTTGACTTCATATCTTTCTGGGAATGAACTTCAATGAACATCCATGGATGAATCCCATTCGCCATAGAATTCCATGGGCTTTGATCCAGAGCCATATTCTCCGCCGTATGGATGACCTTCCCTCTGAATCTGGATGACAGAATGCTGAGGTGGCCCTTAGATGATGGTCACCGGGTTGGAGGTTTAGAATACCTAGAGATCATCTAGAGATCTTGGAAATAAGTAGGATCCTGCAAGTTTCCCACATCCGCCTACGATTTCCATGTTTGGTCCTCCTTGCTCCGGCAGGTACGTGCAGCGTTGCGGACAAGCAAAGGGTGCCTTGCACTAAAGGGCATGGCTGGGTGGGCCCAGTCTGGCACCACTTTTTGAGCACATGGCCATATGATGCGATGTATGTGTTGAATAATTACTGTATCAATTCGGACTATGGCTGGGGGTGCAGTCAGAAGCTCGAATGACGAAATGCAATGTGGCAACTGGTGGAATATTCTTTGGATGAGGAACATATTCCATTTGGGATACAGCCCATTCATGTAACAGGCCGGCTAGAGAGCAAATATGTTTTCCCAGTGATCCCAGAATTGGTTTAAGGGAAAATGTGCGGGAAAAACCTACTGTATGTTGCCGATACGTTGGTTGTAAGATCCATGGTTTCCAGTTTCAATTCTCCATTTGGCCAATCCAGAATTAAAGATGGGTCATTCCATGCCCGCTCGAAATTCAACAGTTTGATATGGAAGTCATGGCCCATGTAGTTCGATGATCTACCTCTTGACAATGGTGATTCATGGTGATTCTGCTATAGTCTGCGTGAGGAAACTGTTTGGCATTACCAGAGGATACGGGTTTTCCCGCACAGCCGGAGCGAACTTGGACTGCTTGCAGGTCCAGATCGAGGTCGCGACGGAAGCGTCGAAGCAGCTCGCAGTCGTAGCGAAATTTGAGGCGCGCTGGGCCCTGGGACGTGATGCCGACGTGGAAGTGATGTGAATTTGATGTTTCACACCATCAAACCTTGAAACCTTGGGGGGTACAGTATATGATCTAACCATCAAAATACACTGGAGTTTTTTAAGCCTGAAAGCTAAGTTTTCACGCAGGAAATGACAAGTTTCAATGGGTAAATCATTTGCGACCTGGGAACTTTCCATCACCATGTTTGAATACACAAGAATCAGTGGAAATCTGATTGGCTGGGCTACTAGGAGGTTGGGAAACTTTTCGTTGTTTGGAGGGCAAATGAGGACAAACCCACTTCCAGCTCTGAGATTGGCTCAAGTTGCCATGGCGTTTGCGCGGCAACGTCTCACGAGTACTCCCGTGGTTGGCAAAGTGGTGGAGCAGCTTGGTGTCAGGTCCCATCAGTCGAGCGGGGGTGCAGCCTGGGTGGTGGATGTATGCGCCCTTGTTGCAAAGTATTTCAAAGTGCAGGATGGCTACAGGTCAAGTGAGGCCGTTCTACTCCCAGCACGACATTTTTGACACAGCTAAGGTGGAAGAAGACCCATGGCTGGATAGAACCAGAGTGCAGCATTGATCATCCTGATATTGGCAAACATCAAGGCATCCGTTCAAGGGAGCCGTGGGGACCAGGGGCAGCCCAGCATGTGCAGTCCAAGTGTCTCGTATTCCATCATGTTCCATCATGTTCCAATGTTTTTGCAAATTCATCCGCTAATGTAGGTGATACCGATCTGTACCAGTACCATGTTGACTCTGAGAAGTGTGTTTTGTTTGCCAGGAGCTGCTAGGTTTGCTCGGCATTCCGAGATATAAAACAGTCCGATTGCAAATTGCAGCTCCCAGTGGCCGTTGATGCTGCTGGTCAGGTCACATCTTCGTGCATGGCGAGGACATTGTGCCCAAGCGGCGAGGTTTGGTCGCTGGGTCCATGGTGGAGTTCATCCTCTACTTCGATGGCTGGGAGCTCAGCAGAAACGCACATGTCTCAGTGTGGCTCTTGCTACTTTCAAGACGCGCGGGTTTTAGGCATGCTGAGGATCAACCATCCGTTCTTACTTTGGGGACCCTAAGTTTGACACAGCTTTTTCAACTGAATCCAAGCATGAGAGGCGATCAGATGCGATCAGAATGCCGGAAGATGCGATGTTTCAATATCACAAGCCTGTGAATCAGCTTTGCCATTTTGCGGGTAAGGATGCATCTAAACTAGTTCTGCCGCCACAGATTGTGGTTACCTAGGGTAGGCCCCCAGTGCTTGTATTAGTTTGTATCCCAACCTGTGGCAGTTGTATTACCAAGTTTGGTGGACCAAAGCAGATTCAGTGAATCACATCATCCCCAAGATAAAACTGTCTTGCCAATATCAATATTGCCTATGTTGTGGTAAGACCCCTGGGGGATACAGTATCTGGCAACCTCAAACATTTCCCTCAAGCCAACTCATTGATTTCTTATCATTCCATGATATAAAATATATAAGTCCATGTTTCATCGGTCGAATCACCCATATTCATCCGTTTTCATCCATTTTCCACGTAACATCTAGTATTGACGGCTTAAAACCACCCTCTTTGAGGAGTTGAATCCCCAATGTTTGATGCTGAAATCCTCAATGGTTGATGGTTTGTTGCTGGTGAATTTCCCCATTTTTCATGGTAAATCCATGGTAAATCCTCCAGGTTTGCACACCAGCTCCGTTAAGGTCACGGCCTTGGTGCGGAGGAATGCATGGCGCGGAAGGTGCTACGAGTGACCTTGGCCTGGAAACAGGCGCAGGAGCGCGCTGAGGGATCGGAGAAGATGGTTAAACCGTGTTGAAAAATATAGCAGTGGATAAATACCAATTTCCGGTAGTTGGAGTTAGTTGGAATTATACTTGTAATCTTGGAAAGGCTCTGGAGTTAGTGCTAGAGTTGGTTGTAGAACTTAGAGTTGGTACAAGATGCGAGGGATGGGCCATGATAGTCCATGATCATCCATGATCCGCACCTGGGTGCTGGGTCTCTATATCCATAAGATCCTCATACGCCATCATACGCCCTACGCCAAAAGACTACCTTTCAGTAGGCTCAGCCAAAGTTGACCTGGCACTCACCACAATGTCCACCCAGCAGCCATCCACCATTCAACAGCCCACCCATCTTGAGAAGTTGATTTTCGACCACGACATGTTGGATTTAGGTGCCATCTCTTGCATATAGATCATACTTTCCACTATATGTCACGGGCAGATCTCCCCGCCTAGATGACCAACTTTCAAGTGGGCAGTAACCATGATTCCTAGTGCTGCCGACCCCTCAAGTGCTTTTCCTTTACTGCTAATGACCAGATATGATATAACCATAGATAACCAGAGATCCTCGTTTATCATCATGGTGAAATCACCATTTTACCATGCATTTGACTGAATTCTCCCCTTGTTGCGAGTGAACCCCCGAATTCTGATGGCATTCTGTTGGGGGAAAGCAACAGCACCAAATAAATCATATACATATACATATTATATTATATATATATATATATCATATTGTATAATATAGGTATGATGATGATTGTTTTTCTTCACACCACCTTCACTGTTGCAAAAGGAAGTATTCTCCTAAACCGTCCTAAACCAGGATTTGTTTGGAGCAGATGGTCAAGGCCTTGCAGAGTTTGAAGCCAAGATGCAGGCAGGGAAGTTTAGGGCAGTCATGGATCAACCCTGTATTTTTGGACATTTTTGACTAGGGGCATGTGGCTGTGAATGATAGTCACTCACCATGACTTGCAACAAGGAAGACGACTAGAGTCATACAAGGCTATTTGTTCGGCAATAAATGGGGTCGCGACTGGCTATCATTGGGCATTTGATTGGTGAAGGCGCTCAAGCTGATAAATGCGGCCAGGTCCTATAACCGACTGTAACCACAACATGGGGCGTTCTAAGTGGAAACTCTGAGGGTAAAGTTTAAAAGAGCTCGTTTTGCACATCCGGGATTGGCATGAAAGGGTGGTTGCAATAACATGCGATGACCAACTAACAACTCCTACGCCAGGTATAACTGGGCCATCCAGAAAGCTTTAATGACTTAATGACTCAATCTTCTTCCTCATTTCAAGCTGGATTGTCACTGCTCGCGTGCGTAAAATGTGTCATTTGACTTTCAGCTCATTTTGAACCCCATTTCAAGTTCCAAGATTTGCCCCCGTTCTGCCCATCGCAGCCCGACCCCGCTTTGCAGGTGAGCATACGGGCCTATCAGTGGTGCCAAATGGATGCTCGGATGAGGAGTATGGTCCACCCACAGAATGATACACTGAAGGTGTTTAACCTCTACTAGCGCTGGCGCTAGTACCAATTACTTCTGTGAAGTTGGATGAATGGGCAAAATTGTTCTCATACCATCAACCCCTCCCAACTAGGATCGCCATACGCACATTGCAAAAAGAAATTGCGCAATGAGATGATGGATGGGAGTAAGGGCATGGGATAAAGGAATGTTGGGAAGTAGCCGTGGGGACCTGATGATTTTATTTTTGAATGTCCTTGATTCTTTTCTCTGTGTTTTCTGGTGCTTTATGTGATCAAGTGGGGTTGGATCCTGAATTGTAGATCGGGCATTGGTGGTCGCCCAGATTGGAATCTGGGATTCTATCTTATTTTTTCAGGAACCCAACCCCGACCCCTGGCACCACATAGGGAACTAGTGCGAACACCCACGGATCAAAACTTAGGAGTTCAGACCTCTCAGCTCGCATTTGTTTTTTCCAACACCGTAGCTCCGCAACTGTGATTCGAGGATGGAACCAACAGCGATTTGCCTTTTTTGCTCTTTGAGATTTGGGGAAGGCCACAGGCTGCCACTCGCCTTGGCCTTCTGAATCTGGGCACCCTCAAGATCAATCATGGTCAGAGTCAGAGTCATGTATTTATCAAAAGGGAAAACTAAAACTGGGCGCCCCACTCAATAATAGTTTGGCTGAGAATTGTTGGGGCAAGTCTTTAACTTTGATGTAACATTTATATATAAGCGATGTCAAGATGTATCATTCACACCCATGGACATGGAATCCAGCAGGTACCTTTGCCATCCAACCTGACCTATGGGCCCAAATCGGACTAGGGCCCTTGAGGCTGTGTCTTCAAACTGGCAGCGGAGCTTTGCTCCAGCTACAATTCGATCTACGTGGTGTCATCCCTGGTGCTCGCCCTGGTGTGCTTCAGGATCATGGCGCTGGACACACTAAGGTATGGAAACTTCAAGTCGACATATGTGGCCAGTGATGCGAAGGCGTTGCCTGGCTATGGAGGCGAAGTTCAGGGATGGGCAGACTACAAGTTTGCCGTGCAGGCCATTGAGGTGAAGGAATCCAAGATTTCGGAGACGGAGCAGAAGAAGCTTGGACCTTTGGCCTTGAGACTGACCGAGAGATTGGCAGGACCAGCCTTGCAGGTGGCGAAGAAGATCGGTGTTGAGGGGCTGGCGAAACCGACAGGTGTGAAGACGCTGATGAATGCACTGGAGAAACAATTGTTGCCGCTGAAGCGTCAGGCAGCAATGGAGCTCTACAATGCCGGGATGAAGGATGGACTTCTTTCTAGGCAGCAGGGCGAACCTGTTTCTTCATACTGCTTGCGTCGAGAAGCTTGGTGGATCCAACTACGTGAGATGGACGAGGGCATTCAGTGCTCAGATTCGATCCTTGGAGAGCAGCTTCTACAACATGCAGGTCTTTCCCACCTTGAGATGCAGATGGTCAGGACGGTGTGCCAAAATGATTTGAGTGATCGGGAGAAATTGGTAACAGCCCTAAGGGATCAGTTCGGTCAGATACATGAAAAGGAGTCCCGGGGAAAAGGTAAGGGGAGATATGACGATAAACCCTGGCATCAGCGGTCGAGCTATCACGCAGCCGACACTGATGAGACCTACGATGAGAGTTCCACTATGCCCCAAACTGGCAACACTGCTGAGTCCTACGGTGGCACCTACGAGGATGACGAGTCCTACTACCCGGAGGATGAGTCATGGGCATTCGAAGACGACCCTCGGGAGATTGAGATCGAGGAAGAGGTGATCGCATGGTACTCCAGCCAGAACATCGATGCCCAGACGTGCTCTGCGGAGGACTTGGACATGCTGGTTGATGCGGTGGAGGTTGAGATTTCCGCCTACTACAACAAGATGCAGGCCGAGCATCGTGGTGTGACATCGCCAGCTGGATCCTCGAACTACGGTGGCTCAACTTTGTCAAGTCAGGAGAGACAGGCAAAGGTTTTGGCTGCCAAACAACGAGCTCGTTGCCGAGCCTGTGGACAAGTGGGGCACTGGCAGCGGGACCCTGTGTGCCCACACCGGAAGGGACGAGGCAAAGGAGCTGGGAAGAAGGGCAAGTGGAAGAACCCCGGAAAGAAAGGTGATGGAAAGGATTCAAAAGGGAATAGCCCCAAAGGAAATGCCAACAAGGGATTCAAACCCCGAGCTGTTTACTTCAGTGTCCGAGATGATTCTGGAGAAGACGGATTGGGCTACATGGTGATCAAGTCTGGGAGCAGTGACGGTCCGGAGACTTTGGATGAGCCATTGGACGCTGTGCATCAACAGATGCTTGAAGCTGAGGTCATGCGACTGATGCAGCTACCCCCGGAGGAGGTTGACAGGCGACTTCAGGAGGAGCTCAACTACATGCCTCCGACAGCGAAGGCGCCACCTCAGGGATTTGTGCCTCCTGTGAGCAAGAGTTTCTTGCCGCCGACTGCCAAAGCACCTCCGAAGGAATGGCAGATGCTTCACTGTGGAGGACAAGGATCAGTTCCCAAGACCAATGCCTATGTGACGGCCGAGTACATGCAGTCGTTGAGACCTGGAACACCTTCGATTCCAGATGTTCCACCGATGCCATCACAACGACGAGATGCAGGTGATCCTCCTGATGGACCACAACCAGGTGGAGGATGTCGACATGAGAACATCACTCGCCGAGGTTCCAATGCCTACATCGAGATGGAGACTTGCAAGGACTGCGGGGCGATCCTCAAGAAAGTCCACAAAGACCCTGGAACAAGGGATCGACCCATGGCAAATGCAGATCCTATCAACTGCACCCACCATGAAAACCTCATCTCATGGAAGGGAACAAATGGTTACTCCTGGAAGTGGACATGTGAAGGCTGTGGCATGTCAAGGACGGTGAAGAAGGTCCCAGGAATGCCACGACCAAAGCCTGGAATTCCCTTGGAGGATGAAAACATCAACGACAACAATGAGGCCACGGAGATTGGACTTCCCTCGATGCTGGATGAGACTCTGGTTTCATTGGCTGATGAGTGGGAGCGACTTTCTTCATTGCTACATCGAATGGTGGCCAATCACTTGGCGTTGCATGGAACGGTGACCCATGGTGAATTTCTTCACATCACCAACGCAACAATCCTGTGCTACAAGACGCTGGGCGCCACATTCACCAATGCTGTGGCGATGGGATCCCGAGAGACGGCATTGCTGCGCTCACCTGGAGCGAGATCACAGACAAGTGTGGCAAGTGCAACAACGATGAGATCTGAGTCAGGAGGAGTCTCTGGCGACAACAAAGTGACTTTTGGTCGCTACAAGGGCTACACCTTTGCGGACGTCTATGAGACGGATCAGGGCTATGTGCAGTTCGCTTTGGACGAAGAAGCCAAGGGCGCTGCATTTTGCACCAATATGACCCGGTTCCAGACCTACTGCAAGAACAGACGTGACCGTGAAGGATCAGCAGCCTGCTTCATGGTGGTGGATGACGGCACTTGGGCCGATGGAGACTTCCCTGAAGGACTCGGAGAAGACGATGGGATCCTCATGTACCTGGACTCAGGTTGCAACTCTACATGTCATGGGGCGAAATGGATGGCCAACTATGAGCGGAAGACCGGCTACTCACCTGAGTGGGAAAGCCATCAAACCCGGGACATGACCGGAATTGGTGGAGCAGCTCGTTCACTTGGAACTCGCAAGCTCTACATCGCCCTGGAGACTCTTGAAGGCTTCAAAGTCCCTGGAGAGATCGTCAGCACCGAGATTGCCGACTCCGCGGCACCATTGCTTCTTTCATTGCAAGCCCAGCAAGATCTCGGCATGGTGATCGATCTGGTGGCAGGGATTGTGACATCCAAGACCTTGGGATGCACCTTCAATGTGGTGCGATGCAAACGGAATCGACTACTTGGCCTTCGGCTACATCCTGGTGATTACATGGATGACGGTGACACCATTCCTGTGAGCTTGATGGTGGACTCAGGTGGCGATGATAGAAGACCACCATCACCTCCCAAGCACTACCTCAAAGTCACCACAGAGGTCAAGAAAGTCCCCAAGAGAAAGAAGAAGGGCAACGACAAAGGAACTTCATCGAGAGCAACAGCAAGCGGAGCCTCTTCAAGCAGACCAGATCCACAGAGCAGTGCTATGAGCGCTACAAGGACCAACAACACCAGTGATGATTTCATCTGGGTTGAAGCTGAGGAGTCTGATGGAGAAACGGAGCGACTGGCAAACCAGGCAGCTCATGGAGATTTGGACGACCCTGTGACCAATCCCGAGCTTGGAGCTCGCATTCTCTACGATGAGCTGGGCCGCTACACCAATGACGCTGAGGATGGTGGCAACGGCCCTGGAGAGCCAGATCCTGAAGGGACACCCGAGGGAGTCGAGGATGACGAAGACTTCTGGGAGTTCACGGATGATGCACTCATCCGCCATCATGTGATTCCACGCTTCGACTACTACCATCCAGACTATCATCTGTTGGAGATGCCTGTGGATGTGAGCAGACTTGGAGAGACCAGGACAACCAACCTTATCTACGACGACAAACCTGAGGAGACAGAGATCATCCGTGATCAGTGGCGATTTGGAACCATGCCACTCAATCATCCAAGGAAGTGGACAGGATCGACAACGTTTACTCTGAAGCCCATTGAAGAGCAACTCAAGATGACGAAGATCGACTGGAAGGATGGAGCAAAGAAGACCTTGACGAAGGGCCAGAAAAAGCGCCTCACCAAGGAGGTCAACAACATGGAGAACGAGGATGTTGCCTTGTGGAGCACTCTTCGCAATCAGAAGCTCACTTTCAGCCGAGGATGGAAAGCTCTTCTGGAACTGTTCGCAGGATGTGCAGTCCTGACTTCAGTCTTTCAGGCTTCAGGACATCTATGCTGTGCATCCTTGGACATCAACTCTGGTTGGAATGTCTTTGATGCCGGACATCGACGTTATGTCGAGGAATTGATCGACAAGGAGAACCCCTACCTTGTCACGATTGCTTTTCCATGTGGACCTTGGAGCCCCTGGCAGAGATTGAACATGGCCAACGATGAGGCTACATGGGAACGAGTTTCAGAAAGCCGACGGCAATGGCTTCAGATTTTCAAATGGATTCGCAAGATTGCCAAGAAGCAGCAGGAAAAGGGTGGCAAGACCATGCTGGAGAACCCCTGGCCTTCTGAGGCTTGGATAACTTCAGAAATGGAGCAAGTCTTGAACCTGGGCATGACGGCGATCAAGGTCGACATGTGCTACTTTAAACTCTGCGACCGAGAATCTGGACTTCCACACAAGAAGGCAACCTGCCTTGCAACGGATTCACCTGGGATTGCAACTGTGATGGAAGGATGCCTTTGCCCGGGACATCATCAACATCAACCACTGGAAGGAAACAACATCTATGGATCACGGTGCACTCAAGCTGGGCGCTACACTGTGCGTTTTAGCAAGAAGGTTCTACAAGGAATGCAACAAGACCTACAAGATCAAATGTGCTGTGCATTCTTCAACGAGGAATTGATCGAAGATGCTGAGGAAGCCCATGATGGCGAGACTTTGGATGCCATCCATACTTCAGCAGACCTTGGACACAACACCAAGGAGTCGATCGAGGAGACTGTGGAGCACGAAGAGATGCTTGAGCAACTGGACAAAGAGGCAGATCCTGAATCTGAGAAGACTCGCAGAGAGGAATGGAGAAAGCTCACGAAGGCTGAGCGTGTGGGGATCCGCAGGCTGCATCACATGACCAGTCATGCGACAAAGCCTCAGATGATGCGGATGCTCAAGTATGCCAATGCTGCACGACATGTGGTTCGAGCAGTCAAACATTTCAGATGTCCATCATGCGACCGCATTGAGCCCGAGAAGCGACCTCAAGTCGTGAAACCTCCAGATCCATACGTCTTCAATGAGACAACTGGGCTCGACATCTTCACCATCCAAGATGCCTTCGGTGACTCATTTCAGATCTTGCACATCATGTGCGTTGGGACAAATTTCCACACAGCTGAGGTGATCGGCCCATCTCAAGGAGTCCCAAGCAGCAGTAAATGTCTGCAGATCATTTTGAGGATTTGGGTGAACTGGGCCGGAGTTCCACGCTACATGCTTGTGGACCGTGGCACACACAACCGTGGCATCATGTTGAGTGAGTTGGAGAAGAGGGGTTGCACATTCCGGATGATTGGACTGGAAGCCCCATACCAACTTGGGAAGATCGAGAGAGCTGGAGGAGTGCTCAAAGGGATGATGAAGCGTGTGATCGCTTCCAATACGGTCGTGGGACAAGATGAACTTCAACTTTGTCTCACCGAGTGCTTGGAGACCAAGAACCGATGCACTACGGTGAATGGCTTTTCTCCTGTTCAATGGGTACTTGGTCGAAGTCCCCGTGCTCAAGGATGGTTTGATGAAGCCGAAGAGGAGGATACCTTTCAAGTTTTGGACCCAGATCCCATGTCAAGCTTCAATCGACGTGGTGCTATGCGTGAGAGTGCCCGTCTGGCTTGTGCAATGGAAGACAGTCATCGACGAGTTCGGGCTGCAATTCTGAGGAAAGGTGGAGCCCATGAGGAGACCTTTCGCCCAGGCGACATGGTGGCTTTCATGAGGAAGCAGAAATCTGGTGGATGGGTCGGACCTGCCCGAGTTTTGGCCTGTGAGGGCAAGAATGTCTGGCTTCTGCATTCCGGGATTCCAATCTTGGTGGCTTCAAATCGAGTCCGAGGAGCCAATGCTGAAGAGCACTTGGAGGCGGAGCTCTTGGACAAGAGCCGATTGAGCAGGAAGAGACCTTTCATGGAGAGAGATGCGGTGAGACAGCCACATCGGCTGGACTTGCCAGGACAACAACCCTACATGGATATGAGACCCCAAGGACATGGTGGTGGTCGCACGACAGATGATGACGATGCCAAGCGCATCAGATCCAGCGGAGATGAAGGAGGCCACAGCCAAGTGAGAAGCACGTCGGGGGACCCGACAAGTGCGCCGGCAGCTGAACAACCTCCACAACAAGATCGAGACATTGAAGAACTGCTGGATGCTGCGGTTGAGCAAGGTGGTGGATCTGACCGGCCATTCTATCGGCCTGGGCTGCCGTCGCCGGCTCCCGCAGAGACTTCATCTACTACGACCACTCCAGCAACAGCAGCTGAACCCTCAGTGCCGGTGACCCTTGAAAGGGATATGAGCCAAACGCCACTTTGGAAGGCGATGACCCAAGAGGGAGGAAATCGTTTGGATGTTGGAGCAACTCGCTCCAGGACTATGAGGTCAGAGGCGCCATCAAGGGAACCCTCAGCAGCTGAGCTGACTATGTCCAGGACAAGATCAAGGAGCCCACCAAGCGAGAAAGCAAGAGATGCAGCTTTGGTGGCACTATCCCGTGAATTTGTCTGCTTTATGGCAAAGCGCAAGGGGAAGGCAGATAACAATGAGATCAACTACGGCAAAGCCTCTGAGGAGATGCAACAGAAGCTCAATCAGAGCAGGGCCAAGGAATGGGCGAACTGGATGAAATACAAAGCAGTCCGCTTTCCTACAGAAGATGAGCTGACAGTGCTGCGAGAGCAAGGAGAGGATGAGATTCCCATGCGATGGGTTGACATTGACAAGAACGAGAAGTTGAGAGTCCCTGGCGGTGATCCGGTTCCGGAGAAGTTGAAATCACGTTTAGTGATTCGTGGTGATTTGGAACAACAACAGTTCCGGACCGACTGCCCAACTGCAAGTTCTACATGTGTCCACATCCTCCTGTCCTATGCAGCATGCCGAGGATTCCAGATCCATTCTGGAGACATCACGGCGGCTTTTCTTCAGGGAGCTCCAATCCAGAGAACACTACTTTTGAGGGCACCAAAAGATGGGATACCATTGGAAGATGGCGGATTCATCGATCCGTACACACTGATGATTGCCTTGATGTCAGTGTATGGGAGCAAGGATGCCCCGAGAGGATTCTGGTTGGAACTTCGTGCAACCATCTTGGCGAACAAGTTGCTTGAGGTGGACCCAGCATTCTATGTGCTTCAGAAAGATGGTGAAATCCTGGGGATGCTATGCAGCCATGTGGACGATCTACTTTGGTGTGGAACTGAGGAAATGGACGCAGTCATGGCGAGCATTCAGGAGCGCTTCACCTTTGGGAGCACGGAGCATGGATCCTTCAGATTCTGTGGACGGAAGATTACCACTGAGGAGGACTACATCCATGTGCAGACGCCCGAGAGCCTTGCCAAGGTCAAGCCGATCCACATTGAGGGCGGACGTGAGCGACCTTTGAGTGACGATGCCAGTGAGACCGAGATCAGCCAGATGAGAGCAGTTCTTGGGAGCATCGGATGGGTGGCTCGACTATGTCGTCCTGAGCTTTGCTATGCCTGTTCTTCACTGCAGGGCAAGCAATCGAAGCCGACTGTGGAAGATCTCAAGCAGACCAACAAGCTGCTGTCCTCTGCACAGAAGACCAAGGACAACGGGATAAAGTTTATGAAAGGAAAGTTTTGTTTCGAAACCTCCATTCTTTTGTCAATCACTGATGCTAGTCATGGCGGGGAAGTAGAGATTAATGCCGAGGGCAACAAGCAGGGACACAGGTCTCAGGGAGGCCGCATTTTGCTCTTGGCGGATCGTGTGCCTGATGAGTCTGGTGAGACTTGCATTCACATTCTGGAATGGCACTCACAGACCTTGAAGCGCGTTTGCCGCTCCACACTTCAGGCAGAAGTTCTTTCATCGATGCTTGGTTCAGAAGCTGCTCAGCAAGTTCGGGCTTTGCTGCATTCGCTTCATTGTCCTCGCATTCCTGGCGATCGTGGCAAGGAGTGGAAGATCCAAGCGGCAGACTCCAAGTTGATCATTTGGATGTCAGATTGCAAGAGCTTCATCGACTATATGTCGGCTACTACCCCTGGAAGCGTTTCGGACAAACGCCTGGCCATTGACATGTCATCACTGCGGCAGGAGCTTTGGAGGAAGCATGGAGAAGAGGTCGGAGACCCTTCTGGGAGCTCAGCCATGCCTGTGAACGCAACGGATCAGCTGATTTGGATTTGTACAGGTGATATGGTAGCTGATCAGCTCACAAAGAGCATGCGCTGGGATGCACTGCGCAAGCTGTGCGATCATGGTACCCTGCGGCTCACAGTGAAACCTGTGCGAGCCGGATTCCAGTCCATAAAGTAAAGACGGGTGTCAAGATGTATCATTCACACCCATGGACATGGAATCCAGCAGGTACCTTTGCCATCCAACCTGACCTATGGGCCCAAATCGGACTAGGGCCCTTGAGCTTCGCTGTGTCTTCAAAAGCGATTAAAACACCCATAAAGATCCGTGCTCACCGATTTTGCCAATTCCTAGCATGCCACCCGGGGGCACATATGCAAAATCCGTGGCGCAATGGTCTTTTAGAGCTGGGAAGCAACTTACACGATCACCTGGGGCTCTCTGAGCCATGCTTTATGTACTGGCCTAGGAAGGACAGTTCAGGTACGAAGACAGTGTGGCCTGCTATCATGAGGTCGTACAAAATAAGAATGCTCCATGTGACTGTTGTTTAAATGTTGAATTCCCCAAATTTTGAACATGCCCGTGTCTTGAGGTAGTTGAGACCATTGATGCTTTGGCCATGAAGCGGGAGGATTCCAAAGATTCAGAGACGCCGCTTGGCTGGGACAGCACCTGGCGCACCGGTCCAAGATGGCCAGATAGCCAATGCAATTCAGTGACAACTTGGAATGTGCGGAATAGGTGGATGATGGTAGATGTCTCAATTTCATTCAATTTCACCAAAGGATGGAGGCAAAACCATCTTCCAAGGTCAGATCTTTGAGCCAACCACTTGGATCCCAGGCTGTGTGTCAACCTCCTCCTGCCTGAGAGTCGATTGTGGAAGGCGCCACTTGGGTGGTCCCAAACAAAAAGATAGGAAAGGTCGCCAATATCTATGGGTCAGAGGATGTTCAAGGGTCATAATTCTTGAGCCACGGTCAGTTGGGCCAGGGAATGGCAGGGAAGATGGAAACATATGGAAATCATACCAGGTCGCTGCAGTTGAAGGGATCCATTTTCCTCTGGGTTCGGTTTTTTGGTTCTGAAAACTGGCCGCGCTCACTTGTGTTCTTCACAAGTTGTATTGCAAGGGAGGTATGCAACGATTGTCATCTGCAAAACTCCGAGGATCCTAAGGATCCTAAAGGTACACTGGGAAAACATTTGAAAAACGCGAAGTCGCCGTGTGCCTCATTTCAAGGCACTTCAAGGTCCCTATGGAACACTCAAAGCATCAGCCCACAGGTGGACCTGTTTCAGCTGCAGCACTTCGGAGGTTTGGAGGTCTGAGAGGGAGGGCCTGGTGGGAAATCGGCCAGCACCATGGTGATAGAGATGGTGATATTTGATCATCATTAATTATCATTACGGTCAACCCTGGATGAATAAACCCTTAGCTGTTTATGCTGTTTTAATGGGGGGGTTACCATTGAAGTATCATATTATCATTGTTATCACTATTTGGTGAGTACCTCCTTAATTAACCATGGGTTTATTAATCCAGGGTTGACATTATCAAATTTATCAGTGTTGCTATCATTCTTGTCATGTGTGCTATTACGGTTTTGATTGTGATGATTGTCAACACGTATGTCATTGTTTGTCCTTTTAGCCTGAATATTGTGATGCATCGTGATGCATTATGATTACGAGCCTAGTTCTAATTGTCATGATAACTATTTGATTACTAGGGATTACTACTATGATTATGACATACTATGATTATGCTTATCAACTTATTACTGTGAATGTGATGAGTATTATTTTTTGTTGATGATGATCTATTGTCCCATGCGTCAAAAGCGCTCCCTCATTGGAGGTGTCCAGCACCATCACCATCACCGATCCTATGCCTTGTCGAACGCTGACCTTGCAGGCCGAGGACATCTTTCAAAATGTTTCAAGCCCTGGATATGTGATGATATGTGTACCAATTAGTGATGTGGGCAACCCAATGCCATAAACCTAGCATTTGGGGATGGCTCATACCACCCATCAAAATGGTGATTTTTGGAGATGGCTTACTACTTTTGGTTTTACCACATTAGGTATCATTCCAGCACCTGGGAGGAGCTTTTGCCTAACTGTTCATCAATATGAATCCTCCTAGAAACCCTGGTTTAGTACTGGATATGCTCATGTTGGGGTCCCATATGGGTCCTAGGTGGTATTTAATATTGGGGGGTCGGATGAAGTGGGTGGTAACAAGATGACAATCATATTTGCTCACCCAAGCATATGTGAGACATACCACAGGTTTAGATGAACTTTTGATTTAATCGGCATGCACCCCCAAGTGGCCGCCACCCTGTGATTTTCTATTGACTGGTGCGAGCGGGTGACATAAACATTCCAGCAGTGATCACGATGAGGCTATGGGGCCACACCACCACATGCCATGGATCTTGCACTATATTTTTGGTTACAGATTGCATACATTTGACATCATTTGACCAATTTGCAATTCTTTCGGGATTTCTGCAGCAAGAAAGACTATCCAAGCCTGTTTCCTCTTTTAAATGATGTTCACTTTCCAGCCTCAAATGGATTTGGAATGATGAACCATGAGAAAACCCGATTGATCATTTTATTTGGAATCTGAATTTGTTTGCTTACTATCCACTTAAGTATGGGTTGAGGTCCTGTAGAAATTCCTATGAACTCTCAGTTGATGGTCACTGGGTGCCAGGCAATGCAGTCCAACTTCCGCTCGGCCCTCCATGGGCTGATCGCGCAGGCCTTTGGGTTTGAAAAGTGTTTTTCCATTCCCATTTTCTTCGGTGATGAAATCACACATGATGACAATTATCTTGCTGGCTTTGGAAACCACCAAGCTGTTTTCTGCAAAGCTAGCCCCTGCAAATGGCGGGCAACCATACAACTGGGGTACAACTGGCAGGTGCTTTCGGTTATGAAGACTAAAATGACTGGAGATCCCGGCAGGTGAAATTAATCTTAGGCGCAAACAGGGCCGTCAGGTTGAAGTGCCCCCTCAGAGTCACATCAGATTGACTGGGGGGTGCCTCGTTGGTGTCAATTAGGTCCAACATGTGCAAATCATTCGCTTGAAAGAAGCCTGCAGCAGGAGAAGATTATCATCATCAAAGAACGAATCATCCTGATTCCCATTCAAACATGTCCGATCCATATACGTAGTTGTCATCAGCATCAGTATGATAGATATTGATAGATACCGTCAGCGGCACCTCACTCCTGCAAGGCCTGCGATTGAAGATCGACTCGGTCTGAGTAGCCTTGGACGTTGCCAACTGTCTCACCAAACCAGTACCATATCCACAAGCATCATTCGTTCATGGAAGAAAACAGCGACAGCGGACCATGGATCCACCCACAGCCGCTGACTTTGGTCCACGTTTTCTCGGAACTGTCTCCATCTCGCAAGTTTTGCCAAGGGCTTCTTACTGCTGCTGTGGGTTGCGTTTGGTTGCGTTGTTTTGGTGTTTGAGCTTTCCAGTTCTCACTTCAATGAGCTCCAATGCGGCCATGAAGGATACAGCAATGGGCCGTAGTGGATCGGGGTGGGAGGTGTCCAAACCTATCGGGGGGATGAATATCCAGTTGCTGGTTATGTAGGACTCTCAAAACCAGGGTGATAAGTTTCGGCCCCATTTTTCCGTGTTATTGTTTCTGTTGTTGGGTCCCCGGCTTGACGTCGTGCCTGAGTTTGTCTCGCCGTGTGCAGGCCGCTGGCAGTGAAAAGCTGGCCCAAGTCTGGGCAAAGTTTGGGGCACCATGAGGCACACCAGTGGCGACACTGGTGAGCCGATGTGTGAATCAGCTCCATAAACCCAGCAGCTGTTAGCAGAAAAGGCATGGCATGTGCGAATGACGATGAACCAATGGCGCTCAAAGGTGTAGGGGACCCACATGGCTATCATAGCTAGGATCATAGCTGGAAACGGAAATTCCAACTGAGCACCTGCTTGTCCTTGGCATTCATCCGCTGCCTCGATGCCTGACGAAGTCCTGCAAGGATTTGACTGAGGGCACACCAAAGCATTTTAAGGTTGTATGGCAATGCCATGGGTATGGGTCGAAAACAATCGGCAACCTAGCAATCACATGCAATCACGACGATACTGAAGAGAACATCCATTTCGGAGTCATCATCTACATCTTTTTGGAGGGGGGCTGCTTGGGTTTGACCCAGGTTTGATTCTCATTTGGAAGAACTATGGGTGCAGAAGTCCTTGCGGAAGCTGCTTCCTGCCTGCAGCATCCTCTGCATCATTGCCGAAGCCGTATCACCAGCCGCAATGATGGGCCGGCGCGGCACAAGGCACGATTGGTGAGAATCAGCACCTGAAAGGGAGACTTCGTACTGGAAATGGGCTGGGTTATCCACTTCGCTTCGCTGTCTACTTGCTTTAAGGTGCTTTAAGTAGATGTTGTTTCCCATTTTTAATCTGGATGGCCAACAAAGACACAGAGAGAGAGGAGTGAGAGAGACAGAAAGATGAATAATGTGAACACAAATGCGTTCTGGTCCCAAAGGGATGTGGATACTATAGCAACGGCTTTTCTTTGCGCACATGCACAGTAGGGAGAAACTAGGCTTTAGGTGGAACAAGTTACCATTTTCAACTCTAGAGTTGTGTGCAAAAGGAGATGGGCCTGCATGAAAAAGCATAGGTGCAAGTCAATATTGAAGACGTAGAACAGAACAGATACAGATACAATATGATACAATAATAAAACCCAGTGTGGGTTTGGAAACTTGACACGTGCTGGATCATCGTGCTCTTGGGTAGCTTTTGGTGGAGATGAGGCTAGTGATCAAAACGAGGTCAGAGAAGGGAAACCGAGATTGGCCCAGGCCGCTGTGCGCGGTGGCATGCTTCCTGCTGCTGTGTGTTTCGAGCAAGGTGGAATGATGGGACGGGAAGCTTGTAGAGCTTGTTGATGTCATTTTCACACGCGATGAGCATCACTGGGTCATGTCAAGATTGCCAATCCCCAAATTCGATTGAATTGTGATGATCATATCTCAAAGCATTTTCCTGGCATGGGTTGAAATCACTGGAGCAAGTTTGCACTGGCAGGACACTGGTCTGAAAGTTATCATGAAGCTTATATATGTAGCTCACCTGAGTTGCACACCCAGCTAAGGTGACTTTTTTGGTGATCAGTTATATCTATATATAATTATACTTATAAATATGTATATATATATATATATACATATTGGCAAATTTTTTTCACTTTAAACATGGATGTGTGAGGTTACATGAATTGTCAAAACCCCAAATGATCGCAACACCCGGAAGGTAAACCGTCCCAGCAAACCCCCCATATGTGATAAGAGAAAAGACTCCACAACCAGGGATCCTCTTGTGGGGATTCTTGGGGATATTTGTTAATTTTGGTAAGGGATCCTAGGGTAGGGAACATTTGGCTGAAACCAACCCGATTTCACACCCGGTCTCCAGACCTTCGTGTCAAACCTCGCCCAGCGGGGCACAGCAGGTGGGGCGCCTGGTTTTCAGATGGACCAATGGGGAGTTCCTGCAGAATGGGAGACTCCAAAACCATGGGCGTTATTATATGTTGTTCCAATATGATGCAATACACAACTGGATGGACTTGGTTTAATTTGGGAGGTACCCCCATCTTAGAGAAACCTTGCTGACTCATCAGCCTGGAAAGAGCCAGTGCATGATGCATTTCTGGTTCAAAAGAGGGCACACCAGCTGCCCAACCTGAGCACCGCGGGCCGTAGGTGCTCGCTCACGGTGCTTCCTCGGTTTCTCTTTTTTTTTAGGGTAGGTCCCCTGGATTTGCTGAAGCTGGCTTTTTCTTTTCTCATTATTCGTCAATCATGGTGAATCCACCATTTTTATATGGGGAATGGATGAGGGATATGTGTGATAATATTGTTTGATTTCGTGGCAGCTGCTTTGGTGCAAATCCATGCAGATCCGAGGTCTTTTGCTCATAACATGCTTCCAGTCGAGCCTCGTTTGAAACCCTTGGGCGCCACGATTCTCCACTACGCGGATGGTGCAGACACAAAGGTGGAATTCAAACGCTGTCATTCCTACAGCGGTTGCTGGATGCGCTTTCAAGCATATGGGGGTTCCATAAATGGTGGTACCCCCAAAAGAACGGTTTACAATTGGGGTAACCCCCATTTCAGGAAACCTTTCTTTTCGAAAAAAAAGATATGTCTAAATTTCCAACAAATACAATGTGGATCCCCCGAATCCTCAACTTGAGGCTTTCCCCACGCGCATCCTGGCAAGGTTACATCCCTTATGCCTTGAGCGATGCAGATGCCAAGTCAGATTGTTCTGCGGAGGATGTGGATCCATGCGACGTGGTGTGGCCCGGCACCGATGAAGAACACGAGGCTCCCGTGCGACCACCGGCGGCCGCGAGTGGATCAGGTGGAGCGCAGGAGCCGGCGAACGTTCAGCGTGAACGGGATCGAGCCACCATGGGAGAAAAGGTCATCGTAGGACGGGGTGACGGGGCGCTCCAAAGTGGTCAAACAGCGTTTGGTTATGGTCTGTTTGGTTAATATTTGGTTGGTGGATGTTGGTGGTGTAATGTCATAGTCATGAGAATCCTTAGCTGGGATGATGATTGCCATTAAACCGCCAACCAGACGTGTTACTGTTGAAATCCCAAAGCCAAAAAATACACCAAACCCCCCACTGTCCATATCCAATTCTAGCGTTTGGACAGTAGTGAGAAGCATGCACACTAAAACGCACAATTACCCACGAGATGAGCGGTTGCCATTGGCTTTACCACGTTCCATCCACACATGATCTTGTTGGGCAAGACATGGCCAGACAATTTTCCCCGTTCAGCATACCACCCCGCCCCAAAAGAAGCTACCATTTTGGGCAGTTTTTCTTGTTGGATTTTTGTGAAACCCTGCAGGATTTGGGCGGGCACTGCGAAAGGCCGTGAGGGATACGGATAGCAACTGGGCTCGATGCTTTGGGGGATGGTTGATGTTGGGAACAGTTTTCTAATGGCCGAAATGATGCGAAGGCACAATTCCAATCAAGTCAGTACCTTGCCAATTGCCTAATTCATCAAAAACAAACAATGTTCATCTTCTATGTACAGTGTCTCTTACTGCATCCGCAAAAGTTGCTGGCGTCCAGTCCCACCGCTAGCGAGGCACGACGGCTGGTCACAGCTTCTTTGATTCTGGCGGCAAGACCATGGATTTGGACGACTTCATTTGGGGACTTCATCAACGTGCAGGTGCTCCCCCGGTATCTTTTGTCTATGCCTTCGTTTACATTTGCAGGTGTGGAGTCTTCCTGGGCGGCAGGGCAGGGGCCGGGCTTTCTGGTAGCGAGGGTAATGCTTGTTGAGGTCGCTTCTTTGTTTGATCAACCTCTAAACCTAGGGTATGCTCATTGTTGTTCTCATGAGAGTCTACATTTGCCATACAGCCGATTGATAGTGCATGTTCTCTCCCCTATGAGGGCCCATTGTCCGTATTAAAGTATCCTGGAATATCCTGGAGGAAAAGGAATACAGACGGGGCCTGTAGACCATGAGAATCTGGTTTCCGTGGAATATCAAATATTCAATATTGGAATAGAAAGTAATATTGAATCCGAAATCATGACATATGTCATCCACATCAAGATGACGACAACACAACTGCATCCCACGTGACCGGCCGCAGGATGTCTGAGAGCCAGATGGAAGAACTGAATCCCCGCACAGTTCATCATTTACTCCTAGCAGCCGTGACCATTGCCGCGAAGACACCTATCTCCAAAAAGATGGCCAACTGAGGGTAGCCTCTCCCTTAAACCAGGCATTGGAATGCATGGGACAATTACCAGCGTTACAGGTAAAGCAAGTGTAAAAAGGTAGGGATCTTTTGTTGGATGATTTTTTGATTACCAGGGGGTAGGACCACTTAGATCCCGATTTTTGTTACGATTATCTCGCAAGAATGATGAAATCCCAAGTTTCTTGTTCCCTTGGGCCCAAGGATGCAACAGCCACAGAGCTTCGACGTCAATCTCTATGCACTTGCGGGGCAGGTCACAGGTGAGCAGCTTCAGCTTTTGGAAGCGAAGTTCCTGGAGTTGTTGCAGTGGAACGTGGATGTTTGCCACAAGAGCTTCAGAAGGATTTTCCGCCTCCTAAGCCAAGCAGCTGCTTAGCATGGCATACCATGACATATGGCAGCCATAGTGACTTCAGAGCCTCGACCTTGACACGGCTTTTCTCGGCAGCTTCTCCGTGCATGACTTTGAAGAGAGATTGGAAGCAAAAGAGAGAGCTGGCTGGGAGTTGGACATATTTTGACATACTTTTCATTCCCCTTCATTTTTCATCCTATTTGGTCCGCTGTGACCAATGTTTCTCAAGTGGGTTCAAGCACCACCAAGCAGAAGGTTGGGCTCCCGAGCTGCCGAGCTTCACGCTGCGTTTCATGTGTTGTTCAGCAGCTGAGGTGTGATTGATGGCAGGCGAGTGCGGAAGCCCGGGTGACTGTTCTGGTACACTGGCGACTGGCTCAAAAATCCAGGTGGGATTGGCTGGCAGAATAAGCATGAAATAATGAATAACTTCCATGTTTTTTCCCCACAACTTTGTGTGGGGTTCTTGTTTTTGCTTTGCACCTCCCGCCCCCTCCGCCTCCTCCTCCTCCCGCGTCTCCTCCCGCACACACTCACACACACAACATTGTCACACACAACTCTCACACACACAACATTGTCACACACAACTCTCACACACACAACATTGTCACACACAACTCTCACACACACAACATTGTCACACACAACTCTCACACACACACAACATAGTCACAAACAACTCTCACACACACAACATTGTCCCACACAACTCTCACACACACAACATTGTCACACACAACTCTCACACACACAACATTGTCACACACAACTCTCACACACACAACATTATCACACACAACTCTCACACATACAATCATTCACACACACAACTCTTTCACACACAACATTGTCACACACAACTCTCACACACACAACATTGTCACACACAACTCTCACACATACAATTATTCACACACACAACTCTTTCACACACAACATTGTCACACACAACTCTCACACATACAACATTGTCACACACAACTCTCTCACACACAACATTGCCACATACAACTCTCACACATACAACTCTCTCACATACAACTCTCACACATACAACATTGTCACNATTGTCACACACAACTCTCTCACACACAACATTGCCACATACAACTCTCACACATACAACTCTCTCACATACAACTCTCACACATACAACATTGTCACACACAACTCTTTCACACACAACATAGTCACACACAACTCTTTCACACACAACATTGTCACACACAACTCTCTTACACACAACATTGTCACACACAACTCTTTCACACACAACTCTTTCACACAC
>BGPT01001010.1:66149-125708 GCA_003297045.1 Symbiodinium sp. clade C Y103
TTGTCACACACAACTCTCTTACACACAACATTGTCACACACAACTCTTTCACACACAACTCTTTCACACACAACATTGTCACACACAACTCTCTCACACACAACATTGCCACACACAACATTCTCTCACACACACACAACTCTCTCTGCCTTCCTTTTGCGTGGCAGGCGTGGCACTTACGGCACTGGGCTGGGTCTGGTGACGGCCTTGGTCGGCGCTGGGTCCGTGTGACGCCGCGCCTCTTTTGCGTGGCANTTTGCGTGGCAGGCGTGGCACTTACGGCACTGGGCTGGGTCTGGTGACGGCCTTGGTCGGCGCTGGGTCCGTGTGACGCCGCGCCTCTTTTGCGTGGCAAGCGTGGCACTTGGCGACATCTGCCTTCGTTTTGTGTGGCAGGCGTGGCACTTGGCGGCATCTGCCTTCACTTTGTGTGGCAGGCGTGGCACTTACGGCACTGGGCTGGGTGACGGCCTTGGTCGGCGCTGGGTCCGTGTGACGCTGCGCCTCTTTTGCGTGGCAGGCGTGGCACTTGGCGACATCTGCCTTCGTTTTGTGTGGCAGGCGTGGCACTTGGCGACATCTGCCTTCACTTTGTGTGGCAGGCGTGGCACTTACGGCACTGGGCTGGGTCTGGTGACGGCCTTGGTCTGCGCTGGGTCCGTGTGACGCCGCGCTTCTTTTGCGTGGCAGGCGTGGCACTTGGCGACATCTGCCTTCGTTTTGTGTGGCAGGCGTGGCACTTGGCGACATCTGCCTTCACTTTGTGTGGCAGGCGTGGCACTTACGGCACTGGGCTGGGTCTGGTGACGGCCTTGGTCGGCGCTGGGTCCGTGTGACGCCGCGCTTCTTTTGCGTGGCAGGCGTGGCACTTGGCGACATCTGCCTTCGTTTTGTATGGCAGGCGTGGCACTTGGCGACATCTGCCTTCACTTTGTGTGGCAGGCGTGGCACTTACGGCACTGAGCTGGGTCTGGTGACGGCCTTGGTCGGCGCTGGGTCCGTGTGACGCCGCGCCTCTTTTGCGTGGCAAGTGTGGCACTTGGCGACATCTGCCTTCGTTTTGTGTGGCAGGCGTGGCACTTGTCGACATCTGCCTTCACTTTGTGTGGCAGGCGTGGCACTTACGGCGTTGGGCTGGGTCTGGTGACGGCCTTTGTCGGCGCTGGGTCCGTGTGACGCCGCGCTTCTTTTGCGTGGCAAGCGTGGCGCTTGGCGACATCTGCCTTCGTTTTGTGTGGCAGGCGTGGCACTTGGCGACATCTGCCTTCACTTTGTGTGGCAGGCGTGGCACTTACGGCACTGGACTGGGTCTGGTGACAGCCTTGGTCGGCACTGGGTCCGCCTCTTTTGCGTGGCAGGCGTGGCGCTTGGCGACATCTGCCTTCGTTTTGTGTGGCAGGCGTGGCACTTGGCGACATCTGCCTTCACTTTGTGTGGCACGTGTGGCACTTACGGCACTGGGATGGGTCTGGTGACGGCCTTGGTCGCCGCTGGGTCCGTGTGACGCCGCGCCTCTTTTGCGTGGCAGGCGTGGCACTTGGCGACATCTGCCTTCGTTTTGCATGGCAGGCGTGGCACTTGGCGACATCTGCCTTCACTTTGTGTGGCAGGCGTGGCACTTACGGCACTGGGCTGGGTCTGGTGACGGCCTTGGTCGGCGCTNCTCTTTTGCGTGGCAGGCGTGGCACTTGGCGACATCTGCCTTCGTTTTGTGTGGCAGGCGTGGCACTTGGCGACATCTGCCTTCACTTTGTGTGGCAGGTGTGGCACTTACGGCATTGGGCTGGGTCTGGTGACGGCCTTGGTCGGCGCTGGGTCCGTGTGGCCGCGCCTCTTTTGCGTGGCAGGCGTGGCACTTGGCGACATCTGCCTTCGTTTTGTGTGGCAGGCGTGGCACTTGGCGACATTTGCCTTCACTTTGCGTGGCAGGCGTGGCACTTACGGCACTGGGCTGGGTCTGGTGACGGCCTTGGTCGGCGCTGGGTCCGTGTGACGCCGCGCCTCTTTTGCGTGGCANGCAGGCGTGGCACTTACGGCACTGGGCTGGGTCTGGTGACGGCCTTGGTCGGCGCTGGGTCCGTGTGACGCCGCGCCTCTTTTGCGTGGCAGGCGTGGCCCTTGGCGACATCTGCCTTCGTTTTGTGCGTGGCAGGCGTGGCACTTGGCGACATCTGCCTTCACTTTGTGTGGCAGGCGTGGCACTTGGTGGCATCTGCTTTACTTTCGCGTGGCAGGAATGGCACTTNTGGCAGGCGTGGCACTTGGCGACATCTGCCTTCACTTTGTGTGGCAGGCGTGGCACTTGGTGGCATCTGCTTTACTTTCGCGTGGCAGGAATGGCACTTGCGGCGCTGGGCTGGCAGTGGTTTCAGACACAGCACCTGCAGATACAACGTACACACAACTTTGTCACACACACAGCACTTTCAAACAAAACCCTTTCACACACAAATTTTTCACCCACAACATTCTCACATACAACATAGTCACACACAGCTCTGTCACACAGAGCTCTTTGGCACAACTTTGTCACACACAGCACTTTCACACACAACTCTTTCACACACAACTCTGTCACACACAACTCTTTCACACACAACATTGTCACACACAACTCTCTTACACACAACATTGTCACACACAACTCTTTCACACACACACACAACCTTGTCACACACACACACAACTCTTTCACATACAACCTTGTCACACACAACTCTTTGACACACAACTTTGTCACACAGCACTTTCNAACTCTTTCACATACAACCTTGTCACACACAACTCTTTGACACACAACTTTGTCACACAGCACTTTCACACACAACTCTTTGACCGATTGTCACACACACAAGTCTTTCACACGCAGCACTTCCACATACAAGTTCCACACAACTTTGTCACGCACAGCACTTAGTGTGTGTTGAGGAAGTGTGTGTTGTAAGCCACACACAACTCTTTCACACACAACATTGTCACACACAACTTTCTCACTTACAACATTGTCACACACACAACTCTTTCACACACACACAACTTTGTCACACACAGCTCTTTCACACAGAACTCTTTCACACACAAGCTTGTCACACACAACTCTTTGACACACAACCTGTTCACACACAGCACTTGCACACACAATTCTTTCACACACAACCTTGTCACGCACAACTCTGTCACACACAACTCTTTGACTGTGTCGAAACAGTGTGTGTCGTGAAAGTGTGTGTTCAAGAACTTGACAATCTTTCTTCCACCATGTTCTCTCTCTTTCCTGCCTTTACCATCTCATTTGCACATCTGTTTGTTGATTCTTGGAAGGAGTTGACTTGTGGGGTTATCCGGTCCTTTAATTGTTTGTTTTTTCCATAGCCAATTCACAAGAAACACAACCCCTACCCAAAACCCACCACCTGCTTTGGCGCTTGCCACCGATGGCCTTCACAAAATCTTGCCGCCACTTTCAACATGATTTGGGTTTCAGTACCAGTATCCTGGAATTGAAGTCATTGAAACATCAACAAATGGGAACCCATTTCAAACTAGACAGTGAACAGATATGTGCAATCCGAACTTGGTTGCTACAACGGAACCTACGCAACCACACCCAAAGGTGCGGGCATGTTCGGGCATATACCACGTACCGTCAGCCCGCGCATGTCTCCAAGCCATTGCAATGTTCATTTTATGCGTCCTCATGCTTTACCTGAACTTGCAACAAAACATTGCAACAGCGCTGGCGCTGTGTTTCAAAAATGCTGACTTTCACTTTGCCGGACAAACTCAAGAAATGACGTCTGAAGTCTAAAGGATTTTAATTGATAGACCAAACTTGAATACAAAATTTGGGGCCCAGACGTCTCCACGAAGCTCAAACAAAAATTTGGGGCAAAGCCCTGGAATCTCTATTCAAAAAAACATATAACGCTCAACGTCCTGCTATACCCAAGTCAACACCCAGGTTCTCACCTTGACCTGGCCCAGCCGCAGGAACCATTGGCACCTACCGAGCCGCGATCAACAAGAGCAGTTAAGAAGGCAAACAACAAAATCACGCCGATACACAGCAGTCGGTTTCGCTTCAATGCTATTTGCTGGGTAACAGTTTGATGTCCCACGCCCATGTCGAAATTCATCAAGATTACACTCCGTGTCTATTGCTCGTGCGTGGCCATGACGCCTGCAATGGTACCCGTGCTGGCAAAGATGCCCGCTGTGACACTGGGCCTGGCGTCAGCTGGCATCTCAACAGTTTCTTGCCCTGAAGACATAATATGTGGCTGCTGTTTTCGCGGGCTGGTGAAGGTCGAGAACAGCTTGCGGTGGTAGAAGCGTGCGCAGCGCCAACCTCGCGCGGTGAGAATGCCCTTCTAATTATTCACAAACATGTCAGCACATGTCAGCATGCACCTTCCCTGTGCCTAAAATCCTCCCTCTCCCTGTCATCGACGGCAGCAACCTGAACCTCGGTACGGCTTGCGGTAGAGAGGTTCGGCCTCGTCTGTTTGGTGTGCTCATTCGTAAACTGGAACATATAAAGTGCTGCTGTCCCTGACTGAGTTTTGTAATATTGGTTTGGCGTGAATGATCTTCCCATCAGCCCATCATAAGTTCAAACTGCAGTGGCTGGCAAAAGCATGTTAGGCAACAACTAGGATCCACCTGTACAGAACACAACAGAAGGGGGCTAGGTAGATCATTGACGGCACTCGAAAGGAACAAAGAATAGTGCATCCCTTGCGCTGTTCCTAATCCAAAAAGTAGGGCGTTTTTGTCTGGAACTTTGTTCCCCAAGAGCCCAATTCTTGCCACAAATCTGGCGTGGGATGAGTACAGAACCGGCTGGGCCAAGGACCATGATCGAGCTTGATTTCTAGATTGAAACGGCCATACAAAGGCGATCATTGTGGACTGTCACAAATTGGAAAAGGTCAAACGAGTATTCCACACCAAACCTCCTCCTGTACCAGAGCAAAATCGTCAACATCGCAGGTGTTTGGGGTTTTCCCTCACAGTGTTTGTAGTTTAAAATTCTAAGGATAACGGATTGCGCGTTCAACCACCAGAAGCATCAATATTGAGGATCAGCATCAAACGCAGGAATGGAGAAAAAACACATCATTACTTGACTTGACAATACCGCTATAGTCACTTAATATATATATATATATATATTATAAAACAGATCATATCATAGATTCAATGGGAATAGGTTCAACCATCATCAACCATCTATTTCAACCAGCCGTTGTAAAGTAGCGGCCAGCACCTTGTCACATCGTCTTAAATCATCTACAAAACAGGTCTGGACTGTTCGGCCTTGACATGTGCTGCAAAATTGCGTTGCAGCAAACATATTTCAGCACAAATCCCTAAAGATCTTAAAGGTCAAGCTCATTTTGGTCACTAAGTACGTTCATAGTGGATCATATTTGTTGATTTGGAGTCAAAACCTAGTAGGACCTAGAGACTTTTTGTTGCCTCAGCCTGTCCTGGCAACAACCAAATAATTACAACCAACATGTTTGATCTCTCTGAATCCATTTCTGGCTCGAATGCAAAACAGTCCCGGAAATCTCAGAAAGAAATGCCCTCTCCCTGCGGGCTGTGGCACAATCACAAAGAGTAGCTCTGGCACAATTATCCACACAATAAGAGATTCATAGCACACATATGCATCACAGTTGGAGATTAGAACGATCTCTTCTGATGGTATCACACCACTCTTTTGGTCTGGCTTTCTGGATTCTCAATTTATCTAACTTCCGTGGCTAAAACAATCTGAAATCAATGTTGTTTGATCTGCTTTCCACTGGTTGTTTTCCCTGCAACAGAACACACGGCTATCTGACTAGCCTTCTTGAAAAACATGAAGTATGAGTGTGTCTGAAAATGAGGTATACCCCAAAATGGCCGTAAATTGCCACTTTCAGAGGAAAGCGACAGGGTTTTGCATGGTTTTCCCCAGCAATTCTTCTCCAAGAGCCTGGTGCATCGCTCAACCTGCGGGCCATGCTGCATGGAAGAAGCTAGATGTAGATACAATCCATTTCTAATATATTGGCACTTGTATTATTGGTATATAGTATGTGAATATTAGACATGAATCATGGCAAATCTGTCACCTTCCATCTTGCCATGCAAATTCGATTGAGCACCATTTGCTTAGAATTAGAATCGAGGGGCTAAATGGGGCTAAGATGCTTTGGACACCTCCTCATGTGTCGGTTTCGCAGAGCAACAACATCTAACATGCAAAAGTTAGATATCCAATATCAATCAGTATCAATCAGTTGGAGGTGTGTACATAGCAGCAATCCAGATTTCTCCGTGTCAACCAAGGATTTGGATGCAACGAATTCCGCTGAGTTGGGGGTGATTAACCAACAAATCGGGATATTGAAGGCACTTGTGGTGCAAACATGGGTCGTTGATGGTCTTTGCATTATTTAAAAAATGGCGTGCAAGGCTCCCCGTCCGTACATTCACAACAGGGCGTCCTCACTGTTGCAGTCCGGGCAAACCACGGGGTCTGTGCGTATGCCTAGGTTAGCCCCCTTTACTTCAGAATAGTTTTGAATTCGTCTGAACCGTACTGGGTTGTTGAAAGTAGATGCTCTGTGGCTCCCTGCATTCTGGCCCTGATCATCACAATGTACATTTTGCAAAAAAAGTTGAGGGGGGGAAATGGGTCTGCAATTGTCAGCAATATTGTATCCCCTTTCTTGAAAAGTGGAAGAACATGGGCAATGATCCATGCCGACGGCGCCATTTCAGTACTTTTAGGTATTCTGAAACACCATTTTATTCTGAGACACCATTTTAGTACTTTTACAGACTTTTGCCCATTCTTACAGGTACTTGGAGGGTCTAGGTAGACATGTGCAGGTGGTCTAAAACACCAAGCTCTGGGGCGGCCCAGTGCCGACCTTGACACTGGCACAGGCACGGCATTGCGGCCGACACTGGAGGCCCGACGCCCTTCCTGCAGGAAGAAAACTGGCAACTCGGCATCCATGAAGGTCTAGAAGTTAGATTTTCCATTGCTTTAAGCAAGAGGATTGGAACCGATTTGCAATCCGAATCGCTTCCATGGGACATGTGAATACCCTTGAATTGGGTCTTCTGCGGGGTGTCTACTTGAGATTGCGCTATGGTCATGATGATTCCTCAGAAAGTGAGGATACTGAGTGATCTTTGCAGCTACAAGGGGGAAAAAATGAGCGAGGCAACGGAGCAGTGTGAACATGTTCTTGACACCATTTCCAAACAAATCCTGAGGTATTGCTATACAACGTCTTTGTACTAAAATGATGTATTTAGAGTCTTTGTGCTAGAAGCCGTGAATACAACGTGTTTGGATTCCTAGGGCTTTGACATTCATGCACTTTATACGATAGTCCATGAAATCGGTACAGAATGCGGAAGGCCTCTGTAGTGGTCATTGCGTTGATGCCAAGCGATTTATCTCCAATGAGGCGGAGCTGTTTTTGCTTCTTAATCTCAACGGATTTTGATGATGAAACAAATACACGTTGCGAATTCCCCTGCCACATGTTCTGATTGGTGGTGTCCATCCGTTTCCATCCCCAAAAGCGATTGGCCAAATTGAATTCAATTGGAATCATCACTGATGTGTTGAATTTTAAATCAAGAAATCTTGGGAAAACATGGAAACCACATGAAACCACCAAAAGGGCAATGACCGGTTGGCATAGGAAACCCGCATCCATTGCGTCCTCCGTCCATTGCGTCACACTTGGATCTCCCGTCGACCTGGGGATGTGAAGACCCGCGTTTTGGAGCCTGGGTTTTTGGTCGTTTCTGGCAGTTCCATTCAAATTCTTAGTTTATGGGGAATATTTATGGAACTCTTATCAGTGTTACCCATATTTATGATGAATATCAGCCATAGTTGTGGATTTCTGACAGTTGACTGCATCATCTGTATCCCGAAATCTTCGACAACCTCCACTGGATGATCCATCACTCGTCCTTTTCACGTTGGGACCGTTGGGACTTTCGGACAGTGCAGCAGGGTTCAAGATCTTCGTGGCACTCCTCATGATATATCCAAGAAACACGTAGGAAAGTAAAGATGGACAATGAAAACATGATTTTGTTGATTAAACATGTTCAATTCTAATTATGAATGGACATGACATGACATGTAATTGTAGCATAGCATAGCTGTATTCTTGGACTTCCAGCATCCAGATGATGCACGTCTGAATCATCCAATCTTTGGGTTTCAGCAACGCATCTTTTGCGCTTCAAATTGTGCGCATGCCAGTGCATCTTCAGCCTGTGGCGTCGAGACTCAAGAAGCAATCAATATTCATCAGTGATCCCAGGGCCCTCTACAATCCATTACAATCCTTCTAGATTGAAGCCGTTGGTGATCGTTGGTTCTGAGTCTGAAGGACAATCTATTTGGGATAACCGTCTCAATGATGGTCAAGACAGGTTCAATGACCTCCCAAACATATAGAAGACACACCATACGGACCAATTGAATGGAGTGCTAAGTAGGAATCAATGGGTTGGTGTAAGGGAAATTCTACAGGAAACCATTGTTTTTACGACCAATTATAGGTGTTCTCTTAAACCAACACCGGGAAGCAAGGCACAAACACTACGAGATTAACCGTCAGCCGCTCATGCTTTTGATCCCCTTGGTTCTGTGCACTCTTTAGATAAGAAACACTTTCAACATAAACAGCAAAACAGGCAGCATGAAAGTAATCACAGCATTCGTGACATGACATGATTACTGATACTGCAGGGTAGGGATGGAAGGGATCATGGTTCCTATATGGTTCCTATCTTTAACTCTCCAGGAATTTCATTTCACCAACTTTTTGTTTCCGATGCCAACCCTGGCCCAGCCTGCCAGCAGCTCTGCATCCTCCTTCCAGCCATCAGCCAGGCGTTTCAATGCGATGCCTGAGGCCTGACAATGAGACATGAGATTTGTATATCAACAAAACAAATTTCTAAATCAATACATATCTGTTGCAATGTATATACATATTACAATAATGTAGTATAATGTGCATAGATATATTACATACACATTGGAGTTGCAAGGGCAATGTTGTGTATAGACATATTATTTATTGTAAATGTGAGAGAGAGATATAATATGTACATAAATAAACAAATTAAAAAAATATATACATATGATGACAACTATTTTGTCAACATGAAATATAATGCTGTTCTTAATATATACTCGATCACATTCCCGAGTCCGCTAGCTGGTGTGCCAAGGGTCCGGATGGAAGACACCGCCCAAACGCCCTGCAGCTGCTGGGTTCTGCAGCAAAGCAGCGGCAAATTGGCCCATGTGAGGCAAATGGCCAACCAAAACCTGACTTCAAGGGTTGATGACTCGATGACCAAAATGTGAGATTTTGTGAGTCAATTGTGAGTCAATGAATGGCGGCCTTACAAGCCAAGAGAGACACACTGACTGCAATAGATCCTCGGCAAGCCTTTCTCCTATCTAGAAGAAACACATCCAAAGCCCACCAGGGCAAATTACCAGCGCTAGAAAGATCTTCCTTTGTGCCAAGCTGCTATCACCGGCGCTTTGGGTGATGAAAGAAGCCTCAGATAAAAATGCAAAAATGTTCCGAAACGTTCCCTGGTAAATGCCTGGAGACCGGGTTTCACGATTGAGAACAGTCCCAACACTTCTGTGGGTGACAACTTGCCTAATCTTTCAAGCCGACCCGTGAATGGAACAGATTGTTGCGAACCAATTCTTCTCGATCATTTGTGATGACAATGCATCTCCGCATGTATCCGCGAAAAGGACTCAAACGAGTGTCCAAACATGTCCAAACTTTATGGGTTGTTGAGAGTTTTGCAAATGATGTTGTAATTCAACTAGTAGTTGACACTGACGCAATCTCTTTGTTTGCATGCATGAAGAGAACGGAAGAAATAGGTTGCTGATCAGGTGTAATGAACACACATTCTAGTTTGGTTTTCTACACCCTGATTATTTCTCCTACCAATCCAGAAAGGGCAACACCACCATTAGGATCCATTTCGTAGTGCTCCCCACAAAGACAGATCCCAGCAGGGACCAAGACACGGCATTGCCACAGAGGCTTCGTCTTTGGGGTTGAGACCCGTCACCTCTTCACACGTCACCTCGGCCATCAAAAACAGCACAATCAACAGGGCCACTTTGGGGACTATATAATCACAAAGAAGTAAACATCGTACACTTTGTGCAAAAACTTAATCTTGAAATTTGATGGAATTGATTCAACAACAAGAAGTGACTAGAAAGAATGATTGATACGCAAGCACCTTACCACCCATCTAAGCTTGGCCCCATGATCGCACATGATTGGACCGAGCACCTTCCATCCTGCTTCACCCAACGCAGCAGCCACCAACTGTGCAGTTTCGGCTGCGCGGAGCTTGCCGCTGTGACCCAGGAACACCTGTAGCAGCCACCATCAAAGAATCTCCCGCTATCAAAAGGTCAAAAGGACATGTCTCTTGGGACACTTGGGACCTATATATCAGCTGTTCCCGTCCCATGGTTTTCTTCTTTCCCTACAGTGCTGTGTTCAAAAACGCACTTGCCGTATAGGACTTGTTCATACTGGTTCACTTGGCCGAACCCTGACACCACCGGTGTCCGTGACCTCCCGAGTGTCTGCAGAAGTCAGATACGCAACTATCTTCTTGGCAGAGCTCTCCTCAGATGTCGCTTCTGAATCGAGATCATATGATGTGTCGTTTGGGGAGTGTCTGGGAATGCCTGAATTGAACAAGAAAAGAATTCCCGGGCAAAAAAAGTGCGGAACTCACCGAATGCACCATACTTTTCGGTCATTGCTGGGAGAACTCATGATTTCGCTAGTTGGGATGAACCAAACCCATCAACCATCAATGCAAGTTGGAAACCCCCATGCGAACCCATGCTCAAGATTGCCATGAGCAGCTTGTGGGCTGCTTCCTGTCAGCGATTGAAAGAAATAAACCCCAATTGAGTAACCAAAACATGGTGAATCCAAGAAATATGATGTGTTCATCCTATTAACAGTTCCCAGATAGCAACAGCCCTGTCGTGGCTCTTTCTCCAGTAAGTATGCCTTTGTGTTCTCCGTGTCTGTGCTGCGGGTTCTCCTCTGTGTGCCCCAAGATATGTGGAATAACTTTGTCATAACACAAACTGTGGATGCACCACAACCACACACATGCTGCAACTCGTACTGTACAGTACCTACACTCAACGTGTACACCTTTCAAGAAGCTCACTAGTTTGTCGATGACTATGAAAACCATTTTCTCATACGTATTTGATATTCTTTGATCATGTCTAGTTCTTGTTAGTTGACATTAGTTGACATTAGTTGACATTAGTTGACATTAGTTGACTCTTTTTTTTGTAACGCCAAGATGCTGCCTCTGATTTTCCTTGCTCCGACAGTGGCCGCTCTGGATTCTCCTCCTCTGGGACGGGCGTGCCATGTCGAAGGAGCAAGCAATGGCTGCAATGGCTCAAGGCCTCGACATCGGCGACGCCGCTGGGATCCAGTGGGATCCAGTGGGATCCAGTGGGATCCAGTGATGGGGGACTTGCCCTTGACATCAACCAGAATCTTGGGTGTGTAAAATGTGAAGGTGAGGAATATGATGGTATCAGCTGGTATCAGCCAAATAAATGAACCTACAGCTTTGAGCTGGCTCAGGCTAGGGATCATTTCAGCAAAGCAATTTGCAGTGCTCCCATGTGTACAATCGGATTATCCCAATTCATCATTCCAGTTGAAATTTACAGACCCCCGTTCCTCTGTTTTCTTGTCCATCCAAATCCGTGCCACAAGTCACTTGATGTCACTTAGAAAGTGCACATCTCCAGAGGTTATCTCCACTTGAAGCGACATGCAATCCTTCATAGCATGTTGGGCTTGACACTGGTCCTGATCTGGACTGTTCAATTGCCACCAAGCTGCTTCATCTGCCATCCTCCCAGGGATGCCCAGGGCAGTTCAGTCTTGAGCCAAAGGGCAGCAAATAGTGTCATCATTTTCCATCAGCCACCCATATTACCATCCCACACCTTACTGGAGGGCACGTGACCTTGGGAGAAAAAGCGGTTCAGCACCATGTGCTTTGGCTGGGCCAACAAACCCTTTGACCAGCAAGGATCTTCACGCCACTTGTACCAATAATCCCATCCCCCAAAGATACAAAAATCTGACCCAAAACACACAGATCCAATCCTGAACGCTGGTTTCTAGGCTTTCTAGGGGGTATTTCATCTCAGAGGGAACGGACCAAACAATGATTAGAATCGACCAAAGCCTGTTCAAATCATTTCCAATCATTTCCAATCGCATCAAACACGCCATCAACAGGCTTTGGGGCACCCCACATGGATCCAAGGGATCCCAGGGCCAACTTTGGCACCGCTGGTGCAGCCGTGGTACACCCCTCCGGACTGGGTTGAAATCGACCAAACATTGTGCGATGTGATGCCATGATGCAAATGTAATGTTATATTATATATATATATATGTGTCTGTACTGTATATTGCGCAATATGATCCTGACACAACAAATGTAAACATATCTATTCGAACTTCTACAAGAAGGCCTCAACTTATTGTTTAAAAAAGATGTGCTCTTCATGACACTGATCCATTCATATTCATTCGTCACTCGTCGGTCTATCCCTTACCAACCCGCAACGTTTGGCCCCTGCAGGACTGCCTGCTTGGGCATGGTCATCGCCAAAGTCGCCACAGGAGGACCTTCACAGGTTCAAATCAAAACAAGTTCCGGTCATAGTCCATCTTTCTAAGGGAACAGTCTGCTTAGACTTCAGGCCTGGATTGTGAATTGGGCAAATCTGCAGACACATCATATATTTCCTACTATATTCCTACTTATTTCCTAACTACGTCGAAAATTCAAGTTTAGCCTACACTTCTGGACAATAGTACCATCATCCAGTTTCCCAACCCACTGTGGATGAAGTCGGCCTGCCATGATGGGCACCTGCCAAGGTGTTGCAACAGGTGCCTGGCACGGCTGAATCAATTTTGCGGTTGGAACTCAAGTTGGAACCCTGGAAAAAACACATAACAGTAAGCTGTCGTGGGTCTCTATTTAAAGGTTTGATGGTGTTGGATGACGTTCCTGACTTTTTTTTACTGTAAATGTTAATGTTGGGTCTATCATATCTGTCTATCAGGGCATTCAAACGCTTTTGTAACCTCTGCTGTTGCTGAAGTCTACTTGTATCAACCAGTCAAACTCAATAAAACCAAATTGACCCCCTGTGCATCTGGGGAAAACTTATGAAACTGTTTGTTTTTTTCCAATAAGCCCACACATTCCGCTTGTTGGCCGCTTCAAGCCATGTTTCCGGCCCAGTGGGCTTCTTAAGCTATGTAACCTCGAATCAGAGTGAACACCAAGAAAAAGTTCAACCAACCAACCATTCAACTTTTCAACTCTCAATCCACGCAAAGAATCAACCTCCACATGCCAGGAGAACTGCAAGTGTCGGCATTGGCGTTGCTGGTGGAACAGCGGCTACCACGTGAGGGGCCACCAGTACTGGGGCAGAAAAGACCCGCCTGCCAACCGGACACGGAAAGCTTCCAGCCATTTTTGTGTTGAAAACCCCAGCCAAAGCTAGCCTTTCTTCTTACCTAGGGACTTGGAGTCGTTTTTTTGTGGCTTTGGACTCCCATTGGATGATATTTGACAGGGTCGCTTAGAAGAGATCCATCAAACGAAGGTTCAACAAGCAAATTCATGGAAATTCAACAAACGGGAAACCTTTGCTTTGCTCAGTGAAATGCAAAGAAGAGGTGGTGTAACAATCGCTTCAAAAAACAAAACGTCTGTTGCATCACAAACATATTCAGAATCTTTCATTGTTTTGCGCTTGACTATGAAAAAACTGAAGCACTTCCAAATCTTCCACACAAACCACCCTGACCATTCCGCGGAAGCTTTTTGGCTACAAGACTAGCTTGAGAATCGCATCGATCCGTTTCAGAGTCACACTTGGAGGCAATTCCAGGAATTCACCATTCTCCTGAACTGGGGTTGAGCGTTCTACGGCAAGTGAAAGTCATCAAATTTGCATCTTCTGCTCTTCAGACTGTTGGGAAATACTCTGCCTGGATACAATGACGTCGCATACCTAATCATAATTGTGAATTGTGAATTATGATGTTCTTACTGATTACTGGTTGACATTTGTTGACTCTAGATGCATCCTCCGGTCAGTCTTAGACTGCTTCCTTCTGCTTAAGCTTATGTCCATACTCATCTTGGCAACCCCTCCAATTAGTCTGTGCCGGTGATAGGCCACCATAGCATCCCCATGACTAATGTCGATCCATCAACCACTGCGTTTCCTCACATCCCGCTCCCACTTCTCCTGAAAGCCCAGAGCTTTCATGAAGTCCTGACCCAAGTTCCAGGAACTTTCAAGATATACTGGAAGCATGCGAGGATCTCTTAATAGGTAGGAGTGAACAAACCCTAAGGTTCATAAACCATCATAAACCTCTATCCCACTCTATCCAATGTCCTGGCTACGGCTTCGTGACAAGATAACTTCCAGTCGGTCCTCTCCACCAGGAACATCCAGGATTTTTTCCCTGATGGCCTGCACTTAACGCCGGAGGAGACATGAGGAGACCCACCTTCAAGTTTGGCCAACCATTTATAGACACTGTATAGAGTGTAAGAGAAGTACAGAGTGTAAGAAAAGATGAGATTCGAGTGATTTAGAGTGGATAGAATCATACCATAGAATCATACAAAATCATATCATCCATTTGCACAGAAATTCCATGTGACTCCAGCGCTGCCTTGTTCTCACGCCTCACCTGGCGAAATTTGGATCCAGTGCTTGGATCCTTCTCCACGTTGGACAACAACTTACCTCAACATCAAGCTCTCCATGCCTCTCTCACATGTTGCTCAAAATGTCTCAAACCCATGTCACCCAGCTTTCACTTTCACTTTTCTATAGCTTTTCCATTTCTGCCATTCATTTTTGTTATCGCGGTTCATCATTTTTCCATAGGTTTCCATATGTTTTCAGATGTTTTCAGATGTTTCCATGTTTCATTGCAGAGATGCGCAAGGTTTGGAGACAGATGTCTTTCTGCTCCACCGTTCCGCCCACGCGATTCCGGAGCTCCACGAGATGGTCGGCTCCAAGGAATGCAACGGCAGGTGAGGCGTCCTTCCTGGGATGAAGCTGTGCCGTGCGGTTGTTCCACAAAATAGGTTGAAATATTCTGTGACTTTCAAAGACATTCTAGATCATTCTAGATCATTGTAGATCATTCTAGATCATTCTAGATCATTCTAGACCATTCTGGATCATTCTAGACCATTCTAGATCATTCTAGATCATTCTAGATCATTCTAGATCATTCTGGATCATTCTAGATCAT
The DNA here is from genome assembly GCA_003297045.1 of Symbiodinium sp. clade C Y103. NCBI lineage: Eukaryota > Dinophyceae > Suessiales > Symbiodiniaceae > Cladocopium > Cladocopium sp. clade C. The sequence goes on from BGPT01001010.1 coordinate 81,611, forward strand.
TCTAGATCATTCCAGATCATTCTAGATCATTCTGGATCATTCTAGATCATTCTGGATCCTTCTAGATGATTCTAGATCATTGTAGATCATTCTAGATCATTCTAGATCATTCTAGATCATTGTAGATCATTCTGGATCATTCTAGATCATTCTAGATCATTCTAGATCATTCTAGATCATTCTGGATCATTCTGGATCCTTCTAGATCATTCTAGATCATTCTAGATCATTCTAGATCATTCTAGATCATCCTAGATCATTGTAGATCATTCTAGATAGTTTTTTCTACTACATTGTAATACCAGGATTTATACAAGCCTATGCAAGTCTAGCCAGTCTAGCCCAACTAGTGCTATTTTTGTTCCAACCTATTTCCATCGTGAACAAAAAAACGTCTCTTTTTGTGCTCGCACCTAGCGGAGTCGTTGCTCTCCACCAGTCTTCCCAATGGCTTGGCAGCAGAAGCTGCGCCACCAGTAATGCCGGAGCCATAGGTTTTGGCCGCAGGCCTAAGAAAACCTGTTCCACCTGCAGACCTGTTTGAACATCCAATGGGAAAAAAACTGTACTTCAAAATCATTGCAAAATCAACACCAGTTGAAATGGCCAATTCAACTTCCGCTATATAGATATATACATACAACATTTAATGTCATTTACAGCAATACCCAAGATATACATGTTATATATATATACATGTATATATGTACATTGCCGATACATACATATATACATTTATGTATACACAATATATCTAGAATATCATGATGCGATGATTCGACAACACATGACATCTCTTCATGGTGTATTTTGTATCGCTTGTCCCTTCTTCACTTGGAACAGTACCAAGCTGCACAGCAGTGCCGGTAGCTGCGCCAGCTGCGCCAGCTTTGCTAGCTTTGCTAGCTTCGCCAGCAGCCAGGCGTGACAACCACTGCCCCTTGCCACGGCAAGGATGTTGGTCCTGGCGTTGAAACATGATACAACCATTTGAAATCCATGTCAATCCATCTGAATACATTTAAATCCACAAAGATAATGTGTCAATTGGTGTCTGAAACAGAAAAGAACACATTTGACATAGTTGATTTGCTAATGTTGTTTGAGATTCAACATTTTTTTGAGACTTTCATGATCTTTGAGTTGCCCACTTAGTTGTTAATCTTGGGCATCCTTTTCACACCCCACAGGATCTCTCGTTCCGACCGCTGCCTCGAACCGGTGCTTGAGACAAACCTGGTTGGCTCGACTGCTGCAACCAAATTTGCCATCACATCTGACAATCAAATCCAAGCTCCATATCTTGAATTATCCAAAACATTATTGACAATATATTATACAAAGTAAACATGTACATAAATCAAGAAAGAAACAACATGGATGAGTGTAAGGGAATATGAGATGTGTGACAGGGAACATCGGGAACATCAACATCTGAACTATACCATCTGTGAAAATAAAAAATGGCACAAGCACAGTTCTCAAAGGCAAAAGAAAGATCATTCAAGTACAATGAGTTCTGACAGAAACTCAAGCAACCCCACTATCCCTGTACCCTCCCGCAATCTCTTAATGGAAATCCATCCAAATTGTGTATATCCTGGTTGTTCATTTTCAATGAGGAAATCATGAGAAATCCCATTGCCAGATTAGAGGGTTAGACTATCAATGGGTGAAAAAACCTTGCAATTTTGCTTGACATGGAAGGTGGTTCCCACGTGCTCCAGCCGCCTTGCTCCTGCATTCCCCGCAAACGACGGAGTTCATGGTGTTCATCTTGGTCTTGCACCCGGGCGCCGGGCAAATCCTAATCCACAGGCCCGATGAGGGCATGGGGATAGGAATTTGGGTCGCTTGGATTATGGATGGTTGGGAAGTGTTGCCATAAGTCCAAAGATTTATACTGTATTCCTCATAATTGCATATCATTGTATACTATTGCTTCGTTGCATGCTCTTGACTCTTGAAAACCAGCGGGACAAGGGTCATTGGAATGTGGCCAATGGCTTTCCACAAATGCACCACTGACCAACCACAAGGCACCAAAGCTTCCTGGTATAAACTGCTACAAAACCGGAGGTAGATCTGCATATATCTGTTATCGGGGTTCCAACCATCCCCATAAATAGAGGAGACGAGAAAAAAGCGACTACATCTGGGGATGTCCCACCAACAAGTGACCGAAAACTGCAGGAGACAAACCTATACGTCCCCACACTCGTGGCACAAGCTTGCACAAGCAGCAAATACAATTGAAACTGACTAGAAATCCAACAAAAGTCAATGGCACCACATTTATCCCAAGAGAGATCCACCATGACAACTTCTCATCCATTGATGGTGTTGCTCATGACCCTCTATCGAAAAGGCTTGATATGGTTCGATGATCATGCCAAGATACTCGGCTGAACTAGCAGTTTTTGCGTTCACCGGACAAACCTGAGGGAGTTTGATGCTCCAAACGCAGGCCAGTTCAGTCTGTATCCTATGTGCAAATGCAAGCTCGAAATGGCCTACCGGCGAACCGAACATGCAAATCATGACTGCGCAGCCAGCATCAGACAGCATCATGTCCCATTGGTGAACTCTGCAGCCCCAGGGGGCGACCTAAACTCAGCAAGCCACGTGTTGTTGCAATGCTTCGGCCTCGGAGCTTTGTCCGTCCTGGCACATGTTGCTGGGTAAAGAATCACCCAGTGGCTACACCAGGTACGAATGGGTCAAGGGCTTAAACAGTTTAATACCACCACTCATACAAAAATCTGCAAACATATTCTACTATATCAATGCAAAGAGAAAGCAAAGGCAACAAATGCAGCCCCTTCAATACTGTGATTCTACGGAAATGGTTGGCACTCAGTCCTGCCACTTGACAGTGGCACCACAGCGGCTGCAAATCGTGGCAAGGACGCCTTCAGTGGAGCACTCAAAAAGAACAGCTGGTGGACATCGGTGGACGTTACACATGCCACGTTGTTGGAAACATGATGGTCTTGGGTTCTTTGTAACATTGCTTCTCTCAACAACATTGTAGCATCAGTCCTGGTGACTCGTGCAGGAAAAATGGAACCAACACTGAGTCCACTAAGAAACAGAACTTCCCAGTGGTAATGAGCTTCCTCCTCCTGCCACGGTTGCCTGCCCCTGCCGCCCGTGGGGCCTTTGGATTCCAATTGGGCGGCACAGCTGTGCTTCTCTGCATCCGCATGATCCTGACCTGAGCTGTCCCAATCCTCGACCCAGGGCCGTAGCCGAAGGGAACTTAAATCAGCAAACAAGCATGGATTTATAGAAAATTAGAGAAACAATTAGAAACATATAGGAAAAAAAACATCACAAACTGTTGTTGATATTCACCCTACCTGTAAGTAAGGCTTTGATGAATACGACCGGGAGTGTAAAAAGATCAAAAAGAATAAGTAAGCTCAGATCATTGGAAAGAATATTTCAGGATGAATGGTGTAATTGACAGCATACCTTCTTCTGTGACTCAATGCTACATATCTTGTGGACGAGTCTTGACAGGATTATATATAGGATATTATAGGCAGATATGGCGAGGCTTGCATGTGGATTGCACATCTGGAAATGATGATTGTCCTGGCTTCGCAAATTCAAACTATCGATGACTGCGGTAAAAAAAAACCTAGGCCAGTTGATACCAGCCTCTGCATTTCCTCTACACAATGCTCCTAGTGAACATATGTTATGTACATGTGACAAACCCAAGAAAGTTGCACAAAGTAGAGATGTCAAATTTAATTGCATTCCTCAAAACTGCCGATGAAGTGCCACCAGGAAACAGAATTTCTTCCCGCAGAAACGACACACGAAGGGCAGGAAATCCCGCAAACCACAGGTCTCCTGATGGAGCACAGACATGTCGGGACGATGACGATGTCTTTGGCAGCATCCTTTAGCAATTGGGATCAATTGGGTATATCTTGACCTGTCACTCAATCAGAGCTCCCTATGTTTGGGACGAAAGCAAAGGATCATAGCGGTGAGGAAATCCGTGCTGCCAATGAAGAATACCTTATGTAGCATATGTGGTATGGTGTCCCATGTGGTATGGTGTCCCATCATGTTGACATGTTGGCAATCACTGCAGAATCAAACCAGCTGCCAGCTGTTCCCCGCTCCAGGGCACAACACGCTCCAATGAGATCGTAGCCCTCGGAATCTCTAAACTCCGTGGGCGTGGCTCTTTCAGCTTGGAACATGGTCACGCGGATGACAACTGGAAACGACTGTAGATTGTAGATTGACGTGGTGACTTTCAGTGTTTGGTGTGTAAGCTGGGGATGTTCCCTAAAGAGATGTAGGTCCCGGTGTAGGTCTCTTGAACAAACTTTAAAGGCTGCGCCAGCGCGTGAAACAGAAAGTACCAACTCTGAACAACTCTAGCATGATAGTAAGATTCTCTCACCCTGGTCTACTGAGACCTCTGAAAACAGTGTCAGAAGACAACCGCTAAGGTATGCTGCTGCAGATGCGTGTCTTTGCTGCATGTCAGATTGCTCTAAGGAGTTCAAACAAAAGCTGTTGAGTCGAATTGAGCTGCAGGCCAACGACAAACAAAGCACTTCCCATGCCACAACTGATTCGATGCCAAAGCGCTTCTTGATAAAGTTCGCTTGAGTTGTCAGGACAGGACATGTCTAGACTACGGTTTCCATCACTCTGTTGTTGAATACCCGTGCTCCAACCGTCACACCCCGTGCCTCAGGGCTACGTCTACGGCAGTGGAAGGCCCTGGCGACGGAAAGCGGCAGCCGCCAACACTTTGCAGGGCTACGGCCCCTTGATGACCTGATGCTACCTGTGTAGGTCTTGTGGCCTGAATCGTCGGTGGTGAATTGAAATCTCCATAATTCCTTTCATTGTTTCAGCCAGTGAATGGTTCTGAATGCAGGAATGGCAAAGAAATGCAAAGAATCTATCCATGAAACAGAATCCGTAAACCAGACGGGAAGAGTCTTCAAAACGCCTGCAGTATTTGCCCACATCCCAGAACATCCCAGAACTATCTGCGATCCATTCCAGTGACACCCAGCAGTCCCAAGTGTCACCTACATGTCCTTTCCACACCCAGCCTGAGAGCGGTGGAGTTTGAGACCTGCAGGTCCAGCACTTCAGGACGAATTCGCTAATGTATACCTTATGGTCTAAGCTGATACAAGGCCTTACTGTAAGCGAAAGCACTTGGGCAGTACCAAAGGCCTGATGGTGTATGCCAGTGTATGCTTTCAGCCTAGTTCCAAACCTATTGCCCACATCATGACCCCACTCAAGAATTTGAAGCTTCCGCATCGTCGAACTTTTGTCCAAGCATCTGCAGAACACGTACTACACTCAGCAGTGCATGGATTGGATTCAACCAACGCATCTGGTCAAACTCGGAAACTGGACCAACACAAAGCAAATCATGAAACTATGAACAGCACTGCAAATGACCTCTTTATAGTTCAATATCTAAATCTTCCACATGGCACACATATGCCCCAACAACTCCTCACCAGTGTAGAAAATCGCTTAAATGTGCAGTTTGACAAATGTTCACATGTACCTAAAAGAAAAACGATGAAAAACATTAAAAAACGCAAGGATATTATAAGTGTAAGCCTCTTTCGATGGGATGGTGATCATTCTCCAACATCAGGAAACAACTAGCGATTCAGCCCCTGCTCTGACCACGGGCAAACTTTCTTAAGGTACATTCGTTGAAAATCCATGATTTCCAGGTTTGACCCAGATTTGCTTCTGTTCACAGGTGGAACGCAGTCCGCGGGTCTTGAAGACGTCCATTCGAGAGCTAGATTCATCACATCAGATGTACTCTGGGGCCGAACACCGTGGTGATTCCCATGCTCCACCATTTTTGGATAAATTCCTCAAACTACTTCTTACCTTGGTGGGAAAACTGGTGATGAGTCTGGAGAACCACAACTTCACGACCTACCGAAGTTTACACCTTCACCACTTATCTACTTGGGGGTACGTCCTGCTTAGTAAGTGGCTAAAAATCATATTGTATTACAAAAGTGTCTGTAGCAAAGCTTGTAGTTTTATGTGTATATAAACAAATATATACTGTACATACTGTGAATGTAATACGTACACACACACACACGTTGCATCTAATTACACAAATATGTCACTGTATGTCATATAGTTAGGGGGTATAGTATACCCAGTCATGGGCTACAAACACTGCAGCAGTTTCGATTCCTGCTTCATCCCCATTGACCACGCTCCTCCGGCGCACGCAGCGCCGTTTCAGGCGGTATTTCAGGCGGTGGGAGGTGATGGCCCAAAAATGGGCGCTGGAGACAACCAGCCTGTCAAGTTTTGCAAGAAACTTCAGGAAACTGACATCGTTTTTGCCCTTGTCAGTCGAAAAAAAAACATTAGAACAAACAGTGTTTTCAACTGGATGAATGACAGCTGATTGGAATCTGCATCATTGTATGTATCTTGTTCACTGAGGAATCTATTGATTGTCCGTTTTGGACTAATGGAGATAAATCTTGTGATTTCTCTTGAACTTTGTGCAAAGAATCCCAACAACTAACAACCATTTGCCGGCCCTTTGTTGAGTCTGAAGTGTGAACAACATAAATCAGCACAACTTATGAACTAGCAAAAAAACTGTCTGGCATGCCCAACACCCGTTGGCAACCCTCGATCTTGCCTTCACCAATCTGCACACCCCAGTCATCTGGGTATAGGCTTTCCTAGGTACCATGGCAATCTGACTCGAAACTTGGAGCTCACAAAGGCAAAAAGTGAAGCCAGGCTCTACACTGTCTGGGATGAGAAACTTGATATTTTGCCGAGCCAAACAGAATGACATTTGCTTCCATCGCCATAGGGCCTTTCTTGGTGAGTTCATCTTGCTTTGAAATGCCCTATCCACCGGTGTTTGGGCTGAGTTCCTCCCATTGATCATGGCCTTAACACACTGTTCATTATATGTACTGATCATTACTGATCATTCATTATACTCATCCCTCCCAACCGATGTCATTCTCCGGCCCCATGGCCATCGCAATCAATGTCACTCCCAATGGCCATGGCCAGGTCCCACATGAAGCATAGAAAGCGCCAAGGAACACCTCCACTTCCATCAGAGGCTGTGCTGCAACCTCATGACAGTCCAGTGAAGGGATGCTATAGTAGGCTCATTTTTCCACACCACATAGCCAGGTATCCAAAACATGACACACTTGGCTTTAGTGCATCTTATACCATACTTCACTTGGGGGGAACAATATTTGAGTTGGCGACTAGTTGAACAATGTTGAACATACATATTGGCACCATATGGCAGGCCAAAGTTTCCTCAACAAAACTATGCATCGAATCTCTATGGTCTTGGAGCAGGGTTATTTAGCCGGGCCATTTGTGGTGAGGTCCAAATATATCGAAATACAGATTGGCTGAGAACGACTGAGCCCTTTGCAGTGAACTAAACCGGTCTTGAAGCGTTCGCAAATAAATCAACAGAATCCATATTGAGTAAAGGGGTTCGTTGCCGGATCGATCCTCGAACAGTCCATCTTCTTTTTACCCTTAGGGAATCAAGGCATTTGTTGTCTGTTTGGTTACCCAAAATAACGACGTCCCAATGACATTTCTACTTGCCCGTGCCCCTCACCCTACACTGATGCCACCAAGGCACTACCGAGACTTTTTGCCTGGGCACAGCCCAGCTGGGTGAGTAGTGGTAGATGAGATAATAACGAATGTTGATACCGAGGCTACAGCAAAAGCGTGGGTGATTAAATGGCGAATAGTGGTTTTCCCAAGAAGTGACCCTGTAAATCAAGTACAAACAAGAGGAATTAGCAACAATGCAGCACCGCAGCTTGAAAACATGGCTTAAAAGGGGACTTCGCAGCAAGTTCTCCCACAAGGGGAGGATTATACCCCGAGCCATGCACCTCTGGATGTTCTAACGGCCATAACCATCCAGGATGGTGCCACTCGAAATCGATAGGATATCACATGTGAATGCAAGACATTGGTCATGCTGAATCTTCATCAATAAACCAGTCATTCTAATAATCATTATTGATTTATATTGATTTATGATTCACCCTCACAAAGCTGGACAAATGAATGCCACCGGCAGAAGAGCAAAATTGATGAAGCCAAATCATCACATCACGGGGCTTTGAACTTGGCCCATGTTGATGATATTTATTGATGGTGACCCCATTGGCGACCACGGGCCTTCGGCTCTTTCAAGTGCACCATCCAGGCCTCGGCTGATTGGGTCAACTGGCCTGAGGGTATCATGGAACTCTCCAAAATCACTAGAAAGTGGCACTGTTCCCGGATTAGAAATCATTGCGAACAACCTCCATCTTCAAACCATGACGTGATAGTCCAGAGGTTATCAGAGGTTCATAGCTGAAGCATCGCAGCTCTGGTGCATCATGGTGCATCCCCTGTGCCTCTTCACAAGCTCGCGCAAAGCGCGCGGTTTTGTTGTTGATCTTTTTCAAGGCAGCTCCTGGGCCAGATCCACCGGGGACTCCTTGACCAGTTAGTGGCACATAGCCTGGGCCTTAGCAGCAGTCTATAGTATAGTATACCTAGATTTTTGTTTGAGGCACATTTTGCAAAAAAATATCCGGTTGCTGTGCTGTGGCGTAATTTCAAACTTGCGGCATGTTGAGTTTTTGTTGCGGCCTTTGTTCTGCTTCTAAACAAAACTATGCAAGAACCTAGAGCCCGTGGTTTCAGCCATTTTTCCAGACTCACTTCATCCTGGTGAGAAACTTTGACTCAAACTATATAATTACATATACATATATATGATCTTATATGCAAGCTGGATCAAGCTAGTAGTATTTCAGACAAGTCTGACTGAAAGCTGTGGTTCCTGTGGTCCCGGGATTCAATATGGTGTTTGCACATCCCTGGTCAGGTCAATCAAAAAGTGTCTAAGACCTGTGGCATGATTGCGGCGTATTTTGGCGCACTTGCGATGTAATTTGGCATAATTGCGACGTAGATTGGCGTAATTGCCGCATAAGTTGTTGCAACTATGTTCAACGACTCCTTTGTGCTTTTGTCAATTACGAGCGCGCATGTGGCCGCAGCATTATCCTTTGCCAAGTACAGCAGACTCATTTAAGCATCTCTTTGCCTGGCAGCAACTAAACAAAATCTGACTGCGGCAAAATAATAGCCGCAATGGATTGCAGCACTTTTTTGGTCCTCCACGTGGATCTAAGATGATCTAAGTATAGGAGATCAATAGAGTGGATATGAGTGGATCAACAGAGGTTCAATGATCAGGATCTTCTCTGCTCTACACCCTTCATGATGCATTCCATGTATGAGTACACCCAAACCCAAGCACCCTGCCTGTAGATTGTGCCAGAAAGCACATGGGCAGCTCATCTCTGACGAATTGCTTTAGATATCCTCGCTGCAAGGTGCTCCTATCTTTAAGGCATTGATGTCTCTGCCAGCAATATTGAGATCTCATGAGATCTCATTGAAAACCAGCATGCAGCTGCATTGCTGCATTAAATCAGGATCAACCAAGTCACTCTCGTAATTGCCCACTTCCCACAGCTCCAAAATCCTGAGCAAGGCGAGGAATCGAAGCTGCCACACATTGAAGCAGGGATCGAGACCAATCGAGACCAATCTTTGCAGGGTGCTATTGCTATGGGTGCCATTCCCCATGTGCAAAGTGCAATTTGACATGCGGTCTGAATTGTCGAAAGGCCCAAAACCCAGTACAACATGCTTCATAGATCTTCATAGTACCTTTAAGCTACTCCCTCAAGGCCCAGTACTAGGGAGTTTCCAGAGATGCTGTTCTGTTCCATGTGGCCTTTGAACTAGGAAATGCAACTAAATTCAAGCTTCAATGCCCGTAGGACCAAAGATTGGCTGTTGACTTTCAGGATCATTAGACCATGCCCTTTCTGCAGTATCTTCTGATTTTTCTTGTTGAATGATGTTGGATCCCACTGTCTGAAGGTAGAATCATTAGAGTCGCAAATTCTTGTTAGTGAAACATGGTGAAACCTTGAAATTTTCGAACCCAAAGCATTGGGTTTGGTGCAATGAGCCACTGTGACATCCCAGTTGCTTTGCGACTTTGGGCTTTTTGACCAGCACAGGGATGCTCAATTTTTGATCCTCAGTGGTTGCACCAAAGATGGTTTTTCTGGCGTCCAAAGTGTCCCTAACATGTGAACGGACCCTACGGCCCAGCGATGAAAAAAATGTGTCATGATCTTGCCAAGGAGCACGACATGCAGAGAGCTCTCGCACGACAGCTTGTCCCAAGGCACATAAGTCCTCAAAACCTCAGGGTCTATCGTCTATCGCAATAGGGCCGACTCAGACTGTGCCCCCGCCCCCTTCAACCTGCTCTTTCACAATCTTTTTCTCTTGTGAATATGCATCTGAAATCTCCAATGCCAAGGCTGGTCGGACTTGCTAGTGTGTACAGCACACTGCACACAGTGCACACGCACAGTGCACTTGCACAGTACCCTTGCCGTGTCCAGATTCACGCCGAACAAGTTTCACCAGTGAGATCGACCAATAAGATCAAAAGTCTGATTCGATCCCATATTCCAAATTAATAAATTATCTGTATTGATAATATATCATTTTGTAAACTGTCCATGACAATCTTCACATGTTTTGACTGTTTTCATCTTCTCTCACGTCATGGACAGCTAAGGGGAAGACCTTCATCGTCGTTGTCGTTGTCCTCGAGGTCCTCATCTTCGGCCTCTCGCTCTTCTGCTTCAGCTTCTTTCAGCAATTTCTCAAGCCTGGGAAAGTGGACTAGCCTGGCTGTTGGGTAGCTGTCAGTGTATAGTTTAAGTGTGTACTTGTAAATTGTGAATTCTATTGTGTGTAGATTAAATCTATGTGGTACTAATTATATTTGTAAATGGAAATACCAACCCTGCAAATATTGTGTATTATATGCATATATGCAATATGTCTTTTCTTTTTGAAAGCGAACTTACATGTACAGCCTGTACAGCATGTTCCCTTTAACGGCAAAGCCATGGATCCGTCTCTTGAGACCACGTTGGGCACTGGCATCAACGACCATGGCCTGCACGGAACCACGGCACTTTGGGGGCTACAGAGGTAGCAGCTTGCCGGGTTTGGCAGCCTGATTTCGATCTGATCTGAACCCTAACAGGCACTGAAAATGATGGATAAGAGACTCACAATCCGGGATAAAGGGGTGAGTGAACAGATTTCATGATTGTATACAAGCTCAGAGGCTTGCTTATTCTGGCTTGTATTCAGGTACAATAGACCGTAGCCTTTTGTCACCTGTGGAAACCAGCCATTCTACAAGCACGTGGAAGCACAGAATAAATTGTCTATCGCGACTTAGACCCGCAATTGACTTAAGATTCCCCGCATCAAAAAAAGTAATAGCAATCAATCGGTTGACTTCACAATCTAAGCTTCCAATCAATGTATTATATTGTACTGAATCACTGTCCGCCACTGCCCGGATATTCTCAGACTCCACACGGTTTGACGATATACATATAATATATATAATATTCCATCCCAGTTCCCATCTCCATGTTTCGAAGCCTCATCTTCTTGAAGCCCGGCGCGAGGGACGCGTAGAACTCCGCACAGGGGAGTGGGACCACCACCAGTGTAGCCCATGTTCACCTTAGTGAGGCCCTGAACAGAAAAAGGTCATATTCTACACATTATGTTGTCATTATGTTGTCATTGTGTAGTCATTATGTTGTCATTGTGTTGTCATCCATTGGATAGTGGCTGACATCCTGCTTGAATCAGCATCTCCCTGGAAAAGGTTGCTAAGAGTCGCAACCCAACAGTCCAATCCGTTGATTTGTAATGATTTGTACACGAAGCACAATCCTAGAGGACGCCCTGGGCAACACCAGACCTTCACTCTGGCGTGCACCTAGTCAGTATGGTGTTAGTTCTTTTTCGGTATAAAATCTGTACAGATTACGCAACTCCGCCAGATCATAGCAGGTCGATGCAGGTCGCATAGCAGGTCAATGTCGTCTTTTGCGCCAGGGCACCAGCATGGAATAGCCTCTGCCATAGTTGGCCTGGAGACACTGTGCGCGCCCAAAGGCTAAACTCACAATGACTCACGAATCCAAAGCAAAACTGTACCCGGCAATTTAAACGTTCGATAGGAAAAAATAGATAAAGCGGTTTTGAGGCATACTGAAACCATCCCAGTCTACAGGTTTCATATCCCAGTCTTAAAACCTGTTGCAAGTGGTATGATGCGTTGCGGCTGATACAAACATGACCTTCAAAGGAAAACAGTCTTGAAACACAGTTTGAACAGGCTTTTCCAGTTACACTACAGAGGCAATTGACAGCAAAACAAATGTGTCCAAACCATCCGGCAGATTGAAATTCCAAGCTCTGGCTGATTCGACCATGGCATTTAGCAACGATTCTATCGCATAGACTCCCTCAATCCCAAAATGTCACGTACACGAACAATGTGTCAAGCTGAACTATCTGGGCTTCAAACCCAAACTCATCGAAACCCAACACCCAATGCAACTCCAAGCGTTGCCACCTGCAACTGCTTGGGCTTCAGTCGCGGCTGTTCATCCAAACGGAGTTTTGGTTGAAGTAAACTCAGCAGTGGCGCCGCCTGGCGTGGAGATACGTGGAGAGATGGCCTCATTGATTCGCAAAGCTATGGGCCTTCGATCTTCATTTGAACAGACATATATATATATATATTTGTGTTATTGGTTTCACCGAAAGTTTCACCGAAAGTTTCACCATATTTCAGAATTGAATACGACTAAGCCAATTCCAAGCATGCAGGACGGATGAGCAAAAGACACAATTGCAGTGGCAATCAGCAATCATAGTGTAACAGGCACCTTCACGGTAACTTCCTTGAAATCACAATGGTCAGCGAGGCTGAAAGAAAGTGAACACGGTGAACACGCCTCCTGAGATCGCACGAATTCGATGGTCTCAGACTCCTCGTGTTGGTGCAAGGGGCGGCTGCGGAATCGAGTGAATCCTGTTGTGGCTATGAGTTCTCAAATAAAGGGTCTTTCTTTGTAGCTCTCTCCATGAGAATATTCAGAGGATAAAATGATATGAAGTACATTGAAGCATGAATGAACCATCAAAAAAAAAACACAACTCCTCTTCACTGCCGTCCATGCTGCGACCGGACCCAGGATGGCCAAGCAGCTGCTGTGAGCAAAATTTCCAAGGCGACATGGTGCAGTCAACACCAAGCGAGGGGATTCTCTCCAGCAATTTTTTGAGGGTGGAATTGTACAGGATATTCGGTAGATTGGGGTGGACCTGGTCTTGTTACAGTTTGCTGACGATTCTAACATCTTTTTATATTCAACATCCGTGTGGCGCCAGACACATTTGGTCACCAGTCGGCTCAAGTCTCAAAGGAATTCCGGTGGGTATCGCATGGACATGGCGGTGAACCAAACAGTGTCGCTGAATAAATAACAATAGTAGCAATAGAATGAGAAGATTGGTACCAATACCAAATTTGATATCCAAAGAATCAGTTGGGCACATTTGCGGCACCATACTCGCCTCATCTCTGCTGAAAGAAGAGCTGACATCGAGCTGGACTGTGCCAAGTCTCCATATTGACCTGTGCCCATGAAAGGAAACTGTAGGCAATATATTTATATATATTTATTTATATATTATATACATATTGTAGATTACCCGCAAAAGTATCATTCCATAGTGGATATCAGTGGATATCAAGAATTGAAGAGAACCGGACATCTTTTGCCACAGACATGTTCATACATGATGCCCATTCGAATCTTTGAAGGTTTTTTTGGATTCCCGCCTCCGCTGCCTTTGTACAGCCCTTCAGCGGTGGCACCTGGCACAGTGCACTTGAACCAGCTGGGGTTGCTGACCCCGGCCCCGATGGCACCTGGCAGTTTCCGTGCTGGCAGCATAGATGGTGTGCCCAAGGGGAGCTGGTCCTGACGGTCAGCCAGCTCTCCTGGTTGACATGGTGAAAATGATCAACCTTAGGATGTGGTATGTAATCATATTGTGCATGATGTGCAGGTGTGGTGGTATTCCCAAAATATAGAAATTGGTCAATCATGAAGCAGCATAGCCAACAGTATAATTTGTAGATATCGATAGATATCATACCTCGCACGGCCACTTGGTAACTTACGGACTCAGTTGCTGCTGACTTTAGGCCCACTGACTGCAGCCTCTCCTCAACGACAGCTCCAGTCAGTTCCTGCAGCTCCTGTGACAATACGACAATCTGTGCAGCAAACAGGATGGTGCAGTTGACAGACTTCTTCCAAAAATTCCATATCACTTCAGTCACTCTAGTCTATACTACTGCAATCCATACATGTCTAAACTCTAAACAGTATTTAACTCATACGCGGGTCACAACGTTCGAGTGAAGAAATCAACTCGGTCTTTTCTTCTTTGCGCCAAAATGGCCGGCGTTGTTCGTAAGCATCGACTTGAAATCACAAAACGTAACATAGTCACCAAAAATATCTTTAGGCTGTGTCACAGTCTTCAACCAGCCATAAAGCCAGGGATCAACCGCAGTATGTCAGAATTCTAATTGCAAATGCCTGGCATCCAACACCATCGATTTTCACAGTTTCACAGCCCTCGCCGTAGCTGCCTGAAAACGCTGTTCCCAGAAGGACGCATCACGCAGGGACCTGGGGATGTCGATGTCAATGGGGAAAGGATGGGAAAGTACTTGGTTTTTGAAATTGAATGTGTTGAAGATCAAACAAAACTGGCAGATCCTGTCAGTAATTGAGTGGATACCTCCACCAAGGCTCCCTGCGTCATTGAGAAACTCCTCTTTTGCTTCTCTGTCGCGCTTGGCCAGAAGCCGGTAGTGCTGAATCCTGAACAGACGCTGAAGATGCGTAATGATAGACCAACAAACGGGTTGCAGAAGCTATGGCTATACCTAGAACTATTATGAATTATATTGACATTGGGTGAAGTTGTGGAGTTTAAACATCGAGTGTTCAATCTGCTGTTCCTTTCCTTCCAGGATTTTTTGGTCCGTTGCTGTCGTTGTCCCTGCTACTCATTTTGCTTGTCCGGCTCTGGACATCACAACTGGGTTCGAGCGGGTCCTGGTCGTGGGCGTTGACCAGGGACCAGCCTGTCGAATTGGCAAGGGGAGGATCCCTGAAGTATCCACTGCGATTGGATATTCTGTCTGATAGCCCCCCAACCCCTGAATCAATCGAAATGTGATGCTCTGGAACTGCTGGAATCAAGATAGGTGAGCACTCGCCTATCCGCCAAATCCAGGCAGGTGAGGTTCAAACCTGAGGGCGCAAAGGGCCAAACACTCAGCACAAACTTGTCGCCAAAGTACACTCCAAAGATCTCCAAAGACAATCCAAAGGGAAGGATTGGGATTGACAAAAATAAGATTGACCAAACAAAAAGAACATCCTTGATCTATAGTTGTACTCATCTATGAAAACAACCACCCGGTCTATGACCACCCAAATGTCCTCGGCAGCGGTCCTTTTTCTGCTGTCAAGACACCAATTTGACATTAAAAGGGCATGTCTCAAAAACGACTCACCAACAACTGTCATTGGCTGTCAGCTCTAAATGTCAAGCTTCTCGGATGGCAACTCAGACTTTGAGACACGACCTATGAGGGAATGAAACTAAGCCAAATGCATCAGTTTCAACCTAAAATACTCAGCTAATGTCAGCTTACTGGTGAAGCAGTTGTACAAAGCTTGCTGAGAACCTGCCAGGATTGCAACTGAAAACATTGATGAGTCTTGAGGCCAGGACAAAGGTCAGGAATTGGGGTCTATTGAAAGTGGAACAGTAAATAGCACAAGTATGCATATATTCCTTTGGGTTCCCCATGCGGAGAAGCGAATGGCTGATGACATGCTCAGGTCCGGGATTCTTTTGGCAGCTACATGAATTCCATGTCTCGCTTGCAATATAGTTCAAGGATGTTGAAGGCATCTTTGCAAATTTGCTCATATTAGTGTCACGTCTGTGCACCTTTCACTGAGAGGAAGAACACATCTTCCAGTGTTGTGTCTCCAAAATTCAAACTGTTTGGCTCAATGCATCTGCTCTTCTCCCAGGTTTCACCATTTCACACCACTTCACTAACTTCATTGTGAGGCAACGCATCAAAAGATCCAGTGACCACTCAATCTGGTGCATCTCCGACCCAAGATCTGCACCAGTGAGACCTGGCCTGATTCAAACGTAGTTCTGTGATGTGTGTTTGTCAAAGATATACATCCTGAGCTTTCGCGACATCGGCCAAACTCTGGAATCAATACAGTATCTTTCTCCATCGGATAATTTGCGCATGACAGAATCATCAAGGTTTACAGGTCAGCGAACTGAAATTTCTGTGCGACCCTGGTTCTCCTGTATCCCTTTGTGTGACATCCCCACCACCTCATAAAGAACATACCATTGAAAAGAAAACAGCCGTGTGATTAATGTTTGATGAAATAAACGTATATAAATTATTCTAAATTTATGTATTATATATATATTATATTATATATATATATATTATATATATATAGGTATGAATTGGCAAATTGTATGATCAATCATGATCAATCCGTATTTTCTTCATGGTTCTTCCCAGTTCTTCCCTTCTGTTTCGGGATCCATAATGATCCATACCTTTCACAGGCTCACCATGGCTCACCCCAAAATGAACCCCGCAGTTCATCCCCAGCATCTGCTGCCAGGCCATCTCCCCGTGGTGCCCATAGCTGGCATTGGAGGTCTTCACCGTGCCGAGCACATAACCTTCGACACTGGGAGGATCTTCCAGCCCAAAGTCGCGGCTGCCCCAGAGGCAAGGCGGCTGCAGGATGTAACCAGGCCTGGGCGAAGATAGGGCTCTGTGAGCCGGACAAGGGGAAAACTATGCACAAAACAGGCAATAGCAGCTTGGAACAGAATCCCAGAGACACACAGATCAAAGGTCGACTCAAGTCAATAGAAGCTGCACTGTTCGATGCGACCATATGCGAACCGAAGGGACTCGCCAAAGTCATCTTCCCCATGACCATAGCGAGGTCGTTCTTCGCAGAGAAGTGTTCCAGTGGTGGCATTGCATACCTGGCAAGCAATGGAGAGGCCTTGGACACTGAATTGCAGGAGTCGACAGGTTTCTGGGTATTTCCCTGCATATCTTTGCCAAGTCATGGCCTTGAAATCATTTGAATATATTTTAATGTCTTTCTCAATGCCGTTCTGTTGGCTTTACAACTCCAATCAAACAAAACAACTCCAATCAGCACCACCAAGGCCACTTGGGGCCAGTTGAGCCCATCCTGCCTTGGTACCCAATGGACATCGGTACATCTGCATGGACAGGCAGGTGGGAGCATGACCTTGGCATCAAGACACATCACTTAAACTCGGAGAAGAACAGGGACGGGAAGGGTAGTGTTTTCCCAACTACTGGCCCATGTGTCATCCCTGCGGATAAATGACCAGCATCTGATGATGAACACACACAGACACATTGCCAAAACATTTGTGCTCATGCATGGCGCTTGGACAGGAAGAACCGCCGAAATTGTATCGAATCAGATCTTCAATCCTTGTCCTGAGCAATTGTCACATACGTTTCGACCTGATCATGGCAATACTTGAAACGCGGCAGATTCATGCATTTTTGGATGCTTGCGTATAGTTTTGTAAAGACTTGTCGTGGACTCCTGGAGTGGCCCAAACAAAGGATTTTACATCAGTGTACCCGTCCCAGCTGTTTGCAAACAGGTGGCAATGGAAGTGAGCTGCTGCCAAATGTCCTTCTCCCGTAAAGGTTCCGTGGATGGTGTGAATCCTTAGGTGCTTCCACGCGGGGTTTGCCTTTTCGGCCCAATCTTTTCTGAAATAAAAGGCTTCCCATGCAGGCTCTCCAAACCCAGCACGTTTTTTCTTCTTGGGTTGTTTTGCGCATATGACAAACGATCGTCTGCTGTGAGTGGCTACTAGGAATAGCATTGGTACTTTTAATGGTTATAAAAAAAAGTATTAGTAATATTTGTCGTAGTAGCAGCAGCAATAGTAGGAGGAGGAGAAGGAGGAGGAGGAGGAGGGAAAAAGCACTAATAGTAGTCGTGTTAGAAGTAATACTGGCATCAGACGTACTGGATAATAGTAATAGTAGTAGCAGTAATAAAGTAGTGGTAGTGGCAGTGGTAATGGTAGTGGAAATGGTAATGGTAAAATAGTAGCAGTAGTAGCAGTAGCAGTAGCAGTAGCAGTAGCAGTAAGAGTAGTAGTAGTAGTAGTAGTAGTAGTAGTAGTAGTTGTAGTAGTAGTAGTAGTAGTCGTCGTAGTCGTAGAAGTAGTAGGAGTACTAGCAGTACTTTGCAGAAGTAGAAGTAATAGAAGTAGTAGAAGTAGTAGTAGTAGTAGTAGTAGTAGAAGTAGTAGAAGTAGAAGTAGTAGAAGTAGTAGAGCTTGTAGAAATGGTGAAACCTGAATGCCACTGTTTGGGTATACCTGTGCATACGTATGCGTGTGCATACGTATGCGTGTGTATACGTATGCGTGTGTACACGTATGCGTGCACAGAAATAGAAATAGCAATATTCCTATTTGCAATTATATTCAAGTTAGTAATAGAGCTAGTAATCATAGTTCTAGCAATAGTCAATGTAACAATAGCAGTAGTAATATTAATAGTACTAGTATTAATAGTAGTAGTAGTAGTAGTAGTAGTAGTAGTAGTAGTAGGAGTAGGAGTAGGAGTAGTAGTAGTAGGAGTAGTAGTAGTAGTAGTGGTAGTAATAGTAGTAGTAGTAGTAGTAGTAGTAGTAGTAGTAGTAGTAGCAGTAGCAGCATTAGTAGTAGTAGTAGTAGTAGTAGTAGTAGCAGTAGTAGTAGTAGCAGTAGTAGTAGTAGTCGTATTAGTAGTGGTAGTGGTAGTGGTAGTAGTAGTAGTAGTAGTAGTAATAGTAGTAGTAGTAGTAGTAAAAGTAAAAGTAAAAGTAAAAGTAAAAGTAAAAGTAGTAGTAGGAGTACAAGCAGTACTAGTAGCACTAGCAGAAATACAAGTAATAAATGTAGTAGTGATAGTTCAATTTGCATGTCGCTGTATACGTATACCTGTGCATACGTATGCGTGTGCATACGTATGCGTGTGTATAGGTATGCCTGTGTATACGTATGCGTACACAAAAATAGAAATAGCAATATTTCTATTAGCAATAGATTAAATTGGTAGTAGCATTGCAACAACTATAATGGAAGTAATAGTAGTAGTAGTAGTAGAAGTAGTAGTAGTAGTAGTAGTAGTTGTTGTTGTTGTTGTTGTAGTTGTAGTAGTAGTAGTAGTAGAAGTCGTAGTCGTAGTGGTAGTAGTAAAAAAAATAGTAGTAGTGATAGTAGTAGTAATAGAAGTATTAGTAGCAGCAGCAGCAGCAGCAGGAGGAGTAGTAGTAGTAGTAGTAGAAGTAGTAGTAGTAGTAGTAGTAGTAGTCGCAATAGTAAAATTGTAGTAGTAGTAGTATTGCAGTAATAGTAGAAATAGTAGTACGAGCAGTACTTTGCAGAAGTACAAGTAGTAGAGGTAGTAGTGATAGTTCAATTTGCATGTCGCTGTATACGTATGCCTCTGCATACGTATGCGTGTGCATACGTATGCGTGTGTATACGTATGCCTGTGTATACGTATGCGTGCACAGAAGTAGAAATAGCAATATTCCTATTAGCAATAGATTTCAAATTGGTAGTAGCAGTAGCAATACTAATAGTAGAAGTAAAAGTAGCAGTAGCAGTAGTAGTAGTAATAATAATGATAGTAGTAGAAGTAGTAGTCGTAGTAATGTAGTAGTAGTAGTCGTAGTAGTAGTAGTAGTAATAATAGTAATAACAATAGTAGTAGTAGTGGTAGTCGTAGTAGTAGTAGCACTAGCAGAAGTACAAGTAATAGAAGTAGCAATAATATCATTTGCACGTCACTGTATACGTATACCTGTGCATACGTATGCGTGTGCATACGTATGCGTGTGTATACGTATGCGTGTGCATATGTATGCGTACACAGAAGTAGAAATAGCAATATTCCTATGAGCAATAGATTTCAAATTGGTAGCAGCAGCAGCAGCAGCAGCAGGAGGAGGAGGAGGAGGAGGAGTAGGAGTAGGAGTAGTAGTAGTAGTAGTAGTAGTAGTAATAGTGGTAGTAGTAGTAGTAATAGTAGTAGCAATACTAATAGTAGAAGTAAGAGTAGCAGTAGCAGTAGCACTAGCAGTAGCAGTGGCAGTAGTAGTAGTAGCAGTAGTAGTAGTAGCAGTAGTAGTAGTAGTAGTCGTAGTAGTAGTGGTAGTAGTAGTACTAGTAGTAGTACTAGGACTAGTATTACTAGTACTAGTACTAATACTAGTACTAGTGGTAGGACTAATACTAGTACTAGTAGTAGGACTAGTAGTAGTACTAGCAGTAGTACTAGTAGTAGTACTAATAGTAGTACTAGTAGTAGTACTAGTAGTAGTACTAGTAGTACTAGTAGTACTAGTAGTACTAGTAGTACTAGTAGTACTAGTAGTACTAATAGTTCTAGTAGTACTAGTAGTACTAGTAGTTCTAGTAGTACTAGTAGTTCTAGCAGTACTAGTAGCACCAGCACTAGAACTAGGAACAGCACTAATTCTAGCGCGCTACTAGTAGTAGTTGTCGTCACCACCTCAGCTGTCATTGTAGCAGTCCTATACGAATATTATACACACGTCCGGAGAAGGTACAAAGAAATGGCAGACTATATTGCCGCACAATCTGCTGAATGAAACTATCAGATACGATGTGAAAGAAAGTGGAAAAGAATTTTCTAGAAGAACCTGTCAAGATTCTCGTTTCCAAAGAACATTGCCAAAGACAATCGCAAACATGTTGTCAGGGAACCCATCTTTAAAAATGTGACAATCAGAAATAGACGTCGGAAATTTACTTTGAATAAAATGTTGGAAGACGATGTCAGAGAACATGTCACATGAACATAGCTCCGATGATCACATCAAACAATATGTCAGACAATTGGTCAAAATATCTCTTAGCAGGGATCGCTCCAAGTAAAGTATTTGGACTGTTTTGGTAATGCTGAAACAATGAGCGGCCGTCTTTGCACCCCTTCATAGCTTGATTAGAGAGGTGGGCCGGGCTGGCGATGTGTAGACAGAGAGACGTAATCATGCTTTTATTGGAAAACTTCGCGCGGCATGAATGACTAGCTGGCGTGCGGACGCCTAATTTGTTTGTGCCGCCGTTCATTGATGTTGATCCCTATCCCACATATTGGCACAGCATCCAACGTGTGGGAGGCAGAATGGTGTCCATGCTGCGGCCACGCATGTCAACGCACATTGAACTGAATTTAATGCCGCAAATGCATTTGAATTTATGTGGATGTTTGGTTTGGTTCAAATAATCAGCTCCGACAAGGAGAACGAAAGGGTCCGCGTGCGCCAGTCGGGCTCATTGCTTTTAAACTCCAGCCATATGTCAAATGGTGAGAATGCTGCCCTGGAAAGGTTCGTGGACATATGAGTTTGGGCAGAATATCAAGAAAGTTGGTACGCAGTCTTATGGACGCTTTGATACAAGCATGCGAAGATTAAGACCGTATCAAATGCACTGAATGCAGGTGCATCCCTGAGAGACCTCGATTGAGACTACAGCAAAGGAACTTTCGTGTGTGCTGAAGCAGTGGCAGACGCGCAAAGTCCTGCCCCATGTCATGCCGCTTTGGTAGACAATCAAGATGGAGGAAAACCATGTCATGCCGCTTTGAAAGGTAATCAAGATGGAGGAAAAGAAGCGCCTGGCAAGAGGCGCCGGGACCGGCATTTTGCGGTTGCAACGCCGAGTCAGCCCAGTGTTCTACCACCAGTGCTTGGCGGGCCTGAGCAGCAGGCCGTTTCTCGCGCCGACCTTTCCGTGCAGACTGAAATTCTTGAAGGAATGGAATGCAAAGACATGTTCACGCAGACGGAGATTGACGGATTGGAATGGATGGACGTGTGTGATGTTGCAGCACAAACTCCTCATAGCTGCATGGAAAGTGAGCTAGCTGACCTCACTCACGAGACGTACCGCTTAAGATTCTCGGCAGAAATAGCATCATGCTGTCATTTTGCTGCAATCTTCCACCCATCTGACCAAATAGCATCAACCTGAATATATGGCGGCCACATGTTTTGTGAATCGCTTTTGTTTGTTCATGGTTTTGGCTGTCAGGAGAGCAGCTCAGATCAATGGATGTTCGTCCATTTTTGCCAGCCAGTCGCATTCCTGGGCATTCCAGACCGTGCTGACCGGTTTTTGAGCGGCTGGTGTGCGACAGCAATGCGCTATCCGTCCAAGTTTTGGTGGTATCCTTCAAAGTAATCCAGATCCATGCCGGCACTACCAAAACTGCTCAAGATAACTTGTATCAGCCAGGAGGGTGGTTTCTGTCAATTGGACCCACTTTGTTCGAATGGAAAAAAATATCGGACAAAAGGGGACGAACAATTTGTTAGTCCTACTTTTTGCGGTTCGGAAATTTTGTCGAACAAAGGTGGACGTCCGTTCTCATTCTACATTGATGTACCCCTTTGTTCGGTATATTGCAGACAAAGCTTAAAAGGGGACACCCTGTATAATAAAGGGGGACCAACATTTTGTTAGACCCCCTTTGTTCGCTTCCAAGCATCCATCGAACAAGCTGGGACCAAGGCCGTCTGCCGTGTGCCTTGGAGGTNACCAACATTTTGTTAGACCCCCTTTGTTCGCTTCCAAGCATCCATCGAACAAGCTGGGACCAAGGCCGTCTGCCGTGTGCCTTGGAGGTCTAGCACTCAAGGTGAAATATGATCGATGTCGAGCTGAAGGTTGAAGAGCGTGCGCAATTGCAGACAAAGCTTAAAAGGGGACACCCTGTATGATAAAGGGGGACCAACATTTTGTTAGACCCCCTTTGTTCGCTTCCAAGCATCCATCGAACAAGCTGGGACCAAGGCCGTCTGCCGTGTGCCTTGGAGGTNACCAACATTTTGTTAGACCCCCTTTGTTCGCTTCCAAGCATCCATCGAACAAGCTGGGACCAAGGCCGTCTGCCGTGTGCCTTGGAGGTCTAGCACTCAGGTGAAATATGATCGAAGTCGACTTGAAGGTTGAAGAGCGTTGTTCAATTGCAGACAAAGCTTAAAAGGGGACACCCTGTATATGATAAAGGGGGACCAACATTTTGTTAGACCCCCTTTGTTCGCTTCCAAGCATCCATCGAGCAAGCTGGGACCAAGGCTGTGTGCCCTGGAGGTCTAGCGCTCAAAGTGAAATATGATAGATGCCGACTTGAATGTTNTTCGCTTCCAAGCATCCATCGAG
Source organism: Symbiodinium sp. clade C Y103 (assembly GCA_003297045.1). Classification (NCBI taxonomy): domain Eukaryota; class Dinophyceae; order Suessiales; family Symbiodiniaceae; genus Cladocopium; species Cladocopium sp. clade C. The sequence goes on from BGPT01001010.1 coordinate 105,038, forward strand.
CAAGCTGGGACCAAGGCTGTGTGCCCTGGAGGTCTAGCGCTCAAAGTGAAATATGATAGATGCCGACTTGAATGTTGAAGAGCGTTGTTCAATTGAAGACAAAGCTTAAAAGGGGACACCCTGTATATGATAAAGGGGGACCAACATTTTGTTAGACCCCCTTTTTTCGCTTCCAAGCATCCATCGAGCAAGCTGGGACCAAGGCTGTGTGCCCTGGAGGTCTAGCGCTCAAAGTGAAATATGATAGATGCCGACTTGAATGTTNACCCCCTTTTTTCGCTTCCAAGCATCCATCGAGCAAGCTGGGACCAAGGCTGTGTGCCCTGGAGGTCTAGCGCTCAAAGTGAAATATGATAGATGTCAACCTGTTGAAGGTTGAAGAGCGTTGTGCAATCTTGTGTTTTCCAGGATCTTTTATATTTCACATGGTAAAGTAATCTAGACTTAGCCATTTCAGAGTCTCAGGGTGGAGCATGCCACATGTTTTTTGTATGACCCAATTTTTGTTTTTGCAATCACAATCTTGAGTTTTCAAAATCACGAGTCTAAGCATGGCAGAAGCGTGTGCACGCCAGAATCCAACGCAAACCATGTGTAATTGGACCTGTTGAACCTTTGAAATGAAAAGGGAGACAATTTTGTGAGAAGTTTGTGGGGTGCACGCAGATTTTGTGTGGCTGTCCCAGTACATCGGTCGATTGACCAACCGACGGCGATGTCATTGCCAGCGGCTCGATCCATTGACCCATGGAGCATTGTGCCACAGGACTTTGACTTTGGCCAATACCAGCCACAGAAGGCCCGAAAGACTCAGCCTGCCCCAAACTTCTCGAAGGACCAGCAGTCAGTCCAGAACCTTCTCCAAAACAAGGCCAAGGTCGAGCTACCGCAGAGGCTGTACTTGACGGCCTACAGCTGCAAGTTTGAAACGCGCCTCAATGGAATGCCACATGGTCCAGCTCTCCATGCAGGAATACGTGTCGCTGTTCCGGGATTGCTTCAACCGTGCCAGTTTGCCCAGAATCACCTTTCCGCGCGATGGCTCAGTTGGAAGATGCGGTCGGCAGAATGTGTACCAGACTGCAGCCATGACCTCGATTTCAAATCAGAGCGGAGCAGCGCCGGATTTGTGTGGTCGAGTTTGCATTGTCAGCGCTGCGCGAACGTTGGTCGACTCAGTGCGACGCTCCTGCTATGCGGGTTTGTCACTGGCTGTGACAAGCGCATTGGCACGGCTGCGCGCAGCAAAGCATGAGTGATGCTGCGACGATGCTGCGACGCTCCTGGCAAGCGGGATTGCAGATGGAGGCTGCTAAACACATTGCAGCAGCTGCGCGAAAGGTAGTTCTTCACCATATATAATAGCGCTACTCTTGTATATGCGGGATTGCAGCTGGGCGTTGCAAAACATGCTGGCTGCGCGAAGAGAAGAGTTGGGTTGTAGAAGCTACAAAGGAGGTAGCTGGGAGGCAGAAGACGCCTAGAGAAGCGGCTGCTCAGACAGGAAGTAGCTGAGAGAAGAGGCGCCTCAGCAAAGCGGCCGCTCAGTGAAGAAGTAGTTCAGCAAAGTAGCCCACTCATCTATCCATCCACCCAATCCATCAACTCATTCATTCGTTCATTCGTTCATTCTTGGATTCAGTGGCTCATTGATTCAATGGCTCACTGATTCATTGATTCCCGGACTCATTGACTCACCGATTCATTGATTCATTGACAGACTCACCGATTCATTGATTAATTTATTCATCGATTGTTTGAGTCACTGATTGTGATTGATTGGCTGATTCATGAACTCATTGATTCATTGGTTCATTGGTCCATTCATCATTGACTCATTGATTCATTGATTGGTTGATTCACTGACTCATTGGTTGGTTGACTGATTCATTGACTGGCTGACTCAATGATTCATTGAGTCATTGATTCGTTGCTTGGTTGGTTCACTGATTCACTGATTCCTTTGATTCATTGATTGGTTGGTTCACCGAATCATTGATTCGTTGATTGGTTGATTCACTGTAACATTGACTGGCTGATTGAATCATTCATTGAGTCATTGATTCCTTGCTTGGCTGATTCACTGATTCATTGATTCATTTGACTCATTGATTGGTTGGTTCACGGAATCATTGATTCGTTGATTGGTTGATTCACTGAATCATTGTCATTGACTGGCTGATTTACTGATACATTGATTGGCTGAATCACTGCTTCATTGATTCGTCGGTTCATTGAATCATTGGCACACTGATTCATTGATTGGCTGATTCACTGATTCATTGATTCGTTGGTTCATTTGTTCATTCAGTCAGTTGTGCATGGATTCTTTCATGTCATGTCATTGGCATCTCAACGACCATTTGCTCATTCGTTGATGCACCTCACAGTTTCAACACTTGGTTGCTTCTGCATCGCTAAAAGCCTCCTATACACGGTCTTCTGCCTATATAGTTCTGTTACTTCTTCTCGAAACTTCCGCCCCCTGCACGGGCTGGCCACTACCTGGTAGAAACCATGCTAGATTACATGCCAGTTGAATGGCCATGACGAATGCCAGGTAGATTGTTAGATAAGATGTCAAAATGCTTGCCAGAAAGAAGTGCAAGATAAAGTGTCAGAAAAAAAAATGTGTCTGTGAATGGTTGTCGGGTTGGGATCACACGAAGTAAAATATTCGTTCCTGTGATCCCTGACTACAGCAGGAAACCTTGTAGCCCAGGCAGTTTTGTGGGGGACACCCCGGTTGCTGGCCTATTTACCACGGCTAAGAAGAAATTACTATTTGGGATAAACTGACTACCAGGTCTTTGAACTGTTTGTTTAAGAGTTGCTCTCCGAGGGTAAGTCCCAACCCTCCCCGCAACTATGCCCAAAGCCTCATTTCCTTACGTCTGCTTCGTTCATAGCACACAATACCGGACTGTCAGCGGCAAGTTTCAATTTTCCGGGTGTCAGCCGCAGACACTCGTGCCAGTGACATGGACTTTCCAGCCCCAGGAAGCGAAGCAGTGCAACAAGATGTTTTTTGAGGAAGACTTGGTGCAATGGAGTGGCGCCTTGTTTCGTGACTGAGCTCCTCCGGCCTCTTCCCAAGGATTTTCACGTTGCGCACGTGATCGTGCCATTGCCCCTTCCCTTCTGCACTGGGATTTTGATGGGGGTCAAAGAGTACAACGACCAGCACGCAATGATTTGAACGCTGCCTGTGACCTTGTGCCTATCTATTCCCAATCCTGAAGCGGAGGAACACACCTTCTCACGATCCTTGGCATGCTTCTCAGACTTCTTGCTAGAAAAAGCAGCAAGCCTTGAACAACCTGCAGAGGTGAAGCCAGTGAAGTCAGACAGGTGCACATTGCAGCGCGAGACCAGTGCAGCCGAGGAGGAAAAGCCGAAAGGCGTCCCACTCATTGCCGTCCCGGACTTGATGGGTCCAAATGTTGATGTGACTCGCGCAGACAGTGATGAGGAAGATGAGCTTCACACGTGCAATTCTTAGACCAAAAAATTGTGAGCAGGCGAAGCATGCTGTTTTTAGCGAAGCATGGCTTGGCCTTTTTGCTACCAAACAGCTGCGCAAAGATTCTGCCTTCCCTTGCAAGGGGCCAGGGCCTCAATATCCCGCCCACGCATCATCCATGCCAGCATCTTTTGCGTTCCAGAATTTTGACAATTCCACATTTTTAATGTCATCTAGAACCTTGAGCATTCCCAAAGCTTGCTTTTTTCAGCGCGCCAGAATCTATTTCATGCCAGACAATTGATTTTCTTCAGAATTTGAATCTTCTAGAAGTTTTGGGCCTTCCAAAAGTTGGAGAATTTCATAGTCTTGAATTTCAGCTTGGCAGAACCGTGTGGACGCCAGAATTCCTGTGCCATGTTTGGAAAACCGCAGACATGTCCGAAAATTGCAGCTGCTTTTGGCGGGCCTTGGTTTGACCCATGGGCAGAAGCTCGAGCGTTTGCTCCGAAGCAGACTTGCTTGGTCCCGACGCTGTGTTCCGGATTTGGGGATATTGCACGAAAGACTGCCAACGCCCATCAGAGAGTTGCAGGTGTTCCATGTGTAGCTGCAGACCACAACCGCCAAAGCATGCGGCCTAAATCTGTAGACTGTCTGAAGGGTCCACACCTGTAGAGCCAACCGAAGGAAGTTTAGAAGTCAAAAGCTTCCGACTTATGGATAGATAGATGGATGGATGGAAAGATAGATAGATACATAGATTAGATCAGAGTAGCTTAGAGTAGATTTGATTAGCTTGAGATATTTTGATGTACTTTCATGTCATCTATTTGAAAAAAGGGGGGCCCTTCATTAATTTGCAAAACCATATGCCAGCAGTATGAAAGGCAACACCCGCTTCCACGAATGCCACGTTAATATCAGGCCCAGACTTTATCCTGGACTCCCTTTGGTTGGACGGGGGAAAATAGGCCTTGTACATTCATCATTTCAGCAACTGGAGACCATTCATCAAGTCACCACTGGTACAACTGGGCTGATTCACAGTGTTGAGATGTACTGACTTCAGGTGTTTCCCCGATGGGTCGCTAATTATGATCCAAACGATTGGTCAAAACATATCAAAGCAGTTGCCAAACCTAGCCAGTTTGAAAGTAGCAGGAAACACCAGGGTCCTTGGAACCAAAATGACTACAGCCCGGGGAGCTCTAAGTCTCTATTTGAAACTGGGATTGTAGCACCATGCAGCACCTGTACCAAACTTATCACAACAGTGGAGGCCAAACTGATCAAATGCAGCCAGCGTCCAAGTGCCATTCTCCATGCTGCATCCCATCACTCCCTCTGCACACTTTGGCACGTCATACTCGACGGGCGAGGCAATTCCCCAGGTGACCTGAAGTGGTGAAGTTGACCGAAACGTGTGAACTTTCGCCCCATCATTTGTCATCATCTATGAACATCTATCATCATCTATCATCAACTATTATTCTACCATCATCACTTATCGGCCATCATCCATATGCTGCATGCCTGATCTAGCCAGGAAATGTCAGCACAGCACATCAAAAGCTATGGAAACTTAGCATAAAAAGATGTTAAAAGTTCAAACATGTACCACAGACTGGTATGTGGCAATGGTCTATAGTTCTCTGACAACAGGCTTGGAATCATTCTTTGCCTCTATTTGAACCACTGATTGCTTAAAGAGATAGATCTACATGGCGTGTTCAATACCATCAAAGGGCTCGGTTCTACTCACAGCAGGCATATGTGTAAAGATTGATGGAACATATCCACACAATTCCAACAAAATATATCAAAATATAACTACGTCAGGTAGGGTCTCAGTGACTTAGTTATAGTTATAGTTGGACTTTTCCTTGCGGAAACTAGTGGCCACCCAATTCCCAACAAACATTTCCTTTCACCAAGGATGCTGTCATCAAGCAGCCACTTAATTTAGCACCAACTAACATTTCCTTTCAGCACAAGTCTTTCTTGATGAGAATTTGGAGATCACCACTCTGGCTGCTCTATTGCCTTTCAAAACCCCAGAAAATGCGCCCCATTATGGTCGATTACAGATGGACGAAACTGCGCAAGGGCTAATGCGGGCAAAGGTCTCGTCTCACCGCGGTGTGATAAGTCTCGTCATAGTCCTCCACCTGGCTTCAAGCGGCTGCAAAAGATATTCCTTTTGACATGCATCCTATCCCACCTGAACTAAAACTCAATCAATTCATGAAATACTCTGTCATAACTACAATCCTGGCGAACGAAAAGGATACACCTGCCAGCAAGCCAGGGACTTAAATTCTACATACAACTTCTCCAAATTGTTCTTTGCGGTTTCTTCATGTTTCTTCTCTATGTTGAGACTCTTTTCAGACAGGGGTACGCAGTACCCTTTCTTGAAGGATTGGATTGCATCCCTCGGCCCTATGACTCTACAGAACCTCCAGGCTTCTATATAATTCTACCAATGTGAGAGGAAAGTCACCATGGCGAGGCACCCAGAAGCGGAACTTCAGGGAGTACTCCAAGGGCTGATCAGTCCACGGAATAGGTTGATCTGCATCGAGCAGAGACCACCTGGGACAGGATGGGACAAGTCGGATAGATCCCGGACAAGTCTCATGCTACTCATCCCTCGGCCACAACCCAGGTGCCATCCTGTGCCATCCGGTGCCAAGGAACATGTGGTGACATGCGATCTGCCCACCACTGTAATTTCGAAGATCACAGGTGGGATTCTTCATCGCTAACAAGTCGCTCCTTCCCGGTGGATTCTTTGTCTTTGCCCCACTGTCCGGTGCATCCCTTAGAGATTTTGAAGAGGAAGAGCAGGTTTCAAGAGGACAAGAGCCTTGCTAGGGACTAGCGTCAAACGGCCAAACGCCTTAACTTTATTCTTATCGACCACGGACAATTCGGCCGGCGAGTCTACATCCCAGCACCCCACGGGGCTCCTTGGCTGAGGAGCGCAGTGATTGTTGAAGGCTACTGAACCAGATCCCTCATCTCCAGGTCCTATCGTCTCGGTGCAGTTCTGATCTAGCATGGGAAGGACTCTCATTGATTCCTAGAGAAACTGTGTGCGTGCATACTTATATTATGTAAGTTATATAATACGTGGCTATACATATATATATATATATTATCCTCACATATCTAATCATATATTCTAATTTTGAACAAGTGATCCATCTCCACAAGTCTGCATCAGAGACTATAAGGACCGGCAACGCTGGCATCCTAAGTCAGGTGGAATCTATAGGTATATCATGGATTATCATGGTATATCCAGGCCAATGCTGACTATGTGGAGACTTCGTCAATGGTCCGGTCATGGCATGATGGGGACATCTGCCCCAGGTCAGGTCCTGAAGCTGTGTATTCCATGGTGCCCTTGGCATCGCCAAAAGGTACGGGTGCACCCTTGCAGAGACAAGCACCACCGGTGGCTGGGAGCAAGGTCAACTGCCCAATGGTGCGATGCTGGTGGTAGGAGAGCGTGGGACCTTAAACAGCTCACCGGTGAAAACTTGAACGATGATCTTTCTCATGGCATGGTGGAGATGGGTGGGTATACCTGTACATCATTAATTGTACATAACGTTTATACAAATCACTGCAAGTATGAAGGAATCATATAAGAGATGTTATTTAACTTAGATGAACATAGCATATCCCATGCTCTATCCCGTGCTCGTCCAATGCAGTGTCACCAGGGATTTGCTCCAAGATTTCAACGCAGAGCCAAGCTACCGCTGCCCACGGCATTGATGAAGTTGATCTCCGCACCACCATCCTGGGCAGCTTGACATCAGTTGTAGAAGATTGCCATATGCAGTTGATCATGGCATATCATGGCAATCCAAGCGCTTGAATATATTTTGGATATCACACGCTGGAAGAATGTGAAACCAAATCTCTACTATTCACCCAAGAGAGAAACATTTCAGTTATTGTCAGTTGCTCTCAGGGCCTTGGGATACTCTGAAGACAGCCACAATCATCCCATCCCTATCATCTCTACTTATCATTCGGAAGTGGTGATATCTAATCTCTTCATGACTGCGCTGCCAGGTTTCAAGCGGATTGAATGTGTAGTAGTCTGGCGAAGCGCCTGGAGGAGCAGCAACTCTCGGATCAGTGATTTACATGCTGTGAGATTGGGAGACTATTGTACCCCGTATGATTGAAAACTATCCATGCAAAACATCTAGTGGCGGATGCGTTTGACATGGAGTCTAGTACTGACTGCACTTGATCCAATTCAGTGGACTTAGACCTCATGCAAAACAGGTTTGCAGCAACACTATCGACACCTGCAGAAACCAATGCCATGTCACAACAAGGAAACAAAACGAGGTCTGGATGCAGCTTCCTAATTAGGTATGGAGATCCGAAAGTCCGTGTATTTTTGTCTTGTTGCCAGCAAAGTTGTTTAGAGTCTTTCACGGAAATTGGATATCATATATCCTTTGAGGAAGCCCTCAATGCGCGACAGTACGGGGAGGCAAATAACATTCCCCCACCATCCCCCACCAAGACCCATGGCCTTTCAAAGAGCGCGTGAGAACCACTGAGCGCAAGGAGCCAACCACCTAGCCATGGGTCAAGGACAACCACCCCACCAGGCATACGAGGATGATTATTGGAAGTCTCCTGAATTGATTCGTACCTAGTAAAAGAGTAAAACCATTCAAAAAATAAGACCTGAGAAAATTAGTATAAGCTTGTCAACGTGTCCACGTTCGTGCCGATTCATGCCCCAACATTATGCATCGTGTTTTATGTTGCACCGCTTCCTGCGACTGGCTTTCCAGAAGAGACCCACCTTGGAGTCAACCACCTTTACTGAAGCCTTCAACCTGCAGTTTCTATCATGGGCAAAGAGTGTAGATCATTCTACTAGGTCATTCAACATTGAGCCTGAAATTCATGGCTGAGCTTCGAATTCTGCGATGGAATCTGCATGCCCGCACAAACCAAAACGATCCAACAAGTTTGTTTCCTCGTAAGAGGACGAGAGATGATATTCCATGTGACAGCTGTAAATTCAATACTCTCAATACACATCCACCAGAATCTGTTCGTATCAACCACGCACGGGACAACATGACGTCGCGCAACATGGTCGCATTCCAAGCAACAAGGTTCCTGGTTGGTGATATCCAAGCTTCCTTTCTGTGACCTCTCCATTGCCGTCCACAATGATGGCCCTAGGCACGACGGCATGCGACCGGTGAGTTTGGAAGTCCCAGCTGCTGCTGCGAAGCCAAGGGGCCAGGGTTGATCCGACATGGTCAGAGCGTTGAATCCCACACCAAACCAGACATCCTTTGGACCCTCGAGAGAAATCGTGGCCACATCTTGCACCAAATCCTGAGGTGAGGCAAGGGAGGTGACATGGGCTTTGCTTCTGCTGATGATTTCCAGCATGGCACTGGAGTAGACTAAAACGTTAAAAACAAGAACAAGACACTATTGGCGAATTGTCAAAACCCTGCCCGAAAACATCATGGTTTGATCTTCAAACTCTGACTTGAAACGCACAAAGCCGCTCAATTCAAGTCATTGCTCCTGACCCGCTGTGAAATATTGAAGGGCATGTGAAATTATCTTCGCTATTGAATGCTATTGGTTCCAACATCACCACTTAACCTTGAGCAGTAGTAGGCTCTACCCTACCCGATCTAGCAGCCAAGTGTCCAAGTCCACCGACACATTCACCAAAGGGTTGCTGTTGCCCACGAAACGTCGGGCATCTGAACCACCTACAAGTACCATTGGTGCAGAGTTGAACCCAAGTGCACCAACATCTTGAAATGGTGGACGAACACTTGATCTGAAAACAAGCAATATATCACTATATATAATATAACATATAACATATTAATCAATGGAAATATGGATCCATATATGAGGACCGATGCAACCAAACTCTAGCAGTTGTCACAGCGATGTTGGCAACATCTCTAAAGCAGCAGTCCTAGGAAAATGAATGCTTTTTGTGCCTTGCCTGAATTAGCTGATGGTTAAAGCTGCTGAAAAGAGTGACATGAAACGAGATCCAACAGTCAGCAAGCGACATTGTGGTTGCGGTGTTGGACGGCGTCCACGCAGCTCCTGTGAGATCTCAAAATTGAAAGTTTGATGCGGTTTTACATACACATCATTACATATCTATAGAATCAATATATCATTATATGATTATATTATATTCATATAAACATACTATATATGGTTTTGTTTCATGGTTTCTTATCATGTTTTCTCTCTCTTTTCTGCTGAATTCCGCTGGAAAAGCCGATGAATTGTCCGGGCGGCATAGAAATCTCCTGGTGCAAGGCGAAGGCCTCACGGCCATGAGGAGCCTGTCGGCCAGGGAGACACTTCACTCCCGTGGGGATCCCAACATTGACGCCTGCATGGCTCCAAAAATGAGGGGCATTGGAACTAAGTTCGACCATTTTGTTTTGTAAAACTAAAATATAAACCATAGAGTTTTGGAGGTGAATGGTTTAAGTCTATCTGATATCCATTGCAAATCAAGCAAAACCGCACATGGAGTGTCGGTTCCACACTGCATTTAACAAACCGATAGCGGTGCAGGACTGAACGCGTACAATATTTGGGTGAAGAAACTTCTGAGCTGGTGGGGTTTCAAAAATCTTAAGTCCATGCTTTTAGAGGTTGGTTGCCTTTCGCCGTTTCATCCGACCAATCCATATGTTCGGCAATTTTCCGTCCTCTGTTTATGTATCCATGACTCAAAGTTGCATGACTGTGGCCTTGAAAGACACGTGAACCAGATCAAACTCCCAGGTGTCTCCCGCAATGAAGCATCCCACCTCCTGCAGCCGAGCAGGGCTCTTCACTCACTTTGGGACCCACAGATACACCAAAAGTGGATCAAACATATTCAAAAGTGGATCAAATATGATAAAAGGTTATACATATTCATTCAGGAATTCTGTGCGCTTGCGCAAAGAGGACAGATCATGACGTATCTATCTCTTCACCTGACAGGATGCCTGGGATGTTTGAAGTGGCGCAAAGCGATGCTTCGGTAGAACCGCGCGAGCGAGTTCCATGCACTCATCGCCTGCGGATGAACAACTGCGGCTTGGGGGAACAGGGACTGCTGCCCAAAGCTGTGGCAACAGAATGGTGTATGGGGACGGTCCTACAAATGGAACTGGGTATGCCATGAGGGACCTTCATAAACTGTCTGGAGAATTCGCAACAGGGAAGTGCTGCTATCTTCTATCTCTCTCCCTCTCTCTCTCATGTGAATCTATGAAAATCTTCAGTTTCTGATTTAGATGTGATGAGGTTTGAAAAAAAATATTATAGAGATATATAGAGATCATTTGCAGGTTGCTTCAACAGCTCCAAACGTCATGAAACTTCCACATTTTTTCGGATCACCTGAGGCCACCTCCGAGCTGCATGGCGCTCCGACGTGAATCTTCGCATTGCTCTGCACCTCAAGTGATGGCAATTCTGGGGTCACTTCAGAAATTGCCGTATTTCGGGAAGCCTTGGGCTTGAATGAGAACCAAAAATGAACACAAATGATAACAAGTGATAATCCGTATTTCAATCTATCAAAACTAAACTGCTGTTTGACATTCTAGGTGCATTGCGTGGGAAGTTTGATGATGTTTGCAAAGATACCAGAATCAAGATCATTGATGTAGTGGGTAGATGACGGTAGATGGTTGATGCATATGTCCCTAGTTCAATAAACCCTTTGAAAATGATGTCGGGCCCACGCGATACATCCAGTGTCCCATTGCAGCCCTTTTGCATACCAAGCGAGGAGAGAAGACAAGTTTGACAAGTTTGGTGGTGGATGGTGGTTGTATTTGTATGTATTTGTTAGCTTCTCACACGATACTTGTGACTTTCAGTAGCCGTCCAAATGACAGAGAATCAGCATGTAGATTCTAATGGCATCAGCCCAGTGCCAGCCCAGTGGCATGTTTGGTGATCCGCGTGGTCAATGGGCACTCCAAAAGCCCAGAGTACAGCGCGTCAGGACCGGTGGTGGGCGCCAAACTTGTCCTGTGTGAAATAGGCAGCTCTGGTGTTGCTTTTGGAAAGTTGTACTTGGGCTGTTTGCTGGAATTTTATGCTGCTAAAACAAAACGACTTTCTGCTCAAGATCTATTTTTGGGGATGAGGCAAACTTAGCAAGCGGAGAGAAGGAGTTGTTCCACGTCGGTCCTCCCTATCTGTCTTCAGGAAGAAAGCAAAAGTTTTTGTTGGCTCCTGTGACTGCACTTTCTTTGATCTTTTATCCGCCACAGTGCACAAATGTGAACCAAAAATTAAAACATGACTTTTTGATCTGATTAGTACTTCATTTTCCGAAGGTAGCCATGAGCCCAGTATATGTCGGTGTATCAAGGTGTATGCTCCCAGCTTGGATAGCTAGGGTCCTGGGCACTGGGCCACTCACGAAACGGGTGGGATGTGAGATGTTCATCTTTTCCCTGTGCCAGGTGTCGATCCTCATCCAGTCCCAGAGATACCCCAGCATCATTTTTCCGATTCCACCTGGGAAGATCTACATTCTGGGGACTGGACCACTCAAGCCTGCTTTCCTCAAATTTCCCACTGCCGACGTCACCCCAAGAATCACCTCACAGTATCAGTACAAAATCATGGCAATTAGATGCAATTAGTGATGGCGTATCGGCCGAAAGTCTTGAAGGCTCTTCTGATGTTTGAATTCTGACTATGTGTCCTAGTCAAAGAAGTTTCATTTCGCTACAGTTCTTCTCCCCGTCACCACGTAAATAAAGAACCTCAAATAATCACAACCAACACTACAAATTTCAAGATATAAGGCAATCATATCAGGCCAATCGCTTGTGGCACAGGTACAGGCACAAGATAAATGAAGTACATGCAACATGCACTTTTCAAATGCCAAAATTTCACCCCGGTTTCCATGGAAGAATCTTTAGACCCCCCCCCCAACAAAAAAAAGCATTGTTTTTTTTGTCCGTGCCCAAAAAAATCAATAAAAACACGCCCAGTCTCTGCATGGGAGTGATCTGCATCTGCGTAGGCGACTGGATCAGCTGTACGAAGCCTGGCGCGTAGCCGTGGAAGCTCTTGCGGAACTCGCCACCGTTGGCACCGCCGAAGGCCTGACTGTGAGGAAGATCCTGGGCGCCAATGGTGAGAATCCTGGAAGTCTCACCCCCAAAACCTCCCAAAGTAAACTGTAGAGTAGAACTCAAGTTGCTTCTCCAAATGTGTATTCAAGTTTTGCTCTGCAAAGTCTACATGTTTGTGACTTTGGATTCCACCTTTCATGTCTGAATGTACTCTGCATTCCACAGGTTTCGTTGACACAGACACCATCTCAGTAGCCAAGCGTCTCCGGCTTTCTCCACCGGTTCCCGCACCACCCAGCGTTCATCACCCGGTCGCCAATTCAGTGGTGCTCCTGCAGGGTTTTTTTGGGCCACATTCAGCAAGAACAACATTTGCGGGTGGAACAAATGATGCATAAACAACTTTCTTTGTAGAGATTCTTCAAGGTTCACAATGTTGTTCTAGAAGTTGTTCTAGAAGAGATGTTTGGTGATCTCTGGATACCCATGGCTGTTAGAAGTGATGTCTATAAAGGGCTCAGTAGAGCTTTGAGTTTCTTTATGTTTCTTTTCCTCACCTGGGCTGAGGCGAAAACGACCCAGCAAATGTCCCCCCTGTCAGACTGAAGACCTTTGATCACCAAGGCGAAAGTTGACCTGCCATTGTTTATACGTAAATTGCACATTTGCTGCTTAAATCCCCATTCTGGATTGTTACATCAGTTCAATCCCAATTTAGGTTGCTTAAATATATCATGGATTATCATGGTTGATTGATAAATCAGTTAAATCCCCATCTTTGCGATTTTAGCGTCGATTTTTATTGGCTCATGTTAAATCCCACCACTTCTGGCCCTCCCACGGCTCCATGTCCATGCGCTTGTGCTCGAGGGTCGTTGGGCCCTCGCAACTCCTCCGATCCAAGGAAAACGACGCTTAAAATGGGGATGCAACATGATTCAACCAGCATTTGGGGAATGGAGCAAACATTTACAATTTATGTGGTTGAAAAACCAACAACGAATGGAGATGTTTCACCAGCAAAGATAGGGATTTCACCATCAAGAATGGGGATTGAAGCTGCAAAAACTTGAGATTATACCAAGACAATGATGAGGATATTACCTGTGACACCCCAACTGAAATTGCCATCGAGAAATCTGCAATGAAGATATAAATGACATGGCGGAGATGTGGATCTGTCTGGTAACTTGATGATCTTGCTGATGTTCAACGGGTTTAAAGGTATCTACTGATTGCCCCTAGTATCGACAATTTGGATACCTCGGGGGGTTGAATTCCTACTAGTGACTGCCAAATGGATATACAGATATGTGCATGTAATATGTGTTCAAATATGTTGCAAAAAGGCTGTTGAGTGCGTCTCTGGTTGCTCAATATATCAGATCCAGTCTACAAGCAATTCTCATTGTTCAATCCAACCTTCAACCCTGTTGGCAACGTGTCCAGTTGGGTTGATTGTCTCACAAACTCATATCAGTAGTTGGGATGTCATATTTCCAAATTGCCAATAGATCAAACATGATTCAACGCAAAAAATCACTGCAACATGCCAGTCCCCAGAGCCCGCATTGCACCTCGCGCTCGAAACTTGCAGCCTTTCCAATCCTTGTATCCAGTAGGAGGATGAGACAAAACGTGAATGATGTCTATTCCATAATAAACCATATTTACATGTACTTAGATAAATTATACATATGTATAAATATAGTATATATATATATACATACTATATGATGATCATTCATGATAGTGATATTTCATCTTGCTGTTTGTATCTTCATACACAACCCTTCCTGCTGTCAGCCCTGCCTGTCACCTGGACCTGTTTCCAGAATCCAAGCAGGTGAAGGTAGACTTCCATCTGTCCCCAAAATGTTGGATCCCTGTTGGTCATTCAAACCTTCTGACTCCAAATGGACAGATAGATACCTGGAAGCCTAGAGGATGACAACATCATATAGACCATATATAGACCATAAGAACATGAATGTCTGAGACTGCTTAGACACATCACATGTGGATTACATTGCATCACTGTGATTGGGAAACAAAGGGTTGTCAAGGAATTAAGATGTTGCAAGTTCAGGCCTCGTGTTTCAACGAATCGGGTTCAGTTCTGCAATCAAATATCAACATGTTTCAGAGAATGCTTGGTACCCAACTTAGATAAGAAAGGAATCAATTCAGAATCAGTTCGCGACCCCTTCGCCCAGGTGATCCCAGGTGCATGGTGCTCTCAAAGTGGTGGTTGTAAGCCACGGTGATTGGCACCGACACATCACCTGAGATCACCACAGCGATTTCCCCGATTTCAGTGCGGCAACCATGGGAACAGGGCAACCATCTGAGTTTGGTGCATTTTGATACTGGATGTTTGTTACCACACGCAGTTGATAGTTACCGGATGTTACTGGATGTTTCTGATTGTTACTGGAAGTCTTGGATCATCTTGGATCCAAATTTTCATAGAAGCAATTCACTGCCGACTGTCTGCTAGTGCCATAAATTCTTTGCTCCGGCTGAGATGCCTTTGTCGGTGCGTCGCACTTGATCCATTTCAAAGCCGACCACTGCCATGCCTTTCCCGTCGAAACGCTTCACAATGTCTTCCTGGACATCACGGACAGGGCCAAGATGGGCACAGCAAACTGCGTGCTAGTGACAGCTACTTCGTGGTGGTGAGACCCGCCAAAGTCAAACATGTCTTGTGGAAAACAAACATGCTCATACAGTCATACAGTCATACATGATCATATTTCATCAGCTTCATCTGTTTGTTTGTTGCAGAAGTTTTACCGGCGGTCTCGTGTTGGCGGTTTCTTCCATTCAACTTGTGCTGACAAATCCCATGGTGACTGTGACTTTCAATAAAAACAGACACGGAAGCATATATTGCCAAATATGATGGAAAGAAAGAACAGGCTAATTCTCAGCAAAGTCATTCGCATCAATGAAGACACTCAACCAGCTGCCTGGTGATCAACATGACAACTGCCTTGGGTCTACTACTTCCTTCAGCAGTACCTAGATGTAACCAGTGCTTCTCAACACGCCCAGTGTCTGGAAGGTCCACTGGAGGCAATGATTTCCAAAAGACCTGTGAATACCTTGGCTTCAAAGCTCTCGCGTGGACTTGTGGATTTCCTTACAATACTTCCAATGTTAAGTTCTGAGTAGCAGGTTGCAGTCTTGCAAACTCTGTTGATCTGATGTGCCACAAAGTTCGATTCCACCACCACATGTATCGTATACATTCATAGAACTAAAGATTTTGATGTTTTGTGTTGTTGTTGGACCCGAATCAGTGGAACGTAACATAGTGGAACATTATTCATTGGAGTCTCCAAGAATGTGCTCTGCCATTGCGTGGAGAAGAAATGAGCAGAAGGCGTCCGACTCGCGGTGAGGACTTGCTGACAAATCACTCCCAGCGAAGATGCTGCGCGAGTTCACCACTTTCTATGGACCCAATGGATAAGAGGTGATAAGAATCAAATGGTGGACCCAACTTCGGAGATTTAGACCATAGAAATTCATAAAGATCAAAATAAATATGTAAAAAGTCTTTTTATATCTTTTTATACTATACTTATTTTGATCTTCTATGAATTTCAATGGTCTAAATCTCCGATATCCTCTGAGCCACATGGACCCACACTCTGCCCCACCCTATGACCTAGGTGCAAGGTCTTGATGGTGGGACTGTAGACGTCAAAATACGTCGGCTTGCGGGGATAGTCGCTGAAGCGCTTTGGAAATTTTTGCGCCGTCTGTTGAGCACCAGGAGTTTCGGACAACACCTGAAATATGGCCCAAGTTCAGTTCATGTCATGGGGTCAGGACAGCACAAGCAAATCTTGTAGCAGCAGATATAAAACAAAATGTTGGTACATACCGAAGCTGTGAATGAATTACGAAACTGAAATCAATAAATATGCCCCGTGGATTGGCAGTTGCGGAGTCGTTGTACATGTGACACCCACACACACCCACACACACAGGTGATGGTTTCGGACAAATATCCGTAAGATTCAGTAAGCATAATGTTTGTCTCCACAAGGAAACGTAATCAGCACCAGACCAGACTTTACAAGTCTCTGTCCCAGATCTCAGGCTCGAGCATAATCGCCTCACATCTGCGGAAAGTGATGCAATGGAATTGCAGCTCACATTCTTGTGAATCTTGAGCAATACTTTGTAATAATACTGTCTCACTTTGGTACTTCAAAATTCATGCTCCAATTGCATACAGGCTGATGATCGTTCTCAAAGTGTGACTCTCAAGAGTTGGTTGTCAACTCCGGTGTTGAAAGAATCTGACTTTGCCCAGCCCATCGCTGCTGAGATTCCGTTGAGATTGGATTCGCTGCCAAGTGCTACACCAAATAAAGTCACCAGCAGCCAACTTGCGCACAACATGGCTGGCAACGAAGCGATGCAGCGGGGACTAAAAGTGCTCAAGGCCAGATGTCAAGTAGGAACCCATTGCTGAGATCCTGTGGAACAAATTAAAACCTCAGAAATTGCAAGGCAAAGCCGCTGGTAATGAGACAGATTAGATAGAATGATCATTGATCATGCGACGCATGGTGTTGCCATGGTTTTACCATGGTGTTACCCAAGCCGATGGGATCCGATGGGTCTATGTTGCATACAAAATTTGAGCCTCCGGCCACATGGAACAAATCCGCAGGACACACCGTGTAGATCCAATGGAGATTCAAACCCCGAAACGAGATCTACCAAAAAAAGAAATACTGAAATATTTGAAATTGGTTTTAAATCAAACGCCTACAAGAGGGCGCACACGGCGAGAAGGATTGGACATCCGCAAAAGAACATACGAACTGCATATTGCAAGGTTCCTTGTTATGAACTGGACTTTCACCACACAGATCTGTCCACTCAGAATGGCTTCACAACATTTCACAACTCAACGGATTTGCATCATGGCAGCGAGTAGTTCAACGCTGAATCAAGAGCATCTAGGATGGAATTAGATGCGGCAGCATCAGTCACTGCACTGACATGTCCTTGTTCTGCATCTGTTCAATTCTTCGAAGGAGAAAGCCAACAAAACACGACAAGAGTAGTAACAAACAATAACATGAATCAACTTTCAGTGCATCTTTAATCGTAAACATACACCCGCAACGCAATGACTCAATCACCAGTAGACAGTATATTCTGATTGTCTGGGCCTTCCTACGGCTACATTGAAGCTCAAAGAATTGACACTCTTCCCATCTGCTCTCGTACTCCTCCGCACAGCCACACAAACTATCCAGTATTTCTGGAAAAGGTTTGAGAGGAATGAAATTAATTACTACATATTATGACTTAATGGATCTTAATGGTACCTCTGCATGGACCATATTTCACCACAGCCATCAGCATCCGATGCATTTCGGTCCTCGCGTAAGCCTTGGAACTCATCGAAGGCATCACCATAGGCTGCGTTCACCAAGTCGACCTCAGCTGCGGTAGCAGAACCACACTCGTTGGGAAGGTTTGTTTGGCACCAGAAGAGAACAACATAGTTTATGACATAGGTCAACTATACATAACTATCATAGGTCAATTATACCAACTACAACTTGAAAAAATATCAGCGCCACACACTTCATTTTGTTGGGGTCATCCACTCTGCTAGTTGCTATTTGTCCCATGGCATCATCTCATTGGGCCCACGGCAGTGCCCTGCAGTTGCTTAATCCGTAGAAAGGCCTCCAAAACATGAAACCACGTTGCCATACTACGTCCCTTTTTTCAAGGCTTCCCAGATGTTTGATGATGTTTGAACCTCCAACAAAATCAGCTACAGTAAGTGCATGGTTCAAAGCAACTCAAAGGTCATCTCATGGGAAATTGCACCAACTTCATGACGTGCTTCACTTTGTTCAAGATCCAAATGAGGTGTCACAACGTGTCACAAGACCACAGAGACGTCGTTCTGCCTGCTTTAAGCGGTCCTCCTCGTCCGCAGGTGCAGCCTCCAATGCTTGTGTGGCCGCTGGGTCACTTGGGTGGGGCAGTGTTCCGCATGAAAGTGGAACGCAAGGTGTTAAGCATTTCAAATAATAGACATACAAACCATAGACAAATGGTTGATTGTGTAGAGTTAATATTTTTACCAACACATCAAGTCGATTCAACGGCAAGAAAGGTATCGTCCCAGCAAACATGCTTTCAGGATCTTTCAGGCCTCTTCCTTTACCGCGAGTCCTACAGTCTGGGGAATATGCTGCTTGATTCCAATCCAGGGTAAAGGTGGGGACGGATGGTGCTTCACCAAGTACACACAGGCAAGCTGTGGTTGGTGGTTCCATCGAGACCAAAACCATGAATAAGTCAGCGTTCCGGCAACAGTTCCAACTATGGATGGATCAACATACAGTAGAAGTATTGACTTGATTGCTGCTCTGCGCAGAAGTCTGCAGAGCCGTTCACCCCACCTCACTTGTGGTTAAATAAATCATGATTCGTACAGTAGTAGATGTAGATAGGATAGATACGTAGTTGGAGGTGAGGTGATTCCCTTTGAAACCAAGTCCCTTCAGGCGGTCCTGAACTTCCCTCATCTACCTGGCCAACGGGTGGCTAACATTGCGAAGAGATGACCCCTCTGTTAAACACCGGATGACATGGACCCCTTGCGATTGCCAAGGGTTGATGATAAAGATGATGAAGATGAGGACGAAGAGAACGAAGGAGAAAAAGAAGAACATTATGCTAAGAATCAAGGAGAACAAGGAGACAAAGGACCGTGAAGATGATGAACATGTTGAATGCACATGATCACTTCGATATTCGTATTATATTACATGATAACAATTTCGGGGACACCGGTTCCAACAATGTCTGGAAATCTCGCTGCCAAGTATATTCGCACTTACTTTAGTGGCAACAAAGGGGTTCAGTGAAAATGTGTCCGTGGCTTCCTCTTCTGCCAAACCCAAGCATTTCAAACTGTTTCTGCAGTTTCGACATTTTCCTCATCATATTATCATTCAATTGTTTTCCCTATTCATTCTTTCATATCCCTATTCCCATGATATCTGTATACATATATATATATATATTATATCATATTATATCCCCAAATACTTATATTACCCTCTGGTTATTTCACATAGCCATGGAAAATGGCCCACTTAGAGATGATTTATGGTGATCTCCCTATTAAAAATTGGTGATTTTCCATGGCTATATCTCCATAGCGCGGGTCCCCCAAGAAGGAATCCCTGCCTCTTTCGCGCCACGTCTGCCTGGAACCAAGCGGCTTGCACCGGGGCGAAGCAATTCCTGAGCCTGGCCCAGATGTTTGGTAAAAGCTCTCGCTGATATTTGAATCCTCTATGACAATCAATGACGTATATTAGATGATATGATTATATGATTATACGATTATATGATAATATTATCATATATGATTATATTATATGAGTATCTGAACATTAAAAAACATCACCTGCTGGCTTCACCCAAAGATCATAAGGTCGTAGCTCTTGGTCCTGTATTTTTTGTGCTAGCATACTTGAACCATATCGCAAATTTAGCCTTGATCAGTTTGGTGAGGTGGAAAAGAGAACAGGCCGTGATTCTTGCAACACTCCAAGAGCTTCAAGAAATCAAAGTGTTTCTGGATGTGATCAAACGTGGAGCAATTCTGTTTTATTCCTGGCCGCGATGTGCCTCGATTTGGTTGATTCGTTCGGAAACTGGTTTCGAGATCCCCAGTTGCAATTCCAAGTGCAAGGATAAGTTAAATTGGTCAAGCTTTGATATGGTGATGGATCAATGACTAGGTGGTTTTAACAGCAGCCTGTACATAGTAGTTTGAACGTTCACTCCGTATTTTTGCTGATTTGTTCTGGAAATCATACTGTATATATGCCTGGAAACCCAAAAAGATGATTTTTTTTGTCCATACGGGTTTGAACAAAAAAAATGTACATTACGGGTATTTCCCCAAATACGGTTTTTTTTGGGGAATAAGGTAAACCCCATATAAGTTTATGGAACATGTTGGACGCTCACTTTTCAAAGACCTGTA
>BGPT01001010.1:126195-167969 GCA_003297045.1 Symbiodinium sp. clade C Y103
CTTGGGGGTTATCATCAACTGTCGAAAGCACCGGTGAAATTTGGCTACATAAAGGTTTGATCCAATGATCAGGAAAGCGATCTGCGCTTGAAGCGGCTTCGGGGAAATGAGAAAACATATAATCATATTCTATATTATCATATATATGATGATAAGACATGATAGATCATGATAAATCCAAATACGGCCAAATACGCATTTGAACAAAAAAACGTTCATTACGGGTAAAAGCCATAGTGTACAAAAAAAATTGTCCATACGGTTTTCTAGGTGATTATACAATTATATATGTACATATGGATAATTACATACATGGAGAGACAGAGAGAGAGAGAGAGAGAGAGAGATACTGCCAGCATCTGCCAGCAGAACTTCAGCATGCCCTGTCGCCATGTATCAAGGCAGCCTGTTTCAAGGCTTCTCGTGTCGCGATGTCCAGCTCATGCACCTTGCGGCATCAAATGCAGGGGTTGAAAGAGTAGAAGTGCAAGTGTCATGGTTGGTTAAAACAAGGTGAAATGTCTTGCGAGCTGAACACTGTCGAAATGCATGATGCTGCGAATGTATGCGTCGCCTATTGTCATGCAATGTCACTTGACTTTGCCAGCCGATTGAAAGCCGACTAGTCAGTTGGATTTGTCTCTGTGTGACAAGGGTAAACGGTTGAAGAAAAGTACCCATTCGGGATCAGTTGGGACTGAGCATGGGTTTCAATCAACGTTTAATCACTATTGCGATCGTTTTTCCTTCGTACTATGTAATGAATGCGGTCCAAAAGGTCGAAGTCATGCACAAAAAGCATCAAGCATCCACGTGGCAAGTTCAGAATCCCACCCCAAGCACCACGGGCAACCATTCTTCAAATATCTGGATTGATTAATACAATCAAATAGACATCTTCAAACAAGTGGAAACACATTTGAAAACGACCTCATGGCTTTACGAAGTCATAGTCATAGTCTAGAAGTACGGTTACTGGCTACATTCAAGTATGCATGAAACATCATGTTATCATGTCTGATGTCATATCAATTCATATCATGTCTTCACTGACTGTGTCCTGAGGCTTCCACCATGGACACGCTGACGGAAGATCGTTCCTGACATCGAGGCTGAGATAAGATTGTCCATGGGCTGAAAATGGCGAATATGTCGGGGAAAACCTATTGATACTATTTGATAGATACATTATCATACAACATATGACGTACACTTATATACATAAATGTACACTTATATACATTTAAGAACACAAGCAAAGCTAAAGCAAAGCAAGTGTTGTACTTGACAGTGGTTGGCGCTGCACTATTGTGTCGAGTCATTCAACCATTTTCAAATGACATGTCCCAGAAAATTCCAGGACGCACTACAGTAGCGTTGAAAGATAAGGAGGCATTATGGACACGTGCAGTGGATCATGCAAAAAAATCTTTCATTCCAGTTGCCAGTTGTAGTACATCAACATAGATAAAAAGCTCAAGACAATTTCATCCCTTGAGCTGCACAGTCACGAAAAATATTGCCCATATTTGGTGCATCTGTCTCAGCGTTAAATGTATTCCTATACATCACCGTACATCCATTGTCACGCCAGTACCACGCCAGTCCTGCTCATCACCCTCCTCTATTCGCCTACGCCGAGAAACCAGCACGGACAAAGTGAAAAGAACGGTTTGGTACAAAGCTGTAGGAGAAAGTCAGAATCGAATGATAAATCATCTGATTTTGAAGGATCTGCACGGGCAATCATATGTACGTTTGGCATTCAAACACATCTTTACATGTGTCAA
Source organism: Symbiodinium sp. clade C Y103 (assembly GCA_003297045.1). Classification (NCBI taxonomy): domain Eukaryota; class Dinophyceae; order Suessiales; family Symbiodiniaceae; genus Cladocopium; species Cladocopium sp. clade C. The sequence goes on from BGPT01001010.1 coordinate 127,986, forward strand.
TCGAGCTGTATACTGAAAGGAGCAGTCAAATCAGAACATCAAATCAGAACATCACTGTTCTCATCAATCATGTCAGAACAGTATCAGAAGAACCCGGCTTGAGATGGACATGCAGGCACGCAAAAATGTGCTGCAAAAACTTTTCCGGCCCTTGAAGTTGGTTTTCCAGGCAGGTTTGATGCAACATGTCCACTGCTTACTGGCCCTTAGTGCAAACCATCCACAATTATTTTGCACCTTGAAGCAGAAGAGGAGTCCTGCACAAGGTTGGTAGTGCCAGCAACACTCTGTTCCATCATGATACATGTGGTGCCTCCCAAAAAGAAACTTCGGAGTGATTACTGCTTTTGGTGATTTACTTTCTTATCTTCTTAGGATTTGATATCATTATACACAACCTGCTGCTGTTTCGCTCTCTATCCTAGCTTCACTGGAAAGTTGGTTCATTGCAAATGTGGCAGCAAAGGTGAAGAGGGTACCAGAATCCCAAAGGAGAAATATCCTGAGAAAACCCGGTGCTCTCAAACAAACAGGCATATATGTATATATGTAATGGAATACACTGGGAAGTTCACGACCATTCTTGGAGCCAGACACAACTGGTACACCCTTTGTTTTTTCATGAGGTTGCCTAGAATCCAGCAGTCCTGAGTTCGGGTGGGGCCTCAGTGCGAAAATCGGAACGACCCGGATCTGGAAAGAAATCGGATGCCGATGGGATTCCATGTTTCCGTTGCATGTGGCACATTTCATCACAGGTCACATCATGTCATATCATAGATTATACTTTCACAATCTTTCACAGACTATACTCAGTGTATCCGGATCATCTCAACTCTCTGTCTCTCTCTCTCTCTCTGTATCTCTCTCTCGCCCTCTCTGTCACTCAGAAATGGCTTCAATAGGCTGTGCCTGTCTGTTCTGCTACTTCCATGGCGTAAATCAGCTTCTCCTGCAAAGACAAGCTGCTTCTTGATTAGGCTCAACTGCAAAGCCAAAGGGAAGAATATTCTGATCTCTTTCAAAGATGGAAACTAAGTACCGCATACTACATGTAATACTATTCAGGCAGTTCCTCTTCAATCACGTTCGATCTTCAAACGTAGGATTTTTCCCTGCCCAAACCCTAAACACTCAATTTGTCATACATCACCTAGGCCACCAAACCCACCGGCGGCCTGCCCCCACTGGTCTTTGGAGGATCCATGGTGAGTAAATTCACTGGTGTATCTTTGGTGGTTAATAGATATTCGGGCTTTCGGAGGTTGTCTCTATTCATTGCATCTACAATTTGAATCCATTGAAGCCCTGCCTTGGCACGGGTGAGTTCTTCAACCTCCTGTCAGACAATGAAGATTCTGGAGGTCTAACTTCATCCCGTCAAATGCCACAATTGCCAACATCTTTCAAGTGCGGAGGTTTTTCCAGTCTTCTTTGCAATTTGCAGCATTTGGACATCATGCATCTTACAAATTCTGACAAATCGTTGACAGCACGGATACGCCTCACTTTGTTGGAGAACTCTGGTCTCACAATACTCAAACAGTTTTGCACTTCGTCTGCATGTCGCAGCCAGGCAGCATCAAAGTCCCGACACCTCCTCACCAACATTTCCCTCCAGCTATTACTTCCCACGCGCGATCGCAGTCGTATAATTGTGGCAAGTTGATAACGGATTTTCGCTTTGGCTGACTGGACCCCCCCATGCCCCTAACTAACCTCAACCCCCCCCCTACTGACCTCAACACCCCCCCGGCCCCTCCCTTCCCCCCTCTCCCCCTTACAATCTCTACAAGTAGAGTCTAGGCTAGTACAGCCTCGTATTGTCCAGCCAACCAGCCCAGCCAGCCAGCCAGCCTAGCCATCCAGCCCAGCCACTAAGCCCAGCCAGCCACGGCTTCTGCTCCTAGCACATAACCAGGGAGGCCGGCGGAATAAACATCCTGACATACTGCCTGGCCTTCGCCATTTTCTGGAAATAGAACCAAGTCTTGCTCCTCAAGATGCGACAGCGTCATGTGATTTTTTTGGCAATACAACATGCTGAAGAAGACTCACGACACAAACACGCACTACAGCGCCAGCAAAGATTGAAGAATAACAACTTTCATGTTCGAAGTCCAGGAATCTCAGATAGTGACAGTGACAATTATAGAAACCACTCTCGAACTCTCAGCCCAGCTAAAATATCAACTTAGACATTGGGGTGGTACAGTGTTCCAACCTGCCATCTTGTTACTCTTGCGTTGTGAAGCGTCCCGCACCACCAACCGAAGCAGCTATAGCCGGGCCACGAAGTGTCATCATCTTCGAATCCTCTTAGTAGCGCCTAGTGAAGCCCGTGGGCACAATCAGAGGAGAGGTTGGACTGGATAACATTTGGGGTAGATTGATCCAAGATCATCCAAGTTCCTTGAAGATCCACTTAAACCAGTTCTGTGGGGTCACAAAGGTCCTGCCTGTAGGTAGCTAATAACTGGCAGGATCAACCACTTGGCTTGTCGCTGTGAAAGTCTTCTGGTTGCAGAAACTGCTGGCTTGGCGTTGGTCCATCGTTCACACTCGTGGTCTACCTGAAACTCTCGGACACCCTCAACCATCTCGGAAAATGACCAACACTATACATACAATTAATATATAATATATATATATATAACCTTTGTAACACATTTTAAGGATGGGTAACAGTAAATAGCAAGCTCAATTTGCCCTACCCAAACATGAGTCTGACACCCTGTCAAGCCCTCAATGCTCACCTCTGCACTCACACCAGGTGGAGATGGCACCTATGTGGGGCTGACAATGAACGTTAAAAGACAAAACAGCCCATATGTATTTGTATATATATATATATGGTTACACATTATACATTATGTATATCTGTATGTACTATATGTTTTATATCTATACTCACACAGTACCATGTATACAATACATATATATCTATATGTGATCGCCTTACATACTGTATACCATTGTTTTACATCCGGGACCAAGCACTTCTTTTTGTTCTGCATATCTTTGGGGGCGGGGAGAAGTACAAGGGTGATAAACGTGATGCATGATTGGCGTACATGCAATGGACCGTCGCAAATTGACATGAACCTTCACCTAGTCTGAGCAAGATCCACTTCCAACGTCCAGGCACCACCTCCAGTCACTTCCTCCCCAACTGTCTCCTGAGATGTCCAAATTGCGAAATTCAAGGGACCATCCGATGACCATCCGGTGATGTCACCTGACCCCACCAGGCCTTTTCACCGCCTGGCTGTGGCCATGGCCATTCCCAGAATGCAGCAGCTGACCACCAGAGGATGAACTCCAATCTGCTAGGTGACAAGAATGTGACAAACAACCCCAGTTACATGTGACCCTGCTGGGGAAGTTGGGACCTCAGGTGTCAAGTGTCCCATAGTGCCTCCCAATTGTGTCAAAGGATGTCCCTTCTGTGTCTTCTTTGGGAAGGATCATTTACATGCCATTTACATCCTTTCTTTGGACTGCCTGTCATTCTAAACCAGTCCTGTTGTGAGGCAACAAGGCAACACGCTTCCACCCATCCATCACATTGGCACCTTCCATGGACCTTAGGCTTGGGGTGCAAGCCCTATCGGCCCTTTCGGTTGGCATGGAGATCATTAAACCCCCTTTCAAAAACGACACTGGATGAAAATGCTATCTTGATCTCTTGGTTACTTTGAATCACAACAACCCTGGAGGATCTTTGCGCCACCATTTTTTGAGGCTTGGAGCAGAGTTTAGACTTTTCATGGGGGGCCGTCGCTGGCCTTTCTGGAACTTTGGCCCACAATCACCATCTCTTGAAACGTAGGCTTCACTACACCAAATCACCAATGTAGGTATCAATACTAATACGAGCCAGTGACAATGCCTATAGGCTGCATCATGGCTGCATAAACATAGTATCCCCGTGATCAGAATCCCTCGAATGGGCAGAACAATGTCCATTAGATCCCATGGAAGTCCATCTCCCTAGCTATGATATGGTATGATTACATAGTTGCATGTTGGAATCCGTTTGAATCATTGGATACCAGCATTCCCTTAAGGTGACTATACAACTGAATCACGTTACGATCGCAGGCCAACGCTAGGCCCTCGGGCGGAATTCTAGGCCAACCTGGCACTGGAAAAGGACTGCAGGGTTTAATCCTCATTCACAAATCCTGGGGAGAAATCATCTCCAAGTGGTATCAACCAGGCATCATATCACATAATTTGGTAGTTTGAGGTTACATCCATCATTCTCCCGCTTCAAGTACAGGATCCACATACTCCAGCAGCGGCAGCTTACTCAGCGATCAGGTTCCAGTTACAACTCTGGAGAAATGACTGAGAGATGGTGCTCCAAATTCTCTAGAAGGCAACGTGGTTCTGGGAGAAAACTGACACATTAGGAAGAGAAGAGGATCGCCCAAGCATTTGTTGAACCCAGGTTGACCAGCGGACTCGAACACTACCCAATTTCATACTTCCGTCAACTGTCGGGGGACCCAGGCATAGTTTGATGTTCTCAAAGTCACGGATCAGGGAACTGTAAAGGTGTCAAGACGGAGATCATTTCTGCAGCGGAAATGCCACGACACGACAACAACTGATAAAATCGAGAAGAATGATTGTTTCGTTCATCAGAATCTTCCAGCTGATTTCATCAGTTTCGTGCTCTATGTTTCACCATCATCAGCACTATCATTCTTCAATAGACTCAGGAAATCCACAAAATTGAAGAGTATGGCTCCAAATGACTAATAGTCATCAACCCTCCAAATCTCAAAGCATTAGAGACATAATATAGCCATAGTCATGGGGCTATATCCCGACTTTATTAATAAATAACTACAACTGTGCATCCGTATCCCCATGATAGTCTCATTAAATCTTTTGATGGTTATGTCCATTGGTCCGCCGTTGGAAACCCCGCGTGGCCACGACGGGTCGCCAGTGTTCCCCGTGTAAACCCCGACCTGCTGCGTCCAAAGCTCGCAGCTCTTCGCCTGGATATGTTTGGGCCTGGGGGGATTTCCCAAAATTCTGGGATCTCTGTATATCTATATAATACCGATTGGCAATATGTGTCTACAGTAGTGCTATATATATATTATATATGGGGGTGTCTTGCAACTAACCAACAAGACTGGGTATGTATACACAACAATGGGGATATATGAAGGTATACATCAAGATATACAACCAGCACAATAGTTTTATAGCTATTTTACTGGTGATGATTAAAAGAGTGGATGGAAGCGTGTAGCATGTTTTAAGCCGAACCCATATTCGTCCATATTATCATATAACTAAAGTGCATCAATATCTTGGGGTTGCTGATTTCGGTTGCTGACTATATTCAAGTGCATCCATATTCAAGTTGCTAATTTCGGTTGCACACACCGACCACAGTAGTTGCCTTCAAATCAACCATCAACCAATCTATCAATAATCAACTCTTCAAAATCATCATTGTTTGTCATCATTATCAAAATATATCAAAATCATGATCACCGTTATCATCATTCTAGTCATCAGGAGTGTATCCTTGTCATCATCTTCAACTTCATCATCTTCATCATCCTCATCATCATCATCATCACCATCATCATCATCATCACTGACATTTGCCACTGATTCCCTTCATTTGGCATCCCAACGCAAGGCCCAGTTCTCCGCACGGAGCCGCTGTACCTGATTCCAGGATGGCAGCAGCTTGGAGGCCGCGGCTTGAAAGATCCTCTTTTGATATAGTATAGTTGGCATTATATGCTCGTAGAATCTAATCCAATATAATCCCATTATGTTGAAGATATATCAGCCTGTAGTAACTATACCAGCAAATAGTTGTACAAAGTATCAGAGGATACTAGCATGTACTAGCAACCATATCTCTCATAGCCCTCATATGAGGCCTGAGAATGCCACTGACGACCCCTTGCCTCAGGATGATCTTCAAGCTGCCTGTCGCAGCTGAGCCGCTTGAGGCAATGCTGCATGGTTCAGAAATGATGCCCAAGTGACTCAAGTGGGACCTGGGGGCACAATATGAATCCTACACTGGCCTACACTTTAATTGTTCACTATTCTTCATACATGATTCCAACAAATCCGGGATTCACGACTGATCAACAGGTGACACCCTGCACCTCCGAAGGAGTCTGTTCTCCTCGCGAATGAAGGCCACTTCATCTCCGGAGATATCCTGCTTGCCAGCCCCCGATCAATGGGTTTTAGATGGGAAAATCATCGAACTAAATGAAGACTTTCATGGATTTCCATTGCCATTATTGATTACCGGAGGGTAAACACCCCAGTTGTCCTTCTAATTTTTGGAATGTGCTGAATGTGTCCCGCGGTGGCTCGTCTGGAATCCAAGACCAGCCGAAATTGAGCAGTGAGAATTTGGAACACATGTCACGCCTATGTCACGCCTGTAGCTTTATGGAACTTACTCCTAGAGGTTCATCGTATTTTCTGCCCAAATCATGTGCCATCCAAGCAAACATCATATTAGATACATACAATGTAGATTGTAAATATCTGTTATGCTGTATAAATAGATATTATGCTGAGATTGACAATGGAAAAGCATGTTTGACCATGCTCAACCATGTTCAACCCAACGAGGGGCAAAATCGGCGACTTGGCCTCGTTGCCCAGATCGTCCACTTGTGGCCTCGGCCCATCCAATGGGATTCATCACAGGGCTTGAAGAGTCATACAACAGCTAATTGAGCTACTTGAATCTACTTGAAACAACCAACCAAAAAACTGAGTTGCAGCTGGAAACGGACAATGTTGGGGGGAAACCTTCGCAGTTGCAGACGGAAACCAAGACCCTCATACGGCCTGACATTCACGTCCCACTGGTTGAGACTTGATACAGAACATCTCAAGATACTGACTAACCACTTTTTCGTGAGCCTCACATGGACTGCTTGTAGGCAATTTCATTGCTCAATCACTGAGATACACAGCAATGTATTTCCACCTCTTCAACTTTTGCGTATGTGCGTACAGCCCAGTATATGAGAATCAGGGAATGTAAAGAATCAGTACACGTTGATGCATGTTCAATGCACACAGAAACAGAAAACATGTCGCTCTTTGCCGTGAGACTTTGGAGTTGCAACACTATCTACGACCAGAACGTTTGCAAAAAAGTGTAAAGGCAAAACTCCAGGATCACTTCCATCATCTTCCATCCGACTATCACTGCCAGCTATGGTAGTTAGTTGTAATTATTCTCCATGGTGCCATGGTCATGCTAAGCTTTTTCTGGACGCTATGACCGAGACGGACTCCAGGGGAGGGCTTCAACGATTTCGAAGGCACCCAGCACACAGGGCCAGGTGGCCAAGGTATTAACTACGCCATACGCTGTGCATCACAGTGCCAAGGTTTGCGGCACTGGAGCATCCGAAAACCACCGGTATCTGGATTACAGCTGTGGACGTGACACAAAGTAGGAGCAGAGTTTTGCACTGCCAACAGGAAGAGGATAAATAATATTATATACAGTACATGCTTCAAGAAATAGAACTAAATCCCGCATGTGTTTGGTCAAAAATTGTGACTACATGATTCTTTATTGCAATATATTGCAATGACCAAAGCCATGTTGCTATTCCTTCCAACAAAACAACTGCAGGTTAGGTCTTCACTGCGGACATGAACTTCAAACCCCAAATCCAATCTCCACAGCTCCGGGTATCACTCCACTACCCTGCGATGATCCGATGAGGGATGGACAATAACATTCCGCCGGAGACGTGATGGGACTGTGGATGTGTTGCAAACAGATCTCGTGCTGTGCTACATTCATCATATTACAATTAGGTTCATATTGAAATAGACAGAATAAAGCTTTGAATCAAGAAAGTGGTGTGTTGATCTCGCATTGCCAAGAAAATAATGAAGAGGTCCGGAACAGCTGGACACGCTTGATGACTAAACCTGTCTATCACCAATGTTTCTCCGGAGGTTCCCGCAAGATTTGCAAAGCTCTTGAAGCAAATTACATGTCAAGACCTGCAACGTTCCACACCATCCAGTCCCTGCCATGGCATTCCATAGCATTCCTCATTTGAAATGCCAAATCCCTGATTTACGACTCCAACCCACTACAGTGCTCAGCTCTTGCGCAAATTCCAGGGAGGCTTTGGCACCCTCGCAGTCCAAATCAGCGCCGGGGATATCGGATCCTCGATGATGCAGGCGGCAATGTATATAGTAGATACATGTATACATTGTATATGATGCATGTATATCATTGTATATCTGTGATATTGTAGATACATGATGATACATGTACATTCACGTAGTATGCACTGCTTCGTTCCCTGTGGCTCTAGTTCTGTAAGTTGTGCCAATGTGATGTGCCAGTTCAAGTTGCAGAAACAGGATAGACCAAAGATCGTGAAAGGGATTGAGCTGGTGGTTCCAACCCAGCTGCGACAATTGTTTGAAAACAGATGGACGGTTATAGATAATTAATGATTACCACCCCGGAACATGTTTTGAATGAAAATCATGGGATAAGGCAAGGTCAAAGACAATGTGCTGACTGACATGGGACAATGGGGACAATAAAAACAATGGGGTGGAGATCTCTAATAAACCTGAACTGTGGCTTTGAAAGAATATCGGCCGGAGCTCTCTTTAGAAAAAATTACTCACGGCGAGCCCTCACGTACAAGAAGTCACTGCTTGAGCTTAATCGCAGGTCAAGGCCATTCTCATTCTCTCTATGTCATTTCTTGGTGTAGCTTCAGCCTTCATCTTCAGACTCAAAAACTCCCAGTGCGAAGACAACATGATATTCTCTACACCTACTTCCCAGTGACAATATCTTTTGATGATGACTCGTCATCCATATTGGAGGATAGCGGACGCGTTTATGTAGGATGGACAGCTACAGCCGCTATGGCCAAGGATCGAATGAAGGTGCCGACCATGACCTTGGTATTGCGATTCCTGCGAACCTTGGTTTGAGCGGACGCCATGGCCAGTATCATTGATGGACTTTTGATCATGGGATGACACATTTTGTGTGTATATACATGTATATACAATTATTTCTATTATGAATATTGTTTCTATGTTATACATAGGTCTATTGTGATGCCAGTCCAATGCTGCTATGAAATGCAAGATGCCAAGGCTTGAAATTCCTAGGGCTGGACCAAGCATTCTTGTCTGAACACTTGTATTGCTCAACACTGCTCCGATATTGCTCGACCCTTTTGAATGACAGCCTCCAGTCAGCCACGTCGCATTGGCCATACTTGTGATGCGTTGCGCAGGGTACATTTTCAAGTCGAAAGTCATATCAACTGGCCCATATGGTCACAACCTCTCCCCCAAACATTCGGTGAATATCCATCCTTGATCCATGACATTGCACAACCATAGTCTTTGGGGTTACATAGTTACAACCCAACTTAGCTATAACCATGGTTTTACAATGGCTATACCCACAAGCGAACCCCACCTGCACCCCCAGCTGCACTTCTCCATGCCAAGATGTGCCAAGTCTCTGAGAGCTGTCGGATGTATTCCAACATGGTGACCAACATGATCCCATCCTTGCCCTCCTGCAAGGCCTGTGCATAGCCTTGGCGCGGGGGATCTTGAAACACGTTGAAACAGGTCCAAACACGTTGAAACACGTTGAAACCTCAAATGTCTAAAATCTACATCCATAGAGCAAAACTTTGGGTACCTCCTTTGTGTAGAATATTGTAGAATGATGTACGAGTACAATGGGCCCATGCGAATCCTTTCACGAAAAAATGACTGTTTGACTGTTTGATTCCCGACCTTGAGCTGTATCAATGTTTGATTCCTGTTAGCAGCTGGTTGCTGACTTGGACTTGGACCGGAGGATTTTTTCCGGCCATGGAACTCTTCTCGGCATGTGCATCCTTGATGAAGGTGTAGATGTTGTAGCCCTTAGAGGCCACATGACTGGGCCTTGTTACATGGAGGTACTTTGGATTCCAACATGGGTCTCCACATTCTTGGGATGGTCCATTGAAGCAATCCAATGCCTTCTCATACCTGGTTGAAACCCTGCGTACACCGCTTGGGTGTATCAAAATTACATGTGTGGATATCAAAATTGACCCAGGAACTCCTGCCGACTTTCTTTCTCGAAATGACAGAGAAGCTTTCGGCCCATGAATAAGCATGAACAAAGAGTATGTCACCCAAAGGTTTCCAATTTTTCCCAACAGTTAAGGGATGGAAACAGCTACAGGTTTCCAGATGTCTCAACTGTCTTAACATCTTTCAACTGCAGCCGTTGCACCAGGTTTGTGATTTGGCTGTTGGGAGTGACGTAGTCCACCAATTGAAAGTTGTCCGCACCCTGCACCTGGCGAGTTCCACGGGATGAAGCGAACTAAGGTCAAGATGAAAAACACCATTGTACACCAGTTGTTTTTAATCTCTGAATCAAAGGATATCAAAGGTCCTAAGGTGTTTGAAAGATAATTATTTGTGTCTCCAATCACGATTTCTGTGATTGCACTGTCCTGATTCGAACTAAGAATTAGGTTCCATTCCCACTTCAATGCTCTGAAAACCAAAGCCTCATGCTCCTGTTCTGGTCACCAGAGATAGCAGCGATACGTCCCGAGATACATTTAATGTGGCTGCCCCTACAAGTATCGCTTACTCTCCTCACGAAGTGGGCTAAGATGTGAAAGTATCTTGAACTATGTATATATATATATATATGATGATCTTTGCACGCTGGCTCGCTACCACTTTGATGATGTCGGAATTCAATGTCTGCACTTGAAGTTGGCAAAAGAATGCATATCAAGAAAACAGATATGAACAATTTCCTTCGAAGTCCAAAGGACGCAAGGCAAGCCCAGTCCCCGAACACTCAGCAACAGCATACCACCTGAAGACTGATTCCTTCAAGATTAAGATGTTTACCGCCCCCAACATAATCAACATACAGATAACATATACAGTATCAACATCATCCAAAAGCCACACCGCCCACTGGGTTTCGGGCTTCTCGTGGTGGCCACACGTTCAGCACAACACCCAATTCTTCTTTCCTGGGTGGGCTTCAGCATCTAAGCATGAGATTCCTTGTGATCTATGTCATTTTGGGGTAACTTACCTGAATTGACTTGAGACTCACAGATTTCCTTAGCAGGAATTGGAAATGCACATCATGGTCTGCAGGAAAGTCATCAAGATTCGAGTCCAACAGAGTCCCAACTTACTGGTGGATGTTTACTGGAAAGCTTTGCAACGTGAGCTTGCAAGTGGATTTCTGGCTCCCCATAGCCAACGGCTTCTCTGTAAGGATGAATACACACACTAAACAGTAGAAAAAACAACGCTTGGACAATCGCCTAAAGGTCCAACACATAGGAAACAATGACTAAAGCAATCCTTACTGCTCAATCTCTTTCTGAATGACTTGTTGAAGCTACAACTTTCCAAGCTGCCTGCACTGCCTCGCCACAAGATTCTTCCAAGCGACTGGCTTGTCTGGGCCCAATAGCCCAAATATCCTGCGGTGCACATGCGAACGGCGCCGCACGCCACTGGAATATGAACCATGTACAGCCTGCAGCACCTTCAACCCATGGAATCGCTATCTCTACAAACCAAAGATGCTCACCATGTCGTGTTTTCATCTCAAAAATGGGGTGCGAAAAGTCAAATGAGATGAAGCTAAATGAAGAATAAAGCTGAATAAAGCCCAGGCCTTTCATGTTGTTCAACGCCTCATTGATGAAAAAGGCTTCTTCCACCTGAAAGCGAATAACATAGGAGAGCAAAGTCTTGTGGAACAGCAAGCTGGGGTCTGTACAACACGTAGACCCTCCCAAGTACAATCGCAGATTCAAATTCACTCCTCTTCCTAGACTCCTATTTCCCTATTTGCCAGTTCCCTATTTCCCTTTTTCATCCTTTTCCCCTTTCCGCTTCCCTCCCCTACCCTTTCCCACCCAAGTTCAAGGTTCGGAGGGCCGCCCACCAACCCAGAATACTTGAAATGATTGAAGACAAAACGACCAACAAACACTCAAGGTTAACTGCCAACCCTACGAGTACCATCATCCCAGACATTCTGCTAGCTCCATGCCAAGTATCAATGGGGCCGATGGCACGAGCAAAGTAGCGCAAAGTTCGATCAAACTCCGAGTTGCGCTTCCTGGTCAGTTTCATTTTCTCTTCACTAATTCTGACGCACTGTCTGACGGCTTTTTTTTAGATACAAATTTGTACTGATCTGTACGCATCGAGTGCATGAGGAGTTGCCGCTGATGATTCCTGTATGCCGCACATGGGTGCAAAGCCAACGATGCGTGGCCAATGGCAAAATCAGTCTTACTATACTTATCTTATCTTGAAAGTGACGTTGAACACCATGTGTTCAATGTTCAATGTATCTGGCCAAATGATCAGGTGTTTGTGAAAAATCATGAAGCTGAAATCATGCTTTTCATAAGGTCCAAGGCAAATCGCTTCTCATGGTATTTCGGAAGCAGCTGCTCAAAATCATTCAAAATCTGTGTCCCTGAAGCCGAATGCCCTCCATTGGTGCTCTCTGCAAAGAAGATGAAGAACCGACTAAATCTTTGCAGAATCGACTAATCATGTTTGCTCTCAGCCATAAATCAGGGTCAGTTTATGTCAGAGGCTTCAAGCTTGTAACAGGAACTCGCACCAAGACACTCTGCATCAACTCTTTCCATATATTCCTGAGGGCTGGGAAGGTACTCGTAATTGAGTCCAGTGACGCTTCCACTTTTGGATTGAAACTTGGAACTTGAGTGTGTTCAATTATTTTTCAATTGGAGCCTCTTTTCAAAACAACTAATCAATCAATTTAGCACATTGATCAAACCAGATGATAAAACACTTCGCACATCTTCACACCAAAATTCTAGACCTGGATGACCTACATTCTTCTCACAAAATGTCAGGGGGAATCGAGAATTCATGGCGTGTGCTGCCGCCCGGGTACAACGATGGCCCAGAAGAAGCGCGTCCGCTGGCCCTTCCAATGCTTCACCTTTCATCAGGGGAGTGGGGTCACTGCCTTGTTGCCCGCCTCCAGATCTGGCAGATCTGGTCTGTTTCACCATGGTGAAAGAGCAAGTAGCTGAGTAGCTTTGCTACATTTTGCTAGCGTGTTCACAGCTTCACTTTGTGGCCACCCATTTTCCCATCTCTTTTCCCATCTTTTCCGGACATCTTTTCCCACCTTCTTGCCGGAGGAACCTTTGAGGTCATGCCATTTGGTGTATTTGCTCTTGGAATCCAGGAGCGCTTTGGGCACTTCCACCAGACCCATTCGCTGCGGGTCTTTCATGAACTCCGAATAACTGGCGACAGGCTGGCGACAGGTCAGCGAAAGGTGGGTCAGCTGACAAGTGACACCTTGTATCACCTTGTGCTATATACTTGGCTGTGTCAGAAACTGGAGTAACAGCCATTTTCACTGGGGAGAATGATGATTGATGTTTGTGACTGTTTGTGCCCAGCTGAAGGGAAAACAATGGGAAAACAACATCCACTGATCGTCACCACGCCCAGGTACGCTGGGCCCTTCATGGAATTCACCGAATCACCTCGAGTGACTGCCCCTACACCAACTTGAACAGATTTTGAAACATGATGGGTGGTCCGGCCAGCCAGAAAGAATACGGCTATGCCGTACACACAGCAAACATGCAGAGTTAACCAAAAGCTCAAGCTTGTTCAGCCAAAAGAACCAGGGTTTTGAACCATCCGTCCCAAATTCGTCAGTCGGGGTTCATCACCCAGTTATCCAGATACCAGTGAGTGCCGGGAAAAGAACGCCAAGTACAAACCCACTCACGGAGGTCCTGGGAGACCTAGTGCGACACTTACACTAGCACCGTGAACGTCCTTGAACTGAAGTTTCTACACATTCTATCCCAAGTTTGCCACAAGAAGCGACAGAGGCAGGTTGTTTCCATCGGCCCATCTGCCAAATCAACTTTTTGTTTAAAGGCACCAACTCAATCCAAGCAACCAATGATCATCTTGTCCATCCTGGCCGGGCCAGACTCGATGTATTCCACTTTGTCTCCATCCTTCACCTCAGGGGACCGGTAGGAGACATGGGAGCCACAGCCAGAGATCTCGAGTGAAACCAGCGCTGAACGAACTGGGGCCTTAACCCTCAATCTGCCCCAGATGCGCTCGATCCAGGAGTACTGGTGAGCCCTCTCTGCAGCTTCATCTTTATCTGTGGGCACGCGCGGCATGGAAATGGTGGGCACTGCATGTCAGCAGGGAAACTATGGAGACCGTCACAGGCATTCCCATATGTAAATCAAAAATAACAGTATCTAATATGATATATATATATATATATGTATATATATTATGTATACAAATAATTGTAATATGTATATACAATGTGCATGGATGCAAACAACCAAAAATTATGCTGTCTGCATGCACATCTCATGCTATATATATATATATGCATATATAAATGTGCATGCCAATATCGATGTTAGGTATGGAGACTAGCAGATAACAAGTGTACATGAGAGCATGAATACATCAATATGTATGAATATTCTAGGCTGTAGACCACAATGACCATATCGATGTACAAGGTATTTTCACAGTCTATGCGTTTCTTTGTTTTAAAGGACCTGTTCAGAATTCACTGGCCTGCAACAGAGCCCAACATTTTCAGAACCCGAAACTCTGGGCGTTCTGTGAAGGTCAGAAGCAAGAGAAATCACCAGAAGTTCAATGGTTTCTCCTGGAATGGTCTCATCGCTGTTCAGCGTCCTTTCTATTTAGCCAGTGGCATATCATGGGAAACCACAGAAACCATTGGAACACGGGGTTCAACATATTCCTCTGTTCCAGGTCCCCTGCCAGCGGTGATCCAGCCCGTGGTTGCATCCAAAGGACCGAAACCCATGTCTTCTGTGACGGTTTCTGCGCGCAAGGGTGAAATACCCTCCACGGGTCCTGCAGTTGGGGTCATCGTCCCAGGGATGCTTCCGATGGATGATGAGTCCACCGCTATCCCTGCAATGTCGCCCTGCATATCTGGGTATGAGCTAAACCCGAAAATGGGATGGTTGGATGAGGCAAAAATGACTCACCAAATAGGCCTCAGTTTTGACTACTGGGAGGATGCCTGAACTTCGTGACTGATGAGTTTTCAAAGGGGACAGAAACAAGATTGAAACAAATTACAAACCAAACTAAAATTCAGTGGCGATTTCAACGACAAAATGGGTATGAACCAAATTGAGTACCTCAATCGGATGCTGCAGCCAAGTCGGCCAAAACCTGTGGCTCTGTGGATCTTCAAAAATGATCCATACCCAGTTTGGCTGAACTTCATATCCACAATTTTGGGTCAATTTGATTCTTCTGATTGGCGAACATCCCTAATATAGTCAGATATAGTCAAATATAGTCAAATATAGTCACCTATAGTCGTCACATATAGTCACATTGTTTATGGGGGAATACCATGAACTGACCATGTAATAAGAATGGAATACCCCATCGTTCGCCATTTATGCCTGGCTCATCCTGCGCTGAAGTCCGTCCAGTCCTTCATCTCAGGCCGCCAGCAAGACGGCACGGGGGATGGTGATCTGGCGATGACAACAGCATAAGGTAGGCTGTGTGAAGATGGCCATGGTGAGTGATGGCGTCTCTCTCCGTCACCCACATGTTCCATGTTGATCTGCGGATAAAACCCGAGGTAAATCCAACTGCCAAGACACCTCCAACATGTTGCGACATGTTGGGACCATACAAAGTCGCGCAATACCCTCACAAATTGTGTGAAGAATTTCGTTGAATTTCCGTGATTCTCAGCGACTTCAAACTATCAAAACCATTGCCCGGTTCTGGTGGTCTGTTGCTTTTTGCGGGAGCTGCATGTGGTCACGCGATGGGGCTAACAAGCAAGAGTTCACAGTTCGTATGGGATTCATCCAGGTCCCGTGAGACTTGGAATGAGTTGGACTTAGGTACTTTCTTGTTCATTTCCAGCAAATCCCGTGCCAGTTTCCTGCAAGAGCAGAAATCCAAAGGCTATAGAAACTATATGTAAATCCTTCCATTTGTCCCCAACCAGCATGGCTGGTGCGCAAGCGCCTTCCAGTTCCTTTTGCCATCGATCTTTTTCCCTTTGATCCTTAGATGGGATGCCTGTCCCTGCCTTATGAAGGGACTGGGTTTGTGCAAACACGGGTAGATACAAGTGGGGGATAATGGTTTTCTTTATCTAGAACGATATCACCGTGTATTGCGGCAATATACTCATGTCACGTGATTAAACTTGCTCAACTTAAAGACGATGGACTAGACTAGAAGTATGTAATGATAATGGGAATGTCTCAACATATCTGAGCAAATTGGAAGATGATGTTTCCGAAGAAGGACAGGTATCCAGTAAAGTTGGTGCTCATGATGTAGATGTTCGCAATGTACTTATACACCGTTGTGGTGGCTTCGAAACACAAAGGGTCAGCGGGAATCATGTTTGCAGTCATAGGGGAGACGAAACAAACGGTGGAAACCACCCCAAGCGGGCCGCAGTTGAAAACCCTGTCCTGACATTGCTACGTTGCTCAGCAGAGTTCATTTTCCAGGGCCATCAAGAAACATCAGTCACGAGAGGTGCCCAGTTGCTACGGGTGTTATGGTGAATTAGAGGTACCTTAACGGTGCCTTCTGTTGATCACCTGTCAAGATTTGCAAGGTGCCCTGTAACTAGCCTAGTTTCATTCCCCCAAGAGTTTTCCATAGTTTTCCGAATGGATCAATCCTCCCAGCTATCCCAGCTCCCTTGGATCCTGGCATGAGCTCGTGTGGCACACCCACACCTCTTGGATCCTGCTGCAGGGCTGGGCAGAAAGCTATGCAACACATGACAGAAAATCACAAGACCTTGCCAGCTTCAAACCCGGCATAACACAGCAAGGAAGTCCCAAAACATAACACTTCTAAAACTTTCTAAAGACTTAAAATCTGTAAAAAAAAAACTTGATGTGTTGGGTGGACCATCGCCAACTCCCGACCAAAATGATCTCCGCCTTAGACATCCACTGCGCATTGGGCTTCTGAAGGTTGGGCCGCACGAAAGCAGTCATTTTGTCTGGCAGGCTGGCCACACGCGTGCGAGTCTGATCTGAAAGACATTCCCCAAGAATCCTCAACATAACATAGACATCTTTACCATATGAATTCTCTATGTATATTACTTTGCACGTCAGGACAGCTAGTTTTTGTTCTGCGCGGTGCGGGCAGCGGTCGACACTTGTCATTTCTGTCAGAAATCCATTTTCTTACTTGTGGCATCTTGTGGCTCTCAAATATTGATACTGATAACTTCAGAAACAAGACGTGGCCGTTGCTGCGATACTGGCTTGTTTTTGCCAAGCTTTTGGCACAGTTACACTTCGGAGGTCTTGGCGTTCACAGGTTTGATGGCCAGGTTTTGTTTGCACAGGGCTTTCATGCCAAAGTTAGACCTTCACATGGCCTGAGCTTCCGCAAGCTTTTGTACATCCCTGCTTTGCTTTTGCGGGAACACCGGGTAGCTCTGGTTTGTTGCTGCGATTTTGAAACTTGGTGCCAATGGGTAGGTACACCCAAGAACACAATAGAAACAAGACCTGACTTCTTCACATGTGGAGGGATCATGAGGCGTCAAAGCTCGACCTCCCGCACCTGGGTTTGAAACACAAACCGTTGCATACATGTCTCTTGCTGACAGCAATGTCCCGTGCTGGGTCAAAAAGAATGCTGCTATTGATGCTAATGATGAGGAGGAGCAGGAGGAGCAGGAGGATGAAGATGATGATGTGGTATATTGTCGTATTCTTGTCATGAATATTCCCTGAATATCCCTTATAAATCCTTATAATAAAAATGAAGACATATGAAGTCTCTATAATCTTCATTCCAGCCATCTCCAGCCCAGGGGCCAAGGGGATGGGGGGACGGGGGATTGAACCCTGCTCATCCGCAAGGATCTGCAGGGTGTGGAATGAAGAAACTTTCAGCTAGCACAAGCTATGGTCTACCAGCTTTCATGAGATGTTAAGTACTGGTAGCACTCTTTGCCGGGTTTTGTTTATGCTTGCTGTCAATTGTTACAGAAACCACCTTCAAACTGGACATGCCGTGGAATGCTTTCTTTGGGCAGGGTTTGATCTTCAGTGACGGAGACCCGCTCACGCAGAATATCAACCCGGACCACTCAAGCTTCTAACACTTGGAACTGCTAGCACAAACGAACACAAGACATTTTGAAACCAGTGGACAACCACGTCTGCACTCCTACATTCCGGCTCCAAAGGGATGACACATTTACGACTCCAAAACAGTGCAATCACTCCGTCTGATTATCAACTAGTCCAGTACATAGATCTTGAGGGGCGTGAGATGGCATGAGATTCATATCATAAGACCTTGCAGCTCAAAGTTCACCCAGATCATCCCAGATCCCGAGTCGCACCGTAGATATGACTGAAGTTTGAGGACAAATCGTACTCAACACATCCACGCTCTGGGTGAGCATGGTCGCAATCAAACAGGACATCCCTCAACTCAAAACCTGGGAGGCAACATCAGCCCGTGATAGGAATGGAATGGAATGGATATCTGTTGGAAACGTGATGATATCGTGATGGGTCAATACGTCCAAGTGCTGCAGTGGTTTTGCAAGTTTGCTCCACTGGTGCCACATCTCCATGGAAATAAGGGGGAAATCAAGCAATGATGCAGACGGATTGCATCTCACCTGTGGATGTTGTGAAAAGGAAACTGAATAATTCACGTGTAGAACAACTAGAACAACTGCAACAAAACTTCTACTGTACAATAGATTATATGATCACAAATCACAATTTCAGTCAATGCACTGAGAATTCACAGGGATGGTTTAGGTTCCATGGAATGTGAGAGGGAGATCCATTGGTATCCTCAGGTGGTGATTTGCTTCAAAAGAAGAAACTAAAGGCCACAAAAGGCCTACTCCATCATACTCCTTTCTTCTTTTCTTCCAAATAACTTTCAACTGTCATTACAAGCTTTTCGTTCATTCAACATACCCTCAATCACCATGAGGTCCTGACTCATGGGCCCATCCCATCTCATCCCAAATAGTACCAGAGGGATGGCAAAATCTGTGGCATCTTTCTATGTCCCAAACTTGGTGACCCGAGGGTTCCACGTTTTCAGTGAGAATCCAATGGGCAACAGCCGCAACAGCGACCAAATTCAACAGGAAACAATATGCCAACGTGCCAGCCATTGTTTGGTAATCGCTGAGACTGGCTAGGTACCTTGGCGAGGTCCGGCTCCGATGATCTGGTGTGTGTGGGCTATGTGTACAGGATGCATGTCTGAAATTTGCTCAAATTGAACCGAACACTCCATGGAAACGGAATCGTCAGAGCCTCTGCTTTTGCTCCGATAAGAACCACCTGCTTGCCAACTCCCAACCTGCCACCCTGCCGCCAAAGGGCATGTTCATAAATTGATGTGGCTCCTTCCCGGCGTCTTTGTTGCATGGCAAGGGTTCCCCATATTCGTCATGACCTGTGATGACAAGTTGGGATCCGATCCCAGGATCAACATGTCCAGACCTGGTGTGATTAGGTTGAGCAAGGATTCCCATATGATTCAATCATCCGCAGGGCCAGTTACCATTCACCGATATTCCACTGAGGCTGGGCTTCCATTTGTTTTAGACCACACGTTACCATGGCAAGATTCAAGACATGATAACTTCTCACCGATCTGCTGTTTGGATTCCAAATATTGACACCAAACCCGCACCCCTGCAGTTGCAGTGAGGCACCATTGTTGATCTTGAATCGGAGAAAGCCAGAGACCATGACCTTCGCCAAGGCGTTTCAACGTTTGGATCTCTCCCCAACAATGTCACACCAATGTGAAGTCCCACCCAATCCTCCCAGAAAACATCACCAGGTAGACTGGAATTGATCCCTGAGGAGGAAACAAGAAATCACAGAGCCCAAGGTTTGATGGTGGAGGTATGAGTGTATAACATACGCAGCAAGTATATCATTCCATATATATATACATATATATATATATACATATATATATATACATATATATATATATACATATATATATATACATATATATATATATATGTATGTAGATAGATAGATAGATAGATATGCTGTATATTGTATTATATGGAATATTGCAATAGATATGGGTATATGATGGTATATGTGTATGGATCCAATTTAAGTAGTTGCAGGCTACCTGGCTGTTCCTACCGATATACCCAGAAAAAGGCTCAGGTGTCAGCCAGGCGGCAGCAGGATCCTCAGATCCGGCCAGGTCCACGGTGGAAATCGGAGACATCTCTCCTGGCGGATGACGGGATGTCGGCAACGCACGTGCAACTGAGTTGGGGCGAATGTGTATAATTCACAAAGAGTTAATGTGATTATTCAATTCTTAGTAAATGTTAATAAGTATCAATAAATAGAAGATTAGTCATTGCTGCGATATGCTGTGATTATATGATCTACAGTATTATGAGTACTGTTATCATTATTATAGTGCGTTACAGGTTGTCGAAGAGATCTAAGCAGGATGGCCTAGCATGACTTCCCACATTGATCTGAAATGTCCTCAGTTGAGCACAACTTCTACCAGGTTGAGGCAGTAGAGCACACGTTGTTTCAAAATTGCTCTGCGAATCTGGAGCTCGGACCAGCTGATGAAACCCGAATCGAGAAGCATACTCGCGAGGTTTTACACGGTCTACTTCCACTGAATGATAGGGACAGCAAGGGGAAGTAACGCAAAGGAATTCATTCAAAACATTGGATTACGCTGGCTTGTAATCAGCCATTGACCGACCAAGTTGAACAAGTCCAGGTGGATGCATGGATGATTAACACTTGCCATCACCCCAAATCCATCAGGTGAAATCCATCAAGACGAAGCCATCCTGACTTGAAGTAGATATTCGTCAGGACGAAGAGGGTTCCGCGGGAGGATTTGGGATTGTTCACCGTGCCACCTTGGAGGTTGCTGCCGGGTGGTACTAATTTTTGAGAATCCATGGTAAAAACCGACATATTCACTCATCAAACTATTGGCCAGTAGGCTATCAAAACCTTGCAACCAAAGTGAGGGAATCGAACACCTTTGCCATTGCTTGATGTGATTGTGGTGCGTCTCAAATAAGTGGATATTTTAGATGACAAAGGATGCATTTCATATGTGGTAGCATGCTCAAACCATCCGGGTTGTGAAGCCTATGTACTGTGCATTTGCAAAATGAACACTATAAGATATAACAGATAAGTTAGATGAAGTAGGCTTCCTGGCACTTTGGAGACAGGTGCTTAGGTGCAGTCAGTGAAAATTGAGACTGCCCAAAATGATGGGGAGAAGCAGTTTAAAAAATTGGAAGTCAAGCCGACGGAAGACGGGAACCTGCCGGATGCAACAAAAATGTTTGCGCGAAAAAGCAGCAACAAAAACACCTAGCAGCTCCTGAAAGCCCTGTTGAGCTTGTCTCACCAACAACAGGCAAGTTCAAAGAGCTCCATGTGAGCAACTTCTTTCACAAATCTCCATGGCAATGATAATCTTTCATCATGTTTCCTTTATGTAACCGAACACTATCACATCCATCACCAGATCAGCCAACTACTACGCCCAGGCCACATCGCCAAGAGACGAATGTGTGCAATAGGCTCGTAGTCTTCGACTTCGAACTGCTTTTCGTCCACACGGATGTCCTACACATGCTACATGACTTGGGTGTATCATCATGCTTGTTCAATGTTTATTCAAGCAACGCAAGAGGGGTTGTACACATCGCACGCGTCACTTGATTTCCCTTCCATCGTGCACTTTACAAAGCCCGCTGGAACCCAAAAAGCTGGAATCTCTTGCAATTTTTGTACCAAACTCAGTGTACAGGGAGAAACACAAGAAACATTGACACAACTTGACCAATCTCAACCTTTCATAAATAAATAACATTGCCCAATGGAAGCCTAAGCACCAAACTCTTCACGGTGTCTAGGCCCTTCCAACATCTTCCAACCTCGATGACAGTCAAGAGTTTCTTCACCTTGTCGGCCCATTCAATCTCATCATCCTTTGAGATGGATGCTTTGTCCTGCCATCACCGCATCATACTTCCAATCTTGACCCTATCATTGACACTAAACAGCCCGTCATGTTGGTAATGCTCATTCCTGCAATCCAGAACAATTCATATGTTGCATCGAACTTCCTTGTGGTTGGAGGAACAGATTCCGGATTTTGGCTGGGTGAGCAAGACTGGCAGGTGTACCGCCTCCCTGGGATTAATGAAATTCCAAACTTGCTTGTGAGCATTTGTAAACTATACATTTATACTATATTATACTTATAAGTACTTATGTACATGTGCAGCATCCACTAGGCAAGTTGTGCCAGGCCACACCCCAAAACCCAGGAGCTGAAACATCATGAAACATCATGAAACACATCTCCAGCAGTGCAGAGTCAATGATGTGAGATCGCTGGCTAAGCTGAAAAACAACGGAATCTTACATAGATATACACATAGATTACATCAACTCCGGAACATATGTAGACTTACTAAAGTTTATTTTAGTGAGTTCGACCATGGGCCATGAATCAAAACTTGGTGACCCTGGTGCACATTCTGCTACTGCTCAAAAGGTCCTGCATGAAGCACCAAGTTTTCTGGGGTCTCTGGGTTGAACCCAACTGTTGTTGTGCTTGTGCCACTGCCTGTCCTTCACGCTGTAGGTAAACTCATCGCTGTCCAAAACAGATTCCAACTTCTTCATATCGAGACCACCATCTTGGCAGGTTGGAGTCTGCTGGGTGGTGCTTAGCAGGGGCTACCCTCAAATATCAACTGTATTCTGGCAGCTCGTTGCCATCACGTTATAGCCCAGGTTGTCACAAGGCTCTGCTTGACTTTAGTCAGTCAACTTCGCAAAAGTTACAGTAACAGGAAGTGTGCGCATGCTTTGCTCTTAGCAATTCATGCCATCAGACACAACAAACAGTCATCCTTCCGATGCGCAATGAAACATTTCGGAAGCTTCAATGCCAAATGCGAGCAGGCTGGCACCACTGCCACTAGCCATCAAGTAAGCACCCCGTCTCTTGCAAGGAATGATGTTGCTATTTTTACAATTAGCTACAATCATGCTGGTGCCGATGATGACTTAATTTGGGCCGTTTGCAACCCATTCCCACATTGTACAATATAATTGACAGAAGTCCACCCTCATCCACCGTGACCCGCAACACAACATTTTACTCCTGACAGCACAAAACCCATTTGGCCCTTCATCATTCCCTCACGATTGTTGAAGGCAAAGCAGGGCCCAAGGTTTAGAGATGCCTTTGGAAGCAAAACGAAACCAAAAATGTTCCAAGCTTTAAAGCCAAATGAGAGGTTTCATTCCATTGACCATGGACAAATCAAACCCTGCAGTGCTTGGAGAGACACGAATCTCATCCTCAAATGTCTGGGGATTGCCCAGGTACTTTGCGACCTGTCCAAGTGCAGCACAAAAAATATCCAAGTGGAAACTATTTTGCTGTATGTTGGTGGTGTTCAGCTCCTACAGCCCAAGTTATTAACCTATTGGGTTCTCCAGCTCCTGAGCAAACACCATATCAAATGTTAACATCATGAGGTTGTTCTTTCCTGCAAACATTAGCGACTTTGATGAGACCCGCACGCAGATTCTTCCTCATTGGCCATCACATGCCATATATAGACATTCATAGTCCATAGACATCTTGGCCCAACTTGGGCCCCAGCCTTCTTATTGAGGTCGTAGCCCCAGATTCCAGATCCGGTTCTTGGCTGCATGTGGCCAAAGGTGGCATTGACTCGGCCATAGACCTATGGCACGTTTGAACCATGGGAAATGGAAATCTGTGATCACTTTGAACTCCTTGATTGAGCCACACACATGTGTCTATCCAGCTAATTTTTTGAAGCACACTGTCCAGCTGTCGATATCATGAAACAAGATCCAGAAGATACATCATTTAAGCAGTGCGCGCTTTCAAAACTCTGTCAGTGAAAACGATGGAACCCCACTTGGAGGATTTCTGGCAGCACTCCGCCAGTGCGTTCATAGGTTGATCATGGTTGATCCTAAAAGCAACGCCCGGGGTTGGCCTCAAAAATACGGACTTTCACGTCCTTGGTGGGCGGCTGTGGTGATTCAACTGGGTTTGACGCAAAACAATGTCCATGAGTTTGTTTGGTGCATAATGGTGCAGTTGTCCTTCTTTCAGCATCAGCACTATTGTTGGGCTTAGATGGGCTGTGGCATGTTTCATACAGGTTTTTGAACTGCTGTCACCACCAAATCTGCAACCTTGTGAAAAACATACCGGCATCCGATCGCCAAGTTTCTTCGATCTTCTGGGAATTCTCCTTGAGGTAGAGGGACAAGACACCATCGATACCAGTTCCTCCTCCTGCTGGTGCAGTAGCATCACCAATCCTCAGACCGACCAATTCTGTGACATGGCTCCATGGTGAGTATCTGGCGCGACACTGTGTAGCGCCTTGTATTCTTGGGGTGTTGAGGGGTCTCTGCCGCCAAATAGAGAGTCTTAATTTCATTTCGTATCATTGTCTAGCTTTTTTGCAGCATAAGAAAAGAATTCGAGACTTATTCAGCCAAACGCTTGGGTCAATCATCAATGGTGAGAAGTGTTCACCTGGTAGATATTCTAATGCTGAAACTGATGCTGAACAGACTCCAACCATCTTTTCCGGACCATCCCATGACCGTCCAAGGCACAGGGTGGTGGTTTTTCCAGCTCCGGAGTAGCCGTAGCTGACCATCATCAAGCCCTCGCCCATTTCGGCCTGGAGGGCAGTTGAAGGTCCTGAGATTGAATCCGCTGAAACTATATCTACATAGTCTATGTACTTGCTTGAATTAATATGTCTATTGTAGAATATATACATACGCTGTATATTTGATGTATAGGCTGTATAGGTATTTCTGCCCTGTCAGGGAAGACTTCTGAATTGGGCCGTGGTCTCTTCTATGATCTGTCCGCTCTCACAGGAGGAAATGGGACCAACGACTGTAATTGTCCATAATTTGCCAAAGATAGATTCCAGGAATGCCTTTGACTTCCTTCCACCCCCCAATGCCCCACTTTTGAATGATTGCGGACACATCCCCATCCTATGCCATTCATCCACGAAACAGCTACCACACATATAGCTATGCTTTGGAACAAGCTTCCAGCATCTGCCCATATCCCAGTCCACACCCCGCCGACGGCCTCCCTCAGCAACTCCCACATTGGTGGATCCAAACGACGGTTCTGTGGCAAAGGATAATCCATCTCCGAAGGAATCCAGGCTAAGCGGCCGCAAGGGATGCAAGGTTGGGGGTTTATTTGTGGCCAACCCAAACATTCAAAATGGATATGTTACGTGTACCTTAACTTCGAGAGCCCAAAATCCAGCGAAAAGTGATGCCAAGAGCAGCCACAAATCTGGTTACATCCTGGCTACCAAGGCTTGAAAGCCCACCTGTAACATTCTGATCCTGGTGGGCCAGCAGCGATTGCATGGGGCTGTATCCAATGTGCCAAGGCACCACTCTCCACGGGCCGCAGATTGCCCTTCAGCCACTCCTCGCTCCGGGACACCGTCAACGGTGGCGGCGTGCCGTAGATGTAGTCCTGGCAGCCGGTCCCAGCTAGTCCCAGCTGGTGCACACGTGTCATGTTTGTGTCTTGTTGATGTCATGTTATACAATGATGTCATGTACATTCATGTACGAGTGGTACCCTAATTCTAGACAGAAGCAGCTTCACTGCACTGCCACACTGGGGATTGACCTTGCTCCCCCAGAAGCACATGAAGCGCCAAGAAACTGCCATGGCCACGTTGCCTTGCTCGCGGAAAGCCACGGCCTTGACCATCACACGGGTGAGCCATGGAGATGTGACAGGCTTATCGACTTGACTACGTGCCGTCATCTCAGTGGAGCACGTCCATGGACTCCAGGGATCCACATAGTTCTAGGAATTCCCTTTGACTATCGACTCTTTAGTCGGGGATATCACAGGCGGCCATGGTCCACTATGACATTCATGGAACCTCTCGCCCTCTTGCCCATGACCTAGTGACTTTTGTGAGAAAAAAGGCAGAGTAGCCGATCAAACCCTTGAGACCCTTGGCATTCCAGCTATACGGCATATCATTGCTGGCTGATGCTTTCTTGCAACTCAGGCTTTAACTTGACACTATCTAGAATCTAGTCCGTTCCTTGCTCAAAAAAGGCCACACAATGGCAGGCAAGATACTTGCGGCTCAGGGCAAAGTTCATCTGCTGGCAGACCCTCCTCGACTTTCTGCTTGCAGGCCTGCTCACTGGCGGAATCATGTCAAGCTTGGGAATGTCACAAAAGAATATTGTCTATAAACCCCAGGTGGATGTGCAAAACATGATGCTTCTGACAGCTTCAACCAGTTCGGCATAGCATCAGGATGAAACCTTCTGCTACTCAGGCGGTTTTGGGATGTTTCATGGATGTCCATCTCAGAAGGGATCAATGGGGTTCAAGAGAAATTCGCAGCAGGTATTCCATGGTATTCCTAGCTACCCTAGCTTCAAGCTGCGTGGCCTCTCTTTCTTTCAGGCTGTGATAACCATACAGTGAGAAGCCAGGATGACTGTAGATTCCCCAGAAGGGACCGTACCTCAGATGTTGTGGAGCACATGAGGCGAAGCATGGTCAATTCGGTCTTGACGATGCTCAATTTCCCACACCATTGAACTGCAACGAAAGCGGATCCGCATAGATTCAGTAGGCCAGTGTAGGCGTCGTATCTAGTATCGACAAAGTGTCTTCTAAAATGGTATGTAAAAGGAACAACCCCTGAATGCCAACAATTCCTTCTGATCTAAAATAACAAGAAGTCTTTGCACTGAATGTTGATTTTGTCATTCGTACAGTGCCCGTGACTTGGCTCAACCAGCCCAGCGGCAAACGACAAGTCTTCTCGGTGATGCCGTTGCTACTGCACATGTCGTTCCTCAGTGAATTGTCAAGGGAATGACTGGTGATGCCATAGCTTGCAGCCATGGAGGTAGCCAGGGTGCCTGCTGATTCTCAATGCTAGGTCATGTTGGGCTGCAGGTCAAAGAAGAGTGACAATTGCAAGATTTGCAATCATCATTTTGCTGATGTCTGCACTTTGCACATATCTCTTGACACAGCTAGTCACAATACACTGGTTCGAAGGCAACCATTAGACCTATCAGCATCTACAAGTCTTGTAAGTATATGTACAATTACTACAGTTCCTCACCGTAAACAAACGTCTCAGAACCACTAAGTTTCTGCTCCAGAGCAAAATACCTAGAATCAACATAAGAATGGCTTGAGTGTCTTGAGGCTTCAAGTGCAAACCGATTCTACAAGAAAATGCGTTGACTGTCTCTGACTATGGCTACCGGGAAAAAAATAGCCACATGAACTTCAAACACCGCAGACCAAAGATTGACCAAAAGTTCTGCAACAAAAATTGGACGAAAAGATCGCGAAGGCATTTGGGAGTCAGTGCCAAGCAGTGCCAAGCAGTGCCAAGCAGCATGAAATTCCCGATTTCCGGGTCTCCCAGGACCTTCTCCTGAGCGTCCCAATGATCTTGGGTTCCCTATACTCACCTTGAACCAAGTATCATTACGCTTCATCACATACTCGATTCCATATATATTCTTACATATTGTACAGTATCATATATGATGTTACATGATTTTGCCACATTCTACCACCAAATCCAAATGCACCCATAGCTGCACATGTCATCCAGGAACGATAATCTTCCAAGTACCAACGTGCGCATGTACAAGGGTCTGCTGGCCCAAATATGCAATGCCATGCAATGCCTATAACGAGGGCTGAACAAAGAATGATTTCCCAACCAGCTTTGATTCACGTATCCTCAAAGAGAAAGACTAGCAAGTCTGGCACTTTGGCAGGTCCACGGCTATCCCTTTTACCCCTGCCTTGCAGCTCACATGACTTCAAACTCTTCACAGTAGTTCAAAACAAAAGGTGATGTGGTACGTAGCCAAGCGCAACATCCTCAGCCAAGTGGCGCAATTTTGGATTGGACTCTTACTCACTGGCGGTTCCAGCTTCACACGATTCTTCCCACAGCCGAAGTAGCGCACCATTCGATTCCTGTCAGGCCAAGATAGGCCTGGTATGGCGACCTCACTGGTGAATGGCCTGTACCCTACCAAAACCAGGAGCTACGTCATAGAAAGCCTATCATGCAAAAGTAGCCACTATACAAGGCATGGAACGTTTGTTGCAAGACAAACCTTATGAAACATCTTAGAGCTGAAGCACTTGGAATGGACAAGCTTGCATCTCACATTTGCACAAATGATAAGTCACCGTTGTTGACGGAACGATACCCAAGGGCAAAGAAAGAATACCATCAAACGCGCAATCAGCAACTTGATGTGCTTGATCCCCAACAAAATAAGAGCAAATGAGTGCATTCTTTTTTGATACACCACCAGGCCTATCCACGAACACACTTGACAATGAGTGGCCTTCTCTTAAACCAAAACAAAGTGGTTCTCATCATGGACCGATCCAGGCTGAACCCCAGCTCACGGTCGCTGCCATCCTGTCTTTGCCGTTCAATTTCGGATCTTCTTCACCCGATCGAGCGCAGGCCCTGCAAGGCATTGATGCATTAGTGGATTTTGGGAGATATTGAGATACAAGATGATACAAGATGATACAAGCACTGTTTCATGTTTCGAGCACTGACCGAATTTCAGAAGAATCGAAATCCAGGTTCTGGTATCAGGTATCACAATGCGTACTGTCAACCTGGTTCACACCAAACTGCCATTGCACCCAAATATCAGGTAGACAAACGTTGCCACCAAGGAAACAACCAAGAGTCATAGCTTAGGAGCCCAACTTGCACTTGCAGCCAGGTGACATCACAGCGCTTGGGAAGGGATCCGTGTTGGGCTGTTTTGAGTTGAAGGGAATTGAACCTTTGCACTTCTTCCACTTGTCCTGGCAGCAAACTGGCAACTTCCAAGAGCTAGCCACGTGCCAATTGCGACCCATCCGGCCTGATTCCTCCTTGTCAAGAAAGCAGAAGCAGACTGGGTACCAGGTGGAATTTCAATCTGGGCGTCGATCAACGAATGCAGCATCTGTCTTCACAAACATGTCCCATTGCCATAATATTGTTTGAGCTCACTTATTATCACTTGGGAAGCTGCAAAAGATAAACAGCCAAGCATATCATCACTATAGTATCAAATAGTATAAATATCACAAAGTATCATCAATATCATCATTTAATATCATGAATCTTCGTATTGTCAATTAACATTATCCAACTACAGTTACTCCAATTAATTCTAGTCAATGATCATCTAGTATAATATCATTATCACTACACTAGAAATCATTTACCATCATAGTATCTAGTATGATCCATTAATATCCATTAATTATCAACTAATAATTCAAATCAGTCCACTTCCCAAATCGCTACCAAGTGGCGCGGCACTGTGTGGTGACCTTGATGAACACACGCACTGCGCCGGCGGACTCCTGCAAATGTCAAAGTTGGGACCAAGAATTGTGTGACCTCCAAGAACATAGACTTCAGAACTCTATTTGGAGGGATTTAATGATTTAACTTTTTAGAAATTGATGTTACTGTAGGATTCGATTGTTGGAAGGCATTTTGGACTATTTTGCTAGGATTTGATTGTTCCATTCAAAACTCGAGCACAAGGAGGTTCAAAACAAAACAAATGATCAATACCAAAAAAACAGGCACATCCATTGCTTTGGGGTCAAAATGTGATTTACACACTGATCACAACGTCTCACATGATCCCTGGTCACATGTCACTGAGACATTCTAAGATCTGCTGCTGACCATCCACTTCTGACTAACAACCCCAAAGGAGATCTACCATCATATTTATACATATATATATATATATATGATATATGATATATGTATCATATAGATAGATAGATAGATAGATAGATTAGATTAGATTAGATTAGATTAGATTAGATTAGATTAGATTAGATTAGATTAGATTAGATTAGATTAGATTACAGATAGATAGATAGATAGATGTATACCTCACAAATATGCAGAATTACATTCAATCAGATGGTTACGGGATGCGATCAGATTTGGGTTTACTTCCGAAAGAATGCAAGCTCTCCTGCCACAAATGCCAGAGAAATTTTGGATCTCTCACGGCGGGATTGCCGTTCTCCACCTCACAAGGTAGATGGGGGAGTCGTCTGGCTCAGAACCACTGCTTGTAACCACAGTCTGGCCATATCTAGCCTGCAACCAAACGCACAGACTTCGTACAGCATCTCAACATCTTGCAATTTCAAAAGGAGGTACAGTAGTATGATGGTCGTCATCCTCTCAGGAGGCACAGTTTTTGATGAATTTTTGGATACCCTCCAAATCACAACAGGATCACAACTTCCCAACGGCAGCCCTTCTCATCACGTCGCTGTGGCGCCGGGTGACCTGTTTTACCTTGCTCAGGAAGTCTCTCATGGCGTAGCAAAGGGAATCTGCACAGGTGACCAGCTGTAGCTGACAATGTAACGGTCGATTGCAATGACCCCTTGTTTGAAAATGAAAACATAAGTGCAAACAGGTTGGCAAGCAAAAAACTAAATGATGAACCACCCTACAAAGATCTGATCCAAACATGTTCAAAAACTAGGCCAAAAAGTAAACAGCAAATGTCAACGATTGAGGTGCCACAGGGTTTTCTTGTGACATCCACGGCCCACCCGCGGCCTTTGATGTTGCCGATGAACTTCTTGTTTTTCTCCTGCCAACTCTCGGCGGAAGTCGGCACAGAGTTGGGAGCCAAATGAGCCAAGCGACATCTGCGGTATCATATTCATCTTCCAATCCAAGTCGGACGTAATTCAAGTACCTGTCAGAGTGAAAATCCCTGAAGAACAGAAGACGCCAGTTTATGCCAGTCAACAAAAATATGTGGTTTAGAGGTTCAAGATTCAAGATCTACACTTTAGATGACTTTAGGACCAACTTGTGTCACAGCCAGGTGAATCAAGCAGCGCGTGTCATTGATATTTGCACCCCCATCTTATCCCATCAGGGGCTTCAAAGCCAAGGAGCTCAGCTTTCACAAGTTGAGCATTGGTGAAGTTCACCTCGTGGGCCAAGGACCAGGATCCACGCTTGGAGTACTATGGATTAATGTACCATGATGCCCCAGCTGGGGGAATTCTCAGTCTCTGTGGCGAAAGTACGATTGGGGATGATTGGGGCTATTAAGATTCTAAAATGGTGTAAAAAGCGAGCATCTGTGAGTCTGGGATAATTCCACTGAAATATCTGTAGACATGTTAGTGCTACAGCTGTCTGCTTGACACCAATGTACCACATACTCCTCCGTAGCATCCGTTGCAAAACAGTGCGTTTCATCTGGGAGTTGATGCAGCACCCCAAGGTCGGCTGCAAAAAGACGATGCACCGGTTAATCCAGAAACCAAGTAAGACCAACTAAGAAATGTGATTCTGAGAGATAGGCCCATGACCATGACATCAAATCATCTTGGGGAGGTGATTGAACATGGTGCAAGCCTCCTCAAACCTCTGCCTGAATGGAGCAGACCTTTACCTTGCCTCACCCGACCCCGGTCCCCTCTGTCACCTCCTTTGCAGCAAGTTCCAAGTGTTCTCCCAGTGTCCTGTCACAACAGGAATGGATTCAGTCAGCTTCTACTGTGTTTCCAACAGCAACAAAACTGCTGAACACCGAACATGGTGGGGTGTATCTCTTGTTCTGCATGTTTGCACATGTGTATGTAAAAGACAAAGAGTGCATCTAAGACGTTCTCGTGTAGGATACCTCATTGATACTTCATGGATACTTCTGGAATTGGCCCTGGCCAAATCCGGCCAAGGAGGCCATGGCCAACAAACAATCACTGAAATCAATGGAATCACTGGAATCACCAACCTGGCGAAGCCCTTCTCACTGCCAATCCGGGCCAAGCTGCGACCTGAGATCCTTGGCAAAGTCACAGGTGATCACACATAGATCAACTGCAATTCACTGTCTTTATGATAGAAAATTATGATAGAAATTCTGTGCTAATGCTATCATACTTAGTATGTATTGTATTGTATTGTTATTGTTATTGATATTGTTATTGTTATTGTTATTGTTATTGTTATTGCATTGTATTGTATTGTATTGTATATTATTGTATATTATTGTATGATGCTATGCAATACGGATGTATAGGTATAAGTGAAATCAATATAAATCAACAAACACATGATGATCTGTCTTCGGTCCTCCAGTTGCTTGCGTGACCTATTAATATCCCAAGTGATCTGATCAGGAAGTTGATTGGAGTAGAGCGCTAATGAGCCACGGGGCTTAATGCTGCCATAAGTTTCGTTCTTGACCACCTCAGTCTCCAATGCGAGTGCAACATCTGCCACATTGGCAGCTCGTGCGAGATCCCTTATGAGTCTTATGAGAGACCAAGAGTTTTGCAATATGGAAGAATTCTGCAACGATGTGCAGAGAAATTAGCTTCCTACTTCCAATCGGCGATTCTGGGCAAGGGACACTCCTTTGGAAGGTCCTGAGGGTGCCTTTCATGTCCTGTGGCAAAGGTGGCGCGAAGGTGAGAACGGACAGCTGAAAGAAGAAACATCAACATCACATTGCTTAGAACCTATTCAAATCCAGACATCTCTGAGGGAAGCCTTAGTTGAATCTCATGTAGCTGAGGATGTACCCCCCAGGCCAGTCTTTCAAACATTATCTTACAGTGCTACAGCTAGGATAGGAATTCTTGTATGCTGACTGAGGCTGAAATTAATTCACAGTCTCATTGATCACCACCCCGTGGCTTCGTTTTCGCTGCCACTTCAATGGATTCAACAAACTTAATTGGACTGAACCTGAGACATCATTAGAACTTCATGGAACATTAGGTGACTGGAATTATGAAATCATTCGATCCCAAAAAAGTCCAACGCCTGGCCCACACAATATGGGGCCTCCCATCGCAATCGGTTTCCAAGAGATGCCAACAAGAGCCATTTCTCGAAGACCGGAGCAAAATCATCGTAGGTCCTGAGTGGGTGGGGAGATGGGTAACACACTCGAATGTACTGCAGGGATAATATAACTTATATAGCGTTATTCAGGAGTTTTGCCGCCCTGGTCAGGTTCAGGATGGGTATACATGCCGATGTGTGCAGTATCAACTGTACTTCAACTGCTGATAGTAGTCAGTTCTTGCAATCCATCCACTTCAGCTCAAATGGTGTCCTGGTCTGTTCTGGTATGTTCTGGACTGTTCTGGTATGGTTTCCTAACACTGAGCACAACTGTAGATAACTTCAATCCTTAAAATACCTTACTTGTGATTGCTGTGGGAGACGATCCTCAAATGCTCATTGACGTTTGGGACAGTTCCGCTCTTGATCACCCTGGGAGCGCGACTCTTTCACATAGCAGTCGTTGTGGAGCTTGCTCTCCACTTTCAGAGAACCCTGACGCTGCTTTGCTGAGCATTGGCATGGCAATGCTGGCACCAAACCAAGGATATTGAAGGATAATGATTTCCTTTTCAATAAAGCAAATGATTACAAACAGAAGCGAGCGAGCGAGCGAGCGAGCAAGGAAGGACAAGTGCCAAAACGCCAGTGATTGAACATTTATGACACCTGGCAGGGGAGGTTACTTCTGTGATGCCCCAGCCATCTGGATTGTATTTTGGGTACTTTACACTTGACCAAACTCTTCACTCCTATTGTGTCTTTTGTGACCGTTCTCACTTGTTTTTGCTGATCCAATCTCTGGAAAACAAAACGGGACATAACGGAACAATGTTGAAGGTGAGCTTTCTTGTGCCTTGATGAGAGAAAGGTACCTCTCAAAACACTAATTCACTCACTACTGGTTTTTGGTGGCGACACACACACAACGGCCCTTGTTTCAGATGTTTGAAGCTGGATGCAACAGGGTCAGCTCAACTTTAAGAGAAACTGCCTCTAGATCTTTCGTTTTGGAGAGTGTCCAGCTCTGGAAGCTGCAGAATCGAAGGTGCCCTGATGTGCCCTGCCTCTGTTTCATACCCCTCTCCTTCTCCTTCTCCTTCCGTCTCCTGGCGGCAAAATGAACTCAGCTGGTCTCGTCAAGAAGCCCTGCGCCAGGAAAGATCACGGAAGGTCAGTGGTTAGCTTGCCAGAAGCTCTCCCTCCCGATTCACAGAAAAGAAACTTGCACTTTCAGGAGCCCAGCAGAAGCACAACAATGATTCAGCATCCCCTGTAGAATGGACAGTCACAAGACCAGGATTTGTCCTCCGGTTCATCATCCACAATGGGCGGAACAACGTCCTGCTAGTCCACATATGTCCACACTGGAGTTGAAGGAGACCCCATAGTTTGAGATGTTTCAGTATGGGAAGGAGATAGAGAGGGATCATTCTCATCTTGGTCTTCTGGGGCATGAAATTGGACACGATGCTTCTTGTGCAGGTAAAGGCTTTTCTTTCGGGGGCAACCTTTGTAGAGTTGGACTGGAAACCTAAACCAAATCGGACCTCTGCCCAGGGCACGGTGGGTCGTGCCTGCGGTACCCTTTGGCAAGCTACAGAAATATAGAAGTCGGCCACGCTCATTGTCAATACCCCCGGAAAGCTATGAAAAGAAAGAATGTTCTTCAACCGAACAAAAACAACATTGAATCCTTGTTCTAATTTAAACCAGATGGTGACTCCCCAGATCAGATGTCTTACAATTTGAGAGTTTGGCCGGCAATACACTTACTCTTCCACAACGCCCGGATGAGGTCTAAAAAAGGAGCGCCAACAGATAGAAGCTTGGCGAAACACACACACACACAAATGCCATCTTGCTGATCCATGGTGGATACAGTTTAGATTTCATCTAATTTTTAAGAATAATGCAGTAGGAGAATGATAAATCTCCGGGGTAAATTTACTCTTGGGTTTACCACACTTAATGCCTCAATGTACACCATACACCGATCCACGATGATCCGGTTTCATGTCAAGTCCTTCTTGTTTGGCACCGCAGCTTGGGCGGACCACTCTTCCGGCAGGTCAGCCTCCTCCGGCGGGGAATCATTGGTGAAGGACCCAGAGGTTACAGCAAACTATAGATTTCAATGGGACTGCGTCAGGAAAACACCCGAAATTTCAGGCTCAACCCCAAGCATCCCCAATATCAGATTTTCGTAGTGCTTTGGGAATCAAGTTCTAGATGGTGTGGTCAAAAAGATTCGGAGTAGCTGGATGGTTGACAAAATCTGACAGATCATCTGATTCCTGAATCTCCAGTATTGGAAGTGAAGCCCATTGAAAGAAATGCATATTCAGGTAAGATGCGATAAGCGCACACTTTCATACTTTGCTTGCACACTCAATATCTCGATTTCATCAGCAAGTCATCCCACTTTGTCGACAAGTTTGTTGATGAAATTCATACAAATATACATCACAAGGAAATATGAAACTGCAGCGCCCTAAATCTGAACCTGTCCAAGTCAGGTTCGCGCTGGTCGTCATTGCTGACCCATGAATCACAGGTGGAGAGGGCCACTTCACTCGGGCGATCTACACAAGGGGCGCGGGATAAGTCATAAATTCTCCGTACAGGACCGACTTGCTCTGCTTTGAGTTGAACCAGTATACTAATTACATGATGTGTGTATGTGAATATATGTGTATATAGATACAGATACATCATATGTATAGACACTTACGTGCGGACATATCATATATTCTCATATGTTTTAATATACATAATACATATTGTGTATCTCTGTGTATATTATGTTATATAGATATAGATGTATATAATATGTACACAGTACACATGTGAACGGGCCAGGGTCTTGCCCATCAGAGTGAGATGTTTTTTAGATCGATACAGAGAGCTACACTCCCAAATGATCCCCAAACTGCATCACAACAGCACTGCTCCTGCTGTTCTGGTGTTTCCTGAATCTTTCCTTCAACTTGTGTGGCCTCAACTCAGAGACGATGGGCTGAGATTTTCCCATTGAAGAGTTGGAAGATGTTGGAAGTAAGTTGTTTCCGCTATTCCATGCTTGTTCACCATGGTGTAGCCACCTGCCACTGTGGTTCAGCTTCTTGAGCATATAACATGATCAGATCTCCATACAAACACCATCCAAATGGTATGTGCCTCCCCAACTACAACAAGGAAGATTGGAGCTTTAGTTCGACTGAGAAAGTGCTAGTCTGTGCTTGTGTCTATGTGAATGTGCGCGCTTTCCTACTGTGGCTGCTGACAGTCCGAATGATCTTGATGGCTACAACTAGTCCACATTACAATGCATTGATACGGGACAATAATCTCACTTTGAGCAACGCAGCAACATCCCGTTACAGTTTTTGACTTACCCAGCTTCTGAGGATCTGAACACTTCAAAACAATAAAGTGCCGTGAATTATGACCAGGGGATACCAGGGGTGAGTGGCAAAGCTGGAGATTCATCTGTTCATATCTGTTCCAATTATGGATCGATCATCTGGTTGATTCTCCACTGCCTGGGGCCCCGTCCGACTTCATTGCGCCTGGCTCTCCCTCAGGTTCATCGTGCTCCTGGTGGATTTTCCAACGGTTGAGCGGTGATTCCTTGCTGTTTCAAGAGAGGCACATCTGATCACATATGCAAGAATATCTGACAATATATGAAAGCATTCTTCATGATCAACCAGAGCAACAAAAGTCAAGAAAGAAAGACTTCAACCGCACAAAGTTCAACATGCCGTGCTTAATGGTAATTAACCCCTAAAGCATCCAAACCAAAGGAATTCGGTGTTGTACTGACAAGCACATCGAATCCAAATACCATGAATGGTATCAGTGGTGGGGGTGGTAAATTTAGGGATAAAGAATCCTCATACCAACTATAATTTAGGGCGAACCCAAAAACACCAAGAGACAGAATGTCAACAGTCAAAAACAGCAGTGATGAATGACATGGGTGTGGCTCAAAATTCAAGGCCCGGAGACCTATACAGATGAACGTCATGTTTAAGATGAATTCATGATAAACTATATTTACCCTCCAGCAATCAAACGTGGCAATGGAAAATCCCCCATTTGTAAATGATGTTCCCATGAAAACCTCCATGTATGTATTGTATATATAGAGGATTTTCCATTGCCACGTTGGATTATCAGAGGGGGTACTGAAGTCTCACAAAATTGCCCAGGCCTCATCGTGCAAGTGCATGGAATGGTCCTGAGGGTCATGGATTGGTGATTGGTGGATACCTATTGCCACTGCTGTTCCTCCTGAACTACGTGCGTTTGTCTTGTCCAATTTTTCAACCCAATTAGAGGATCTTGCCCATCCATTCAGAATGTCTCCAAAAGATTTTTGAGCTCTGATTTCTTCAGCTTGTTTCCAAACTCTGTGTTCAAGTACTGCCACCAAGAGGGCAAGGTTTACAACCCATCCGCATCTGTCCTCAAATTGGTTCACCTCTTGATGCTGATTAACGGTTTCTTCATGATTCTCCTGCAAGGCCAAACCGTTTTGGGCACTCAGGAAAGTTCCAGGTCATGGGTTCTGGGAAAACATATTCCAACCCGAATGAGGGACCACACTGTCCAGAATGCAGTGCTCTAGTGATTAGAAATATTTAGAAATCAAGTGTACCGTGATGTACCGTGTACCATGTTTCACCAACGAAAGTGTTGGGGAATACACACCAGCTGATCTCATGCAGCGCAATCACTCCATGTGGATTGCATTACTGGATGAATTACATAAACTTCCCAACACACACACACACAAAAAAAAAATAACACACCAGTGGATTTAGTCCTGCTGGTGTGTAATTACAAGCTTCCAACACAGCCCTCCCATGTTATTTGCTTGTTGTTTTCTTTTTTTTTTTTGTGTGTGTGTGTGTGTCTGTAGGGAAAACCGTATCAAACTCATCAAACTGACTAACTTGAAATAGTCAGCTTTCATGCCACGTCAGGCCCGGGCTCAGGTTTCGGACTCCCTTCCCAGGCTCCCAAGGATGTCATTTTCCCGGGAACTCATCCCCCCGTACACTAGGGTCATTGAAAACAGCATCAGAAAATACCTGGAGCTGACGTGTTGCAGATCTTTGTGACCTCTTAGAGATCCATGATGCGCAAAAATCAAAATGAGAGACAAATCACAACCAAAATGGATTCGCATGTAGTCGCATGTTAATGTCGTTCGAACTATTTGGATGCCACGTGGTAGGTCAAGCCTACTTGCAGTAAGGAAGGAAGAGCAGAGGGGGCATGACACTTGGGTCAAAACTGCTAGGATCAAAATCCAGACATTCTCTTTCATCTGGCAGATACACAAAAATCCACCCAGATCCATCGGTCCACATTCACGTTGGTGTTGTACGCGTTGTGGATGTGATTGACGTTGGTCTTAGAACGTTGTAGATGTGCCAGGCTATTTCAAAGATGCTGAGAGCAAAGGGCTGGGCAAAGCGAAAGTCCCTTGTGGATGACCAGGTCAAATGCCAGAGGTCTTTCAGGATGTCCGAAGCAACCAAAGAAACAGGTCACCCAAACTCCATATTGGATTTTGCGCATAGTCTGGGAACCCATATTGGATTTGCGCTGTCAAAAGCGAAAGCTTGCAGCCAGAAAAGAAACAGCAATATTTCTATCAGAATCAGTACCACACAATGATCAAAAACAACCCCTGACTCGTCCATGACCATCATCCCCCGAACTCAGATCGCAAGCCCAGGGACTCCCATGGGTTGAGCAACAGGCCCCGCGTTGCTCACCTTTGTCAACCCCTTGTTCCGTGTCACATCGTATCACTGATCAGTCTCCAGCATGCTTCGTTTGAATGGCGTGAATGGCATGAACCTTTTAACCTGGTAGTACGAGTATGTTCTTCTTGTATGTGGATATAAATACCTACACAACATGATTGACTATACATTAAAGTTTCAAAACAAGTTATATAATATTATGTGTATATTACAGATATGAATTGAAACAGTGCTGTTTCAAATCCAAGTGTGTATACATGAAGTTTTGTCTGTATAATCATGGAAGCCCAACTTCTTCGACGCGTTTCCCCCCTCGCAGCGGCAGCATGCGGCAGCCTTGCTGTAGTCCATACCCTGGTGATTCAGAGGGCAGTGCGTCCAGTCGTGTTGTGTAAAGTGTAAACTATAGCTATATGGTTTACAGTCATCCTACCATTGTCAGGAATTCCTTGTCATGGGTATATTATGGTCTTAACCTATATTAATGGATTGATGACCGTCTCCCAATATCTGTATGCAATCTAAGTTTGACAATTGCACATATTTAAAATTGCAGTGGGTCTCAGGTGGCAAGATCCCAACCCAAAAGTCTCGGAGTAATTTGGGAAGTCTGCATGCACTCTTGTGGTGATACGGGGCCGCTTTGTCTTCACTCAAGCGCAAATCATTAGGGTGAAAATGCATCCAAGGGGATGTAAGCTTTTGCCGGAATCAGAAATGGGATGGAAGGAATTTTGGGGCCTCTACCAGGGTGTTGTAACTATGAGACTACAGTATCTGTTGTCCTTTCGAATGTGCATAAATGCTGAAAGTAGTGTGAAAATAGTGCGAAAGTAGTGTGAAAGGGTGAGAAGTCGACGGCAAGATTCGTACGAGTACATCTGAGATAGAATCATCTGGAATATTCATTAATTAAAGGACCGGATAACCCCACAAGTCAACTCCTTCCAAGAAGCACCAAACAGATGTGAAAATGAGATGGTAAAGGCAGGAAAGAGAGAGGAC